>CM023456.1:86936796-87265280 GCA_013339765.2 Haemaphysalis longicornis
GAGCTCGCGCAGATTAAACTTAGCTGTACTCCTGCAACCTCGTAAGCCGTAAAACCAGCCTCACACTCTTTCGAAGAAAACCCTCCCCGTAGCACAAGACGGACTGTGGAGGCGGCTGATTGCCCATCGCAAGAAAGGCATCAAATGGAACAACTGGAGCAGCGCTTCAAGCAGGGATTTGGGGAACCTTAATGCACAGTGAATTCTATAGCCACTGCGTTGGCGAATTTCAGGGAGACTTTTGACCTCAAGGTCATCGCTCTCGAATTTAAGGTAGCTCAACTCCCTTCGGCGTGCACAACGTCACTCACCAACACCACCCCCGCAAGTGGGACATATTCGCCCCTCTCTTTTCATAAGTGGACACGTGCCAACCCCCTACGCTGAAGCCGTAGAATTGACTGCCGTTCAACCAGCCTCTGATAAACATGGCACAAGAACCGGGCAAGCACAACGACAGTCATTCTTCGTGCACCTGGTAGTGGAACTGTAGATGTTGCAGGTCCAAACGAATGCTCCTCAATAGCATATCAACCACATAGGCAAAACCACCAGACTACACCAGATATCATAGCATTACAAAAGACAGAGGTCCCAGCTAAACTCTCAGGTGCCGGTGTACCCTCGCCAAGAGGGGTCACTACACTCGTGCATTAAAATATTCCCGCAAAGCAAATATCGCTTGAATACCAGGGGCCGGAATATGGGTTTCTTGAAATCCTGCCCGCTACCGCTTAGAAGAAGCAAAAGTTGCCCGTCCTCATTGTGTGCAGCGCCTCAAGGCTATACCGTAAATTTTGTTATTTCGCAGCCGCGATCATGCCAGTTTGGCGACGTATTAAGCAGAACCACCTGTAGAGTTTGTTCAGTGCCTACATCTTGTACAGATGAGCTACGTTCCCGCTCCAGTCTAGATATCAGGCTGATAGACTTCAGTATAATAATATTTAGGATACGTGTTGGTCGCACAAACCACGCTCCCGAAAAAAGCCTTGTCCTCTCTTACAACCACTCTTACTGAATTGGCGAAACTGTCGTCGCTATTATGTGCATTAGGGATAGCCCACAGAAATATTTTGCCCTCTCTTTACCCAAATTACATGTCAGAAGGAAATGCCTGATTAGTACGTAAATAATTTTGCTTATAAAGAATTGAAATAGCGATCCTTGCATGGCACGTAACCTTGTGGCCGTTAAGGTCGACGCTGGGCAAGTTAAAAAAACTTCAAGAAACACCTCGTAACTAACTAAAACGACAACTCCAAAAAACTGCGAAAATAAACACAAATAGTAACGAACAAACTTTACGATTAGACAATCACAGGCACTGGAAGGAAATTATGCAACATTATTACAATTGTTTAAAAATAAAAAAAGGCTCAGAATTGAGGATTTACGGGGAAGTTGTTTTTCAGTGATCGTGTGTGTGTGCTTGCATTTATGAGTCTCGGAGAACAGCGTTGCTTGTCGTACTAAGGTAAACTTACAGACTTCGGCATTTAAGAAAATATTGTACGATTTTTTTCCTATAATTGTAAGCGTGAGGCTTTCCCTACTCGGCTTTTACGTACTATATATCAAAGATATGTTTTTACAAAGTGAATAAGCACTGGCATGTAGAGGATAGTTCAATGGGATGGATGTTGCGTAAAAGTTTTAGTTCGCCTCATTTGTTCAGTCCATATTCGGGGGAGCAGAACACACACTTCAGCGTCTAATCACTGCCCCGTCCCAATTACACCGAAAGTGCATTTCCTTCCACGCCGTAGGACCAGCGGGGAACATTTAGGCAGCAATTGCGGAACTCATCGTAACAGGGCGCTAAGCCGTAGCCTCCCAAAGGTCTTCATTTATCACTGCTCCATTTGCATTTTTAATTCTGGCCTAATTTTATGCCCTCCTAATTGCCTGCTCATTAGATTCGTAAAGGTCTTCATGGCCCTACCTGGGAAAAAGCTGTTGTGCGTGAGGCTGCACTCGTTACACAAGAACCTGTAGAACCATTTACCTAGAAAGTATGTTCTTTGTGTTTTAATTTTAGTGCTGCTTTTCCCGACATGAGCGAGCAAGTGCGACCGTTAAATAGACTGCCACTCAGCACGCACCATTTCAAGCGTGATGAGTTTTATTTTTTTCCGTTTTCCAAACAAAGAGAATTTCGTGCGACAACGTGGCAATTTAGCGTATTGTCTGAGAGGGAGTAGAGACAAAGTGAACATGTCGCTTCAACGCTGTTGAAGTGACTTGTGAAGATTTGTTGAAGCTCTAGGCAGTGTACAGAAAAGAAATACTATAATCTGCAGCTTGCAGCAATTCAGTTAAGCCACACGATCACGAAGGTTTTAATGCCTAGCATTCTTTCCCAGCATCTCTTTAGCCAGGACCGTGCAACGGCCTGCATTTCCACAAAAACACTGGTGTGGCCGAAGTTCCCTCTTTAGTCGTTATAATAACGTAAATGGAGGACAGAATTTTGAAAGACCAGAAAAACAGAAAAAAAAAATTCACAAAAAGATTCTGACAAAATGTAAAATATGCATTCTTTACATCTCCCCCAGAAACCGTAGAAAAAAACAAAAATTTCCGCGAAAGAACGATAAATGTGAATTAAAAAGAGCGAAAGTGGCGAAACGCGTAATTCTAGAAAATTTCTAGAAAATGCAGATTTAGCTGAAGTTCTAACTCTAACCGTTATAATACCCTAAATGGAGAAAAATGGTCTCAAAGAATTTCAAAAAAATTTAAATATAAGAAAAATAAAATTTTCACGTAAATAATCCCACGACATCATAAATAGACATCTTATGCATCTTCACCACAACCCGAAGAATAAACAAAATCGTCAGCAAAATAACGATCAAAATACGAATAAAAATAGCTATAATGGATAACCGCGTAACGCCTTGCTTTCTACAATAAATCATATTGAGCGGAAGTTTTCCTTTTGATCATTATATTAGCTTAAATGGTGATTTTGAAAAACAAAATTTAAAAAAAGCAGAAAAAAAAGAATTTTCACAAAAGTTATCGGACAAGATAAAATATATGCATTCTTTACATCTTTACCAGAAACTGATGAATTAATGAGAAAGGCCAGCAAACGAACGTTTAAAATGAGAATAAAAATGAGCGATAATGGCGAACCGTGTAACGCCCTGCTGTGCCACAAAAATATGCATTTGGCGTAAGTATCAACTTTGATCATTCATCATCATCACCAGACTATCTACGCCCACTGCAGGGCAAAGGCCTCTCCCATTATTCTCCAATTACCTCGGTCCTGTGCCAACTGTGACCAAATTATCCCCGGAAACTTCTTAATCTCATCTGCCCATCTAACTTTCTGCCGCCCCCTGCAATGCTTGCCTTCTCTGGGGATCCACTCTGTTACCCTTAATGACCAGCGGTTATCTTGCCTCGCATTACATGCCCTGCCCAAGTCCATTTCTTCTTCTTAAATTCTACTTAATATGTCTTTAACACCAGTTTGCTCCCTGACGCACTCCGCTCTCTTCTTGTCCCTTAATGTTACACCTATCATTTTCCGCTCCATTGCCCGCTGAGTCGTTCTCAATTTAAGTTGAACCCTCTTAGTGAGCCTCCAAGTTTCTGCCGCGTAGGTGAGTACCGGTAAGATGCAGCTGTCATACACTTTCTTCTTCAGCGACAATGGTAGGCTGCTATTCATTACCTGAGAATGTCTGCCATATGCACCCCACCCCATTCTGATCCTTCTAATTATCTCTGCCTCATGGTTGGGATCTGGGGTCACACTTGGCCTAAGTAGATATATTCGCTTACCACTTCCACTGCCTCGCCACCTATCTCAAACCGCTGTGCTGTCCCGAGGTTATTGATCATTACTTTAGTTTTCTGCATATTAATTTTCAGGCCCACAATTCTACTATCTTCGCCCAGTGCGGAAAGCATGCTTTGCAATTCGTCCCCTGAGTTACTTAGCAAGGCAACGTCATCAGCAAATTTGAGGTTACTGAGGTATTCTCCATTAACCCTTACTCCCACCTGTTCCCAATCCAATGTTCTGAATACTTCTTGTAAACATGCTGTGAATAACATTGGAGAGATTGTGTCTCCTTGTCTGACACCCTTCCTTATAGGTATTTTACTGCTCTCCCTATGGAGGATGATGGTAGCTGTAGACCCATTGTAGATATCCTCTAGTATTCTTACATAATGCTCATCTACCCCCTGGTTCCGTAATGCCTGAATGACTGCTAGGGTTTCGACCGAGTCAAATGCTTTCTCATAATCTATGAAGGCTATATATAGGGGTTCAGTATACTCAGCGCACTTCTATATCACCTGATTGATCGTGGTGAATATGGTCCATTGTTGAATAACCTTACGGAACCCTGCTTGTTCTTTAGGTTGACTGAAATCTAAGGTTGCAGAAATTCGGTTAGCGATTACCTTGGTAAATACCTTGTAGACGACTGACAGTAAGCTGATCGGCATGTAATTTTTCAAGTCCTTCATGTCGCCTTTCTTATGGATTAGGATGATGTTCGCGTTCTTCCAAGATTCCGGTACCATTGCGGTCATTAGGCATTGCGTATACAGGTTTGCCAGTTTTTCAAGTACAATTTCTCCGCCATCCTTCAAGAGGTCTGTTGTTATCTGATCCTCACCAGGTGCTTTGCCCCCTTTCATTTCTTTCAAAGCCTTCCTTACATCTTCGGTCGTTACTGGTGGGATGTCTACCTCCTCATTATAATTTGATCATTATAATGACCTAAATACTCATAATTAAAGAGACAAATTTTTTACAACCAAAAAATTAGAAAGAAATTCCCAAAATGACCTGACAAAATGAAAATATGCACTTATATATCTTCCCCCAAAACACAGAATGAAATGAAGTCCGCCATATAACGTTCTAAATGCAAATGAAAAAATAGAGAAACTGGAGAACCATGAGGGGCCGTGCATTTCACAAAAATACAGATTTGGCGGAACTTTCCCTTTTATTGTTACATAACGTAAATGGTGATAATTGGTCCTACAGAATTTCGACAATAGGAAAAATAGGAAAAATTGAGGATTTTACTAACATGATCGCACAAAATCAAAATATGAATCTTATACAGCTCCTTCAAAAACAGTACAATAAAAGAAAAAAAGTTCCCAACAGAACGTCCAAACTACACCTTTAAGCAAATTACAGCCATATTTGGCTGTAGAACTCACACTTTAGAGAAACGCCATTAAAATGATACGCAATAGAAGCAACTTCTCTGAAGTTCTACAGATTTTTATGGGGGTGTCGAAACGCAACAGAACGCGAAGTTTTTTTAGATGCCACGCATCTCATTCTCCCACCTTGTCGCTCCATCCGGCGTCGGCGTCGTTGTTGTCGGCGTCCGCCCCTCCCCCATTCTCCTCGCCGCGCCAGCTTCGCTCTCCGCCGCTCACCCCCTCTCCTCTCCAATAGCGAACACTCTCTCGCGAGGGGCATTGGATTGGATTCGATTGGATTGGCTTGGATTGGATTGCCTTGGATTGGATTGGCTTGGATTGGATTGGATTTGGATTGGATTGGATTAAAGTGGATTGTGTTGGATTGTGTTGCGTCGTAGCCGGGGCAGACGCACTGGCGCCAGCGGGTCCCCTCACCGTTATGCGCGCTATAAAACGCCGTGCCTGCGCCGCTCCGCTCCATCGTTCCAGCGCCGTTCCTCCGCTGTCCAACGCTGCAACATGAACCCCCTATGTGTCGCATCTACACAGGGGTTCCCGCGAGGGGAGGTGGTAGTTTTTAACATGCTCATGCAGAACCTAAACTGAACAGAAAATAAAGTCAAGCTTAGCGGTTCTCCACGAAAGTCTTCGACCATTTTAGTATAACAAGGTCGATGCCATTTCCAACCTTACCTTTTTCCCCCCGTCAGCTTCGCATAGTCCACCAGTCCAGTTTTACTCCCTCCGCCCAATTTCAACAATACAAACGCCCTGCTCTGGGTGCCGACACGAGGCGAGGTATGCACGCCAACAATGCAATTCTTAGGTTCGATGGTCCCTCGCGTTCAGCCCAAGGCTGCAAATGAAACATCAGGCTCTCTGCACATTGCAGGATACACGAAAGACCGGCGTTGCGCTGCGCTAGCCGGCCACGGGTCGTAGTGCAAGTTTTTAATGAGCAAGCAGGCTGCAAGCCCACTCGACTGCGCAGCGTCACCGCGCGCTGCGGCCGAGATCGCACCCGCGTATTTATGGGTCAACAGGTGTAGCGCCTTAAACACTCATCCAACGCGGCGGGTGCCATCCTTTTTTAACTCTTGGTGCAGCATAGTTGGCAAGAACGACATAGGCAGCGGTACATTTTGTGGCACTATTTTCCTGATCTGCAAAGGGCGAGAACGCTGCAGGCGCTGCAAAGGCGTGGACACGCATGCCCACATGTCATCAACCGTTCGGGCAACGTTCCGCACGGCTGGCCAGGAGCAAACAATGCGTGGCCACGCATGGCTGGAGCCGGCGAAGACGTGATAAACGGGAGCACTTAGCCCTCACCCTGCGTATGAATACATAACTACGTGTCCTCGTTAGTGGAGACTCAGGGACAAATGGCAGAATCCACAAAAAAAAACGTGATTTCCAGTTGTTCATGGCAACGATATGATTCCCGTCAGGTTGCCGATCACGTCGTGTCAAAACATTTGATAAAAAACCTTGATCAGTGCGGGGAGAACCGAAAGATTATTCATATAGGGAATCTAGGCGGCAAAGGTACTCTCGGATTTTCGTTAATTCCAGCTTTGAGCTTTTAAAGGCTTTATTGCTGACGTTTCCGTAATCTGTATATCCGTTATTTGTCGATTGATTGATTATAAGGTTTAACGCGCCGACTTAACGCAGGCGATCAGTCGCGCCGTAGTGGAGGGCTCTGGCTTAATTTTCACCACCTGGGGATCTTTAACGTGCGCCGATATGTCGTACAAACGGGCGTTGTAGTTTTTCGCCTCCATCAGAAAAGCGGCCGCTGCAGCACAATGCCTTAGCCACTGAGCCACCGCGGCGGGTAGCCGTTATTAGGGAAGTATCTGGCGCTAATACACTTTGTGGGGAATTAGTATTGCCTCGAAGTTGTCGAGTTGACCTGCCTAGAAAGTAAACCAGTAATAGGCTGTACAATCCCACACAACAACTTCACAAGTACAGGCAAAGGCGACAACGCAGGATTAAGCAGCAATTTACGTAGTTAAATGACGAAATATCTTTTCTGACGAGTATTTGTGCATTCTGTTGCCTACCCTTTGTTATATATTTATTCTAGAGTGTGATGCCTGCCTGAGTAGAAGCGTATCCGTCTCGAAGCTCGTGCATCTTTGGGGGAAACCGTCGTCTTCAAAATCAATGCCGGCAATATAGGTTAATAGTGATACAATGATTTACCTATTCCTCTCCAAATAACGATGTGGTTCTTACTCATCCGTAGTCAAGGGACGAAGACACAATAAACCTTGTTTCGTTATTAACAAGTATCCTTCTTTGTTTCCCTAAACTCCTTTTCTGTCCAAAAATATTGTTTTCATCTGTAAAGGACCCGGAATATTTAAGACATTCTAATTTTGCGCTACACAACGTTAGGAGGGACATAATAAATGGCAGTCGAAGCCAGAGTTATGAGTATGTCGAACCCATTTCAGCCTTGAAATTTTAGTATGAAACGGACTGCAATCATCCCACAATCTCAGTGTCATGTTTTCGGACGTCAATACCACACGAAAGTTTCGGCAAAGTAATGAGTCATTAGAAGTGGGCAAAAAATGGGCTGGTGAGTCGTGACAAATTCATGCGTTTTTTTATTCTTCATATTTATTGTTGGTATTATGCGTACAGTTTTCATCTTTGCTTCTGCCACGAAGCGGTACCTCGAATGATCCTACACGTGCATTTTGTAGTCAGTGTTCCTTGAAATTTCGTGTTCATATATTGTAATTATTTTTGCACGCTCTATCGGAAGGAAACCAAGGATTGGATGGATAAGCCAGCTTGTCAAGATTGACCATGGGCATGAGTGGACCGGACAGGAACACGGTCAAAGCTGTGTGACGCAGGGATATAAATCCTGCTGTTCCACAAACTATTCATGCTTGTTCACATTTCTACTGCGGCCCGGAAGCGGTGGTGGCGCAAGCAGCATAAAATAACACGCTTCTCTCCATGTGCCAGCGATGGTTGTAGGCGCAAGGCACCGCGCTGTGCTGCTGGTAAGGGAGAAATTTGCAGGGCGAGGACTTGTTTGGAAGAACTGCTGGCCATCGTCCACATTAGTCTTTACCATTCCACTGCAAACAAAGCCTTCCCAATGTTACAGGCTTTACCCTTTATTTATACATGCATACATCTAAAGAGCAGCAACCGAATAACGTAACGACAGACCGACCGAACGAACGACTGACGGAATGAATGAGGGCCTAGTTATCATGGCTCAGCCAAAACTGCTTGACGTATATAGACACTGGACCTTTTGGGAGTACGTTTGTACCATGGTGCAGTGTGGAACTAAGACTGAATTTTCTATATTTCACCTATGGCGAATAAAAGGGGGCGAAATTGGGTTGTTTGCATAATTATGACTATTTGATCACTGGTGGAGATGTCGAAGTGACTTTTGCTGATATACGTAGCCCGAAAAGTATTTTGAAAAGTAGTTTTAGAGTTTTAGTATTGCACGAACCGACTACTGCAATGCCAATCTGCATTTATGAATCGATTGTGTGCATTTTCATATCGCTGAGTGCCAAGGCACCGCGAAGGATCTAATAAAACGCAGCAAACATTGATAGTTACTTTTCACACTGCATTAACTTTTGTTTATCCTGAAGCCGAGGGTTCTTCTAGATTTTATTATACTGAGTTCTTATGTAGGTTTAACAATCTAATGCCCCCTTCTACCTTTCTAAGCGCTTTTTCTAATTGAATCTTCTTTTTATTAAAAACTATTTTTGCTGTTTTATGACCGTGCCCCTTGTTATATGTACGCGTGTGTGAGGAAGAAAGCACAACATTTACAGTCTCCTGGGTCAAACATACCTAACAAAGCAAGAGACCCGATATCCAAACATATATGCCAATATTGGCATATATGCCAATATGCCAATACATGCAGCGTTAGCAATGACCGTCGTTTTGCCGCAGCTCTCGCCTGTTTCAACCGACGAAGCAAAACTCTGAATCTTCTCCGTGTAGCCGGTCAAACATACCTTACGAAGCAAGAGCACCGATATCCAAACATACATGCCAATATTGGTAATTATGCATACAGTGTTAGCAATGAAGGTCGTTTTCCCGCAGCGCTCTCATAGTTAAACCGACCAAGCAAAACTCTGAATCTTCCCCGTGAAGCCTAAAACAACATTCATTAGACGCGCTGGTTGGAAAAATATTTTCCCAGCTGCTCACCTAACCACAGTCGAGTCTGAAGGAACATTTTACACTTACTGCGTGCTCAATTTCTTGCTGCAAAGTGCGGGCATTTTAACAGCGGTTCTCCCAAGATATTGAAGATAAAGAGATGTTGTAATTCTTCATGAGACGCCGAACTATGCGTTCAAGAAAGGTTTTTGTATCCGCTCACCGTTTCCGTACACGGAAACTTCCCATCTGTTGGCAGACAACATTTAGTGTATTTTCTTCTAGGCAAAACACAACGGCGGCATTACGAATTTAATATCTAACGAGATTTATTCTATGCTTTTCAGTGCAGCTGAAACTTAACATGGTTATTTCATGAGCCCTGTGACCCTTGTTTGGTTTGGCATCATTCGTTTAACAAATAGATTAAACACAGGTTCACCCGTAATTAGTAAAACACTTTGGGCTGTGTTATGGCGCAAGGGTAGCGTACTAATGTCTTGAAACTTCACGTATATATTTGTGTCTTCAAGTTTTTACAAGAAAAACAGTTTTAGTCATTAAGGGCGAGCATGTTTTGTAGAAGACGTCTTCTTCGATATCGCTGAACGCTGGTTCATGTTATTGCCTTCCTTTCTCCGAAAAATACGTCGAGCAGCATGTTGCTTAGGGGTCATAATGAACAGGCAGTGGCAGCCATAGTTTTAGTATTGTCAGCGGACTGATCTTGCGAGGCTTATCACGCAGGTTTACCAGCGGACCCTGCCAGCTCAACTCTGAAGAGGACCGTAACTGGCGACGATTTATGTCGGTCGGCGCCTACCCGTTATGGCCTGGCCCTGCTGCCTCGCGGGCTGCGAATACTTTTCAACCAGGCTTTAAAAACAAGTCCTGCTTGACTATAGCCTTCATTGTGGTAGCAGCGGAAGCAGCGCTCAGCAAGAATTCATTTTACAGAGCATAACTGCGCATGCTGGTGCTCTTATTTGGGATTGTGAGCAGCTATGTTTGTGCCACCGATTCTGCTAACGTTGCTTTATTGGTAGAATGGCTCAGTGAGTCGGCAAATAGTAAACCAATGATAACAAAGCAGTTGAAGCACGTACAGCAGTGTTTCTCGTACCTTCAGGAAGAATTATCTCATCAATATTACCTAACAGTACACAATAACAGGTCAAAACATCTTTTTGGGATAGTCATGGTGGTCACAGACGCCATACGCAATACAGAGAGGCGTTTTTAGCAAAGCATCTGCGCAAATAACATGCTTCTTCCACGTCAGGAAGACGTGCTTCACTTTCTTTCGGAAAAGATTACACCTTTTCTTATATACATATCAGAGACATGGTTAAGGGACAGTGACGGCATTCAGTATAGTTTGAGAGGCTGCACACTATTTAATCTTGGTTTATCTTGGCGGAACCAAGGGGAGGCGGAGTCTAAAGGCGCATGTGGCCTGGCAGAGGCCTCAGCCACGCGATCCACAGTGTAGTAATCGTAACTGTCAGGGTGCAGTTATGCATTGTATTGTAAACATCCAGTTGCTCCCACAAACCCCGGGAAAAAACAGCCATTCCTGCATGAAAGTTGGCGGTGCTTTGAATGCTTTTAGCTCACCGCTGTAATAAATATCCATTTGTTTGTATAACCGGTTTGAGCAGCAATATTTGACCATGTTTTCGACGTAGCCTAACAAAATACGACGAAGCCGCATTTATTGCCTACAACGTTTGGAGGTGACCGCACTCTCTTTTTACTGTTTGGCTACCATGAGCATAGTAAGAGTCCCCTTACTGAATCGCCTTGAACGAAGCTAAAGTCGTTCAGACTTCAAAGCTATTTTTTTTTGTTTTTTTACAAAACAATACGCGGAGAAAAATACACTTTTTTTGTCCAAAGAGAACGTGATTCTTCCAATTTACAGCCTAGGTCTGTTAACTCATTCACGAGTAGGGTGCCATTCTCATGCGATAATCCAGCGATCATGAAAGCGTTATTATGACCACGTTTCAAGGAAAACAACCTCTTATGAAACTAACTCGTCGTTTCTATTTATCGACTGAAATTACGGGGTTACTAACCATGGCTTTAAGAATTCGTGCAAGAAATTACTATAAAATAAATATATCCACAACCGACAAAGCTACGAAAAAAATTGGCATCTGGTGCAGCACTTGTTTACATCGTAATGACACCCAGTGTTATTTAAAGATATTAAAGAAAGGCGGCAGCTTTCACTGTTGCACGTTATATCGCAAACGATATATCCACTGTAATGACAATTACAGCGCGCGGATAAATGTGGCCTTGTCCCTCGCGCCTATTCAATACAACCATTTTATTTGTCTTCCACCAAAAATGATGCTTTTCAATAAATAAGTACTAAAAATAAAACAAATAAACAAACAAATAAATAAATTAAAAATAAATACATCAATAAATCAAAATATTCCAATCAATCAATCGATCAGTTATCTTTTATGCGGCCAATGGCACGACAAAACTTACCTGGAACAGCGATTCCACGGAGAAGCATTTGCAAGGCGTGCGACGGGCACATCGTCGCGAGAGGTGGTGAGGTGTGCTTCAGCTTGTTCCCTTCCTATAACATCGCAGTGATGCCAAAGCAGCACCCTCAGCGACGTGTTATCTCGTTCTCTGTTTTTTTTTTTGGCACGCTAACATGCTGCATTTGGTTCTTTTGACACGCCCTATTAATGCAATAAAAAACCGTCTGCTAAAACTTCGTTTTTAAGAATGCACCCTTTCGGCTTTCTTAGATTGTTTATATTATCGCTAGCTTGAAGGATTTTTATTATAGCGATTTTCTGCCAGCATGCACTTTAAGAATTGCGCCAAGATCGTTTTGTGTTTTTTGTACACTTTATTTCACAGTTTGATGAAGAAGCAAACGATAGAAGTTTGGTTTCAGATGCCGAAACACGCCTATGGGCTTCTAAATGTACGCGCGCTCTAACTGCAGCATATTTCATAGAAGCATTTCTCGTTGAGAACCTTGCCCTAAACAAGTGTCTGCGCGTTCTGCGTTGCCATCAATATTTCCCTGCTGAGTATTGTCTAAAGATTTAAGGGCTCCTTAGAAAAAAATTCGTACGCAATTTTGGGCTCGTAATATCAACATCCTAAAAGCAGATCTTCAAACTTACGCCTTTGAAATTGATATGCATAAGGACGTTGTCGCTCGTTCAGCTCGAAGAAACTTACCTTTGCAAGAGAGGCAAAATATTTGGTAACTATTTTCTAAAAAAATCAAATCAAATCATTTCTTCTGTGTGCCTTGAACAAGAGGCATTTCATTGAAAGCACCGAACAGACGGAACAAGGTATCACGTTTTCGACCATGGCCGCGCGTCCTCTTAAGCTTTGAGACATTGCAGCATGCGAAACCATATACTGAGCATAACTAAAATCAGGCGCCACGAACATGTACTCCCCACTAGGCACAAGCATGTTTTCTAACTTTGCAACCATGTAAAGCGAGGCAATGTATCTTGACGCGGGCCACCATTTATGTATAATACCATCTGCGCAGTAAATAAACACCAGAGTAAAGACCAAAGGCACCGAGTTTTGTACCACTAACATTACAGCCATCCCTGAATGTGGTTTGTCAAGCTGGTTGATACAGCCCACAAGCCAGTGTTCCGTTTAGAGTTTCAGCCAGCTCCAGGCCTCTTTCCTTGCGGCGAGAGCGCGGAGTTGAGAGCACGTGCATATCGGCAGAAATAAAAAAGCTGGCAAATAAGATGAGCAGCTCGGCGATCTTATCATCATCATCATCAGCCTATCTACCCCCACTGCGACAAAGGCCCTTACCATGGATCGCCAATTATCCAGGTCCTGTGCTAACTGCGGACCAATTTATCCCGCAAACATCTTGATGTCATCTGCCCATTTAACTTGCTGCCCGCCCCCTGCCCCACTTGCGTTATCTAGGGGATTCACTCTGTTACCCTTAATGACCAACGATTATCTTGACTGAGCATTTCATTTCATTTCATTTATTCATACTGCAGGCCACGATGCTGGCCCATGCAGGGAGGGCAGTACAGAGCAAGAATCAGAGAACGCATGAACAGGATGCTACCTATAACCTGTCACAAAAGCTTACAAATACTTGACTAAGCGCAACCGCGACATAAGAACAACACAATAAATCGCAGTGGGGCAAAACGCTTTGCCCCAAAATACAGCACCAATATAACAAAACAGCAGGTAAATTTTCTTATAACGTACAAGTGGTCACAAGCCTAGGTTTAGATTATTCTAATTCATGAGGCAAGTAGTTTTCCAGTTCTTGTAAGAAGTTTCTTGATTGTAAAACCTCAAGGGGGAGAGAATTCCATTCGTTAATGGTACGCACAAAAAAAACTATTCATGTGAGAATTTGTTTTAGAAAATATTGGCGTAATAGAGAGGTTATGCCTGTGTCTTGTTTTTCGGGCTTGAAGAAAAGTTACGTAACGAGGTAGTTTAAGTCCGATTTTTCCACTTATGATGCTGTGCAAAAACTGGAGACTACAAACTTTGCGCCTGCGTTCTAGCGAACTGATTTTATTTCTAAGCATTAGTAAGGTTGGGGAATCCTGTCTTTTATATTTTCCAAAGATGAATCTCGCAGCCTTTCTTTGTACACGTTCCAAATTCATAGTGTCATTTTTAGTATGAGGGTCCCAAACAACTGCCGCGTATTTAGTTTCGATCGTACGAAAGTGTTATAAGTTAACAGTTTGGTTTGTGCCGGCGCCTTTCTAAGTTTTCTCTTCAAAAACCACAATTTGCGCAAAGCTGCTGAACACGTAACAGAAATATGGTTTGACCAAGATTAGTTATTACTAAATGTAACACCTAAATGTTTGTATTTTCTAACTTCAGTTATGACGGTGTCATTTAGAACATAAGAAATTACACTAGGTTCTTTTTTCCGTGTTACCCGAAGCAAGACAGTTTTTGAATGTTTATTTCCATACCCCAAAGTTTACAGCAATCGGAAATTGCGATAACTGAATTTTGCAAACATGAGTGATCGTTTGGTGACGCTATTTATTTAAAAATGACACAGTCATATGCAAATAGGTTAATATGCACATTATCAGGGATTTCGTTAGTTATGTCATTTATATATATCAGAAATAAAAGCGGTCCTAGTACGCTTCCTTGCGGTACACCCGAAGTTGCTTGACGGACACTGGAGGAACATTTGTTAATTTCTACAAACTGTTGTCTTTGTCGCAGGTAAACCTTAATCCATGATATGATATTTGAAGGGAGCCCAATGCACTCGAGCTTATGAACTAACTTTCCGTGGGAATCTATCGAACGCTTTACTAAAATCGAAAAAGAGCATATCAACTTGTCCAGATGAATCGAGCACTTATGAAATTTCATAAACACTGACACAAGCTGAGTTGAAGTAGACAGGCCCTTTCTGAACCCGTGCTGTATTGGAGACAAGACGTTGTGATCTGACAAGTACTGACGAATGAAGCCTGCTACAATATGTTCTAATAATTACTGCAAGTGCTTGTAATAGAAACTGGACGATAATTTGACACAGTGAGGTGATCGCCCTTTTTATGAATGGGAGCAACTCTTGCCTTACGCCAGTCGGACGGTATCTCTGCTAATTGTAAGGATAATTTGAAGAACTCAGTTAAAATTCACATATCTGTTCCGCATACCTTCTCAAAAAGCGTTCGGAATCTGATCAGGGCCTGCTGACTTCCTAACGTCAATATTCAGGAGCATATCCAAAACACCTTCTCGAGAAATTGTAATATCGTGTACAAAAGACATAGTTGAATTACATCGTTCAATTCGTCCATGTCAGAGAACACACTGCAAAAGTAATCATTAAACTGCTCAGCCATACTAGTGGCGTCTTCTACAATTTCACCGTTAACTTTTATTTTATGTATCACCTTTTTGATTTACCTAAATACCGCCAGAACTTCTCCGGAGCGTTCGTAATAAAATCAGCAAGGCTATGACTGAAATATTTTCTCGTGCGGCTTTCAGTTTTTTTTAAAAATTCAATATTTAATTCTTTGAGACACGAACTCTCTCCTTTATGTTTCTTTTTCATTCTTTTGAGTTTTCGCTTAGTTTGGATTATATCTCTATTGGATGATATGGATGATATGGATATATGGATTATGGATGATATGGATGATATAGATGATATGCCCTCCCCACCCCCCACTTCTTCCTAATTTCTTCATATGTCTTTAACACGAGTTTATTCACTGATCCAGTCCGCTCTCTCCTTGCCCCTTAATGTTACACCAATCATCTTCCGCTCCATTGCTCGTCGAGTCCTCCTCAATTTCAGTTGAACCATTTTAGTGAGCTTCCAAGTTTGTGCCCCATGGTGAGTACCGGTAAGAGCAGCTGTCATACACTTTCTTCTAAGGGATAATGGTAGGCTGCCATTCATTATCTGAGAATGCCTGCCAAATCCACTCCGCATCATTCTTATCCTTCTAATTATCTCTGCCTCATGGTTGGGATCCGGGTCACAACTTGGCCTAAGTTTATATAATCGCTTAACACTTCACCACCTCGCCACCTATATCAAACAGCTGTAGTCTCCCGAAGTTACGAAGTATTACTTTATTTTCTGCATTATAATTATCAGGCATACAATTCTACTCTGCTTGTCCAGTGCGGTAATCATGCTTTGCAAATCGTCACCTGACTAACTTAGCAAGGCAATATCATGAGAAACTTTGAGTTTACCGAGGTGTTCTCCATTAACCCTTGCGCATACCTGTTCCCAATCCAGCCTTCCGAATACCTCTTGTAAACATGCTGTGAATAAAACTGGAGAGATTCTCTCCTCGTTTGACGTGCTTCCTTATAGGTATATTACTGCTCTCCCTATGGCGGACTATGACAGCTGCGGACCCATTGTACATTTTCTCTGGTATTCTTAATTAATGCTCGTTTGCACTCTAATGCCTCAATGACATCTGAGGCTCCGACCGGGGCAAATGACATCTCTAAATCTATGAAGGCTATATAAAGGGGTTGAGTATGCTACAAGCATTTCTTTTTCACCAGATTGGTCATGGGAGTATATTCCATTTTTGAAGAGCCTTTACGTGACACTGCTTGTTCATTCACCATCATCATTATCATAAGCCTGTTTTTCTCCGCTGCAGGGCCAAAGCCTCTCCCAAAGATTTGCAGCCACGCCTATCCAGTGCCAGCTGAGTATTTTTTTCGCCAAATTTGCGTAGCTCATCTTGCCAACAATTTCTCGGCCGACCCCTAGTGCGTTTGCGGTCTTGCAGCCACTCTGTACCAAACGGATGGTCCACCTGTTGACCCTAGTTCGCATTACATGACCAGCCCATGCCTATTTCGTTCTCCTTATTTCAACTAGAATGTCCTCTACCCTTTGGGCTGGTCCCTATTTCGTGCCGCTGTTTTTATGTCCCTCTTCGGGACCCCTAGCTTTCGTGTTCCATGGTCCGTTGTGCAAATCAAGTCGTTTGGTCAGACCCCATGTTTCTGCCCCATAAGTCACAACTGCAAGAACGGATTGATTAAATACATTCTTTTTGAGCGACAGGGAAGCTTACCAGTGAGGATGTCGGAGTTCTTACAAAACGCTGCCCACCCCACGCTTATTATGCGGGTAATTTCCCGATCATGGTTTGTATCAGCAGCTTTGACTTGCCAAGGGTACACCCCATTCGGTGACTGTTTCCAAGACCTCATTGCGTGCCTGGGCGCAGTGTACCTTGCCGTGCCGATTGGACATTACCTTGGACTTGGACTGGGACACAAACAGCATTTCCTCACCAGAGAAGAATTTGGCAACCCTGGTTGGGTATTTTTTGCCAAAAAAGTAAAAACGCACGCCGATCAACGAACGCCCGCGCAGCTCCCCTGCAGTGTTTTGAACCGTGGCGACACCGACCGGAGTGGGCGGAAACTATAATGGCAAACTGTTCGCATGGCGACGCAGTGAAACATCCCCCTCGCGAGGGGCACGATCAAATGCAAAGCATTTCCGGGGCGCACGACGTTAAGTAGTTTGCGTTACGTTAATGTTGTTGCACTTGTGGCAACTGCTGACGAGAGAGCGCTCGTCAGCAGTAGTTTGAATGAGTCAAGGATATAAGGCACGTTCGTACCCTCCCATTCTGTGTCGGCTTTGTGGCGCAGTGGGTAAGAGCACCATGTACATTGCGTTCTGCCCGCAGGGTCGAGGGATGGAAACGAGGCGCCGGGTAGTATTTTTTTTATATAGTGTAGGGGGAGGGGTGCGGACTACGACTACGGACGCCTACGGACGTCAACGCGGGTGACATCGTGAGTTACTGAAATGCTCTGCATTTAAACACCCTAATGATTTCACAGCCACACTCCTAATATTTGACAGTCTCTAAATGCTTGTTCATTAGGACGACTGAAATCTAAGTGGCAGAAATTTTGTTAGTGATGACCTTGGTAAGTATATTGTAGACGACACGACAGTAAGCTGGTCGCCAGTAATTTTTCAGTCTCATGAATTTAAAACACCCTAATGATTTCACAGCCACACTCCTAAAGATTTCACATTCTCTAAATGCTTGTTCATTAGGACGACTGTAAATCTAAGGTGCAGAAATTTTGTTAGCGATTACCTTGGTAAGTACCTTGTAGACGACAGACAGTAAGCTGGTCGGCCAGTAATTTTTCAAGTCTTTCATGTCACCTTTCTTGTGGATTAGGATGATGTTCGCATTCTTCCAAGATTCCGGTACACTCGCGGTCATGAAGCATTGCGTTTACAGGTTTGCCAGCTGCCAACTGGCGAGCGATGTAAGCCATTGAAAAAATTAAAACGTGCCAAAAACACGTGGCCTGGACTAGGGTTGTAGTCACTGCCGCCACGAAGAGGGTATGGCCACATAACGCCGCACGAATAATGTATAGTGCGGTGTGGGGCAGGGTAACGGTAGGATAGTACAAATGTGACGCCGATATCCATCATGAAAGAACAAACGCCGCCCACAGAGCCATAAAGGGGCCGCAAATCAATTGCTTTTTCTTATTTTTCTCCTGAATTTTGCGCATAAAATTGCGAATCAAATGCAGTCATGCTGGCTTGTGAGCCCGATAAAATAAACAGGTGTCAAAAAATATTACGCAGGCATTCTGTACATGGTGTTGGCCTGGCATTGCCTTTCCTCATGATAAATTCCCCTGCGCCGCAGTCAGCGCACCGAGGCGCGGCAGACCTCGAGCTGCATAGGACTGATGATGGAAGAGACCGTTAACGCTCCCGAATCCCACTGATCCATCCGCTTTTTAGAAAACGAAAGTTATGCGATTTCGAAGTTACTATTTCTTGTTGTTTCCTAGCTCGTGGTGTTACTAGCGGCTTGCATTGCTTCCGGGGAGTCAATTTTGAACCCAGGCGAAATTTACGGGCGAACGCCACCCGAAAAAGCGAGCGGGATCGAACGGAATGGTAGTTCCAACCGCGACGTAGCTATTTTCGGATCAAAAATGAGTTTTGCGTTCTTTTTTTATGGAATAGCAGTACCGCGTTCCTAGCGCACGTGGGCGGAGTGGCCGGCATTTTCCCCGAACAAAGCTAATACAGCCGGGCAGAAGAAACTGATATTTTCGTCTAATAGCATATGGCAGTGAAACTTTTTGAAATCTATATAATGCGTTGTTCCCTTTAGTATCTATAGTCTGCATTTCACTGCTGTAAACATCGATTTTGGGTCTAATTACGTACACGGCAACTCATCGCCGAAACGTTTCCGGATGAATGAAATTTTTGGAAAAAAAAAATAAAACATAAAAGTGGTTCTGCGGTTTATTTGACCTGTATAGCCCTGTGTGTGGAGTCCTTTACACTCCACTAGGGTAAAACGAACAAGTGCAGGTCGCAAAACATTTTCAGGGAATCACCTGCCAGAACAGAGTATAATATCAAGGTACACATGCTGCTGAGAGGGGAGAATACAGGCAGTACTCAAATTAGAGTTCTCCACAGCAAAAACATATTTAATGAAGGTGCGTTTTTTGCGCCATGACTAGTTTCTCCTTTTCGACGGTTTTACAAGGATCTGGCGACTTGATGGTATACTTGGGAAGAACGTCAGTTCTCTAGTTCTTATGAACGCAAAGTAAAGGTGCAGACGCTAATTCACATTAGGTTTCGTGTCCCACCAGTAGAACTGAAAAACTCATTTCAAAGTCAAGGAAGGGCAAACGAATCGGCAGAAAAAGGTTGTCACTCGCGTCGCCGGCGAAACTATCTTGTTCGCAAGCCGCGCGGGTTTGTTTGATTGATTGTAGTGTTTAACGCACCGACGCAGCGCAGGCGCGGACGCGTGCCGTGGTGGAGGGCTCCGGATTAACTTTGACCACCTGGCGATCTTTAGTGTGCGCTGAAATCCCGTAAACACGGACGTTTTCGCCTCCATCAGAGAAGCGGCCGCCGTGGCCCGAAATCGAACTCGCCTCCTCATGCTCGAGTCGTGCGGATAGGCACCCTGGTTGACACCCTTTATATCTTTTTCACTTTAGTATTCTTGTGGCTCAGCCACGTCGCAGCTATCAATGTGCATACTCCTTCGACTATCTTCTTCGGGTTGCATTTGTTGCAGTGTCTAGAGGGCCTTCTGACGGCGGTCCGTCTGAGCACTGCAGCCGTGGCTACAGTGCAGTCCGACAATTTTTTAATATTTATACTCCGTTAATTCGGCAGTGCTGATACCAGAAGCGGTATTTTGAGCCCGGCTCTTGCCTTCTTGATGATTTTAGGGGCAAAGCCCTCAGGGGCTCGGGCAGTCGGCCTCTCATGTCGTCGTATTCTCATGTGGCCACGGTACTAAACCAGCGGGACACTCGTTTTCCAACGCCTCGCGCTACAACGTAACGCGTTACTAAAAGTGTAAAAGAAATATAAACCGGCTGAAAATAAACTGATATGATTTAAAAATTTGTGTAACGTTCGCCGTCCGCTTCAGCACTTGTCAAGCACAAGCAGAAGATGTTTGTAGACGGGCTATACTTTGTGTTACACTGAAGTACCCACCGGCTCTTGACGGTAGGCCTGACCAGAGGTGGTCGGTCTAAGCAAGAGTTCACTGAGGTCGAGCCTGAGGGCAGGCATTGCACTGCGATCCAGTTAGCCCGTGAACTTTTTGTGCCTTTATTTCAGAGTAGCTTAGTTGTTTCACCCCCCACAGACAATTTCTGTGCAAAGTGTGGGCTTCCCGGAGTACTTGGAAACTAATTGGATTGTTTTTCTGTTTTTCGGGCAGTGCTGTTACCACTAGTCGCTGCGTGCTGATATGTGGTTTTATAATAAATTCTCTTCTAACTCCTGCCTCTACACGAAACCGGGGCCGATAGGGCATGCACATTTCTTAAATCCCGTTCAACGCAAAAGAGCGCGCCATCGCCTCAGGAAGCCCGGAATTGCTCGTTCCATCGCCGCTTCCCCAGTGTCATTAGGCCCGCCCCGTACGGCAAGACAGAGACTTACAATCTTTGAATACACTTATACACTGCATGCTTCGCCTCCGAGATTTAGGTTCATCATCATCATCATCATCTTTATTTCTACGTGCCCACCTACATCCAATGGCCTTAGCGGTGGTGCACAGGATGAAACACAAAATTTGATGCAAACACAAACAACTAAATATGTAGCCTGAAACGAGGAAAAATAGATAGAAGGAGAAAGAAAGAAAAATGCGATCTGTGCACTTCAGTCAGGGCAAGCTTAAACAAATGTAAATTGTTGTTAAAAATATGAAGGTGACTTGCCTTTTCATCGTACAGTCTAAGCAATCTTTCATAGGAGAACAAGTGAACTGATTCGAAATAAAAGAAATTGATTATGTAGGTTTAACCCGACGCAACGCAGGGTGAGGCGCCGTAGTGAGGCTCCGGATTAATTGACCACCGGATCTTTAACGTGCGTCGAAATCTCGTACACACGGGCAAAAAAAGAAATTCACGAAAAACTTACTGGGAACTCTACTCTCAATTTATGACGTAAGGTCTTCACAATCAATGGTGCTGTGTAAAGACTTAAAGAAAAAAGCAATCCGCGTCATGCCTCTTTTTAGACAATGTAATTAATTGCAATTTCTCCAACATCTTTTAACTGATAGAAACTCGGCGATCAATGCCTGTCTATAAAATTCTAATAAAACGTCTGTACATTTTCAAGCTTAGCGCTACTTTATGCCCACCTGTTCCAAACAACAGATAAAAATGAAGTTTTATGATCACCATAGTTAAAACAAAAGGGATTAGAAAAAGATCTCGAATTCGCGACACAATTCCCAGAGGCTGTAGGCCTGTACACAGAATCAACAGAAAAACAGTGGTCGTCAATCAAACAGATGGGCCGAGGGGGGCATTACTGCGTCCCGTAACCCCGTTTTTGAGCCCTTCATTTCAGAGTAGCTCAGTTGTTTCACACCATAGACATTGTGTCAAGTGTAGGCTGCCCGGAATTGAAAAAGATTTTTTACTTTTTCGGGCAGGGTTTTCCCTTCGCTGCGTCTGAATTAAATAAATTTTCTTTAATTTCCAGTACAGAAACCGTAGGCCGCAGGGCATCAAAATGCTTAATTTCAACGAAAAATGTGCGCCATCGCCCCAGCAAATAGAAATACCGGCTTCGGTGCATTAGGCACGCCCCGTACGGCAAGACAGAGTTAAATCTTTAATAAATTCATTTACAAAAGAGAGGGCCCAAGATTTGTCATTGTGGAACGCCAGAAAGTAAAATTAATAGGCTTGGACAGCAACCGTCAAAGCGCACGTATTAAGCTACCGGATAATATTCCATGGGGTTAATGGAAATGGCCTGTGATTTGTCTGTAGTGTGTGTTCTACGCGGGAATCAGCAGCACAGCAGCCAACGGAGTGAACAGGCGTCTCGCTTGGGCTCGCTAAACGTCTATTTTAAATGCGAAGCTTCTCATGGTCGTGGCTATGTCCCTCCCTTGTCGTTGTCGTCGTTGTTGCGCCGTTCACACCCCCACTGCGCATGCTGGGCGTGCTGAACGCCCGATCCTTTCTATGGCTCCTGGAGGGGACACTGTTCACCGGTGTCTTCCTGGGCCGGCACGAGACGAGCACGCTTCACGCGGCTTCGACATTTCATCATCGTTGGCAGCAGCGGCGTCTGTCGGCAAGTCTCGGCGGGCCGTGATTACAAGCAGCCCACAACCATCCGGGGAACGTGCATAGACCTCATCTTCAGCAACTTTAGGGTTCATCCACTACAACAGCCCTTGACTTTACATTTCACAGACCATAAGGCGGTCATAATCAAAGCGGAACGTCTACCACAGCGGTACATCGCCTACGTTGGACATGATGATGCTAATGCGTAAATAAAGACAAACTCATACCACGACGTTTTTCTCTCTCTCTCCTCTCTCTCTCTCCCTCTCTTTTCTCTCTCTCTCTTTAATGCCTCTCCACTCTAACACCCCCCCCCCTTCCAATAAAGTTACACCATCTTCCCATAGGGGAACCCTGAGTAGTAGGCGAAACAGCCATGGGGTCAACGCAATTTCCCATTTCGTAGTTCCGGTAAGTGAAAAGTGTGGTAGTTACCATGGAAACCAAACGGTAAATATAATGGTAGCTACGTACCTCAACCTCACGGAAACGACGAATTGAAAATAATGGACTCTTGAAGCGACCCCATGCCTGCTTCGCATACTACTCAGGGTTTCCCTGCCGGAAGATGGTGTAACCAATGCACCACCAACGCCTTCGTAATGTCAGGGACTTCACGTAAAGCCCTCCCACTACGTCACCGGGACGGCGGTACATGGGTACAGCTACATAAAGCTCACCATGCTGGAGCCCCCGCTAAGCCTAGCGTTCCTAGTTCTAGCCAAATCAACGCAGTCAGGGCTTCGGCCCGGCTACAACTTCACCGCCACGGCGTCGCCGCCGTACCCCAACACTACAATAGACTTCGATACCAGCAGCGGCAGAGCCATCCCAGTTCCCGGACCATGGCAGCAAATAGAAAGAAGACCGCCACGCCAGCAAGCAGCCGCCAACAATGCCGGCAGCCGCACATGAAACATTTTGACATCGCTCCTTTTTACTAAACAAAGGTATCTTTGTTTTCGCACCAATACAGCACCAGGGGGATTTTTGCTGTTAATGGGTAAGCAGATCAGAACACACAAGTATCCCTGTTTCGTGATATTTTTAAATTGCTGAACAAAGAAGCGAAAATTCCTCAACGCAAAAAAAATTAAAGCCGTTCCACTGAACGTGAAAGCTACCGGAAGTGAAGAGCAGTGATCGTAATAGGGCTTAGCGGTTATCCGTTCACTGCTACCACCAGGTGGTATCAAGTTTCCCGCCTTCGCAGTGTTCCCGCGCCCCCTGCCTGAAACTGCGCAAGCGGCTTCTTTTATTTTTCTCGGCTTGGTTTTCTCCAAACGTGCCTGCGTTGTCCCACCACTTTTATTTCCTACTATCGAAAAACAACCTAACGATCGTTCCTAACCAAAATTTCCCCGCATTCCCAGGGGAAGAATGTGAAGTGCGAATGCAGCGCAAATTTGCGCGGTTCGGTAATGTTCGCATTTGACAGACCTTTTACAACACACAGACTTTTTGACCAAAATGCATTTATTCACAGACACCTATTTGTTTGTCGTTGTACTTGATAGACAAGCGGATCTCAGCTTTGAAATTTCGTGTCAGTACTACTTGTAAGCGGGTGCATTAGCCATTCTCACGCCCGATTCCTGGCCATCCCCCACGTGGGTATGTCCATGTCAGCGGCCAGGCAGTGGCGCCCATGCCCCCGTTGCCAGGAAGACGACCAGATTCCTGCCAATCCCCCCGGGGTATGTGCCATGTTCGCGGCCGCCACCGCGCGCCACCCCCGTTGCCAAGGAAGACGAGGAGTTTCCGCCCCGAAGCTGTTGCTTGTGGACGGACGGCGGTCACCGGAATTCAGGGTCGCTTATAAATGCATTCGCCTTAAAATGAACGCGGACCCTGCCGGTTAATTACGTATAATTTGGCTCCAAATTATCTGCAGTTTTCTTTGCGCTAAACAACGGGGAGATGTAGGACAAGCGGCAACGGTTCATGAGTTTCGAACGCTTATGACTATATAAACCCCTTGGCTTTCGAAAACAGTGGCCCACGACGCGACGATAGCTGCTACTACGGAACGCCGTGTGGCTGTACTTGGGTCAAGCCACCAAAATACGACGACAAGGCGAGCTAAAGTGCTGTTTGCCTTAAAGCTCCCCGTGAAAAACCGGAACGCTGCGCATTTTGTATAGGTACATTTTTCCCGCGAACAAGGCGGATTACGCACTACGCTAATTTCAGGCGACCGTCCACTCCTGCGATCATAAGAGCGATCATAAGAGGGAACTGGGACGGTGCACCTTATGGTGCCAAGTCCGTGTACTTGGCGTCTTTAGGCACCTTCTTTAGAACTTAAATTTATGTCGCGATTTGCACTTTTATGCAATCGTGAAGCTTGTACTAGTTTTAATTGGTACTACAACGTCAGAACAGGCATGCTCCCTTTGAAGAATACATCATAACTATATCAGACAGAATATACTTTCATAATTACTTTCGTTTAGAGTTTTCGTGGTTTAGGCTAGTTTTTGATGTTTTAAAAATGATCGCGTCCTGTTCGTTAAAAATATCGATTAGTTTACGCTGAAAAGTGAAGTAGTGTCAGATGCGGTACTGAAGAAAGAAATGTGAAGTAGTGTCAGATGAGGCAGTTTTTTTTTCTTGTAAATGCCTGTAAACTTCGCTTTAGTGCAGTGCTTATAGCACAGTCGGACGCCGCTCTCGACACAGCCTACACTTTTTTGCCTAGCTCGCCTTGTGATAAAAGACGGAGGTGCTTTGTCGATGCAGCATCAACTGGAAATGACTGGCAGCATCGACTCAGTTGCAGGGCACTGTCCTAATAAATAATTTCACATGTAAGAAGGCTCATAAAAAGAACTGAATGACTTTGCAAATAAAAATTAGTACTAATGCTAATGGAAACAAATGTGTGGGATAAGTAGCAAAGCAGCCGAAGGAAACGTTTTCGTTGATACCGTGTTGATTTGTGTAGAGGTGCATTTATTTCTAAAATCCTATGCTTACAAAGCCTCTTCATGTTTAGTACACAGGTGTCACAATATCCTTTCGGAGTTCAATGTTGAAAGTCCCTCTGACTGGTACCAAGCTCTGCACAATGCAAAAAATAGCCCACTAAAATAGCTAAACATTTTTAAAATAAACGGTATCTACAAAAACTTGCTTTGCCGTAACAACAAAGTGCACTACCGACGTATTCCACCGGCAGGGATCCTGAAACAAAGAATTAATAGGCTATATAAATGCAGGTGTGTCATCAGAATGTCTGAAAACTTCAGAACAAGGGCGATACTTATTTATTGAATTACCAGCGTCATGAAAGCCATACGGCACCAAAATTCTCTTTATGAGCACGAAATGCGGCAGCTGCGTAACGAATACGCAGCTACTGCAATTCCGAAAGCCCAGTTTTGATTCAGTTAGCTGTCAAATTGGCATACCCGCCCTAATTCTACCATAATTTTTTTTAATCGTTCCCACCAAACACAGAAACGAAACTGCCTAATCAACACGCCAACGTCTCTTCCGCAGCGCGTAGTAAAGGGGCATTTAGGAAACGCATTGATGGCATGAGGTGAGCTACAGACCATTGGTAACCCCGCTTTATGGTTCCGCTCAATAAGCACTGTGTGCTTAAATACTCGGCTAACGACTAGCAACTAACCATAAACCTCTAACGATTGCCTTCTTGCGATACAGCATTTGCCCCGAAGTATTTGCATACCTTCATCGCATAGATTGGCTCCTCGTCTTCTTACTGTGGTCTTCTAACAGCCATTCGTTGTCCCTGGTCGTATAACTGCTGTCAGGTGTCAACCTCACGTGGACAGTCTCAGTTTCTGTCTCTTGCCTTAGACAGTGATATTCTATTACAAGTTATTTCCATGATCCAAAATGGTCTTTTTCTGTCGTAACCTTTACTGATGTCTTGATTTCATTGAACAATATTTTCCGCTATGTTAAAATAAAGTATCTTTTAGTCATTGCCTTAAAAGGATAAGAAGTTGCGATAAGCAATACCGACTACTCATTTGTGAGATAGTAACAGCATCTGCTCCTAGATTCGCCTGAAAGCTACTGGTAATAATTGAGCCGAAAAACATAAATAACGTCGATTAGTCTCCGCAGGTAAACGCGGCCACACGAAATAAAAGTTTTTCATTTTTGTTCATAAAAGTTTTTCATTTTTGTTCACTTTAGCTGGCTTTTGTACCAAACTTCTTAGTTTTTTTCCGGCTTTATGTGTGCCCCGCAATTGAAGGGCGCTAAATAGGGGCGAAATCTATAAGGCCCGAAGTTTTCCCCCTTTCCCTCTCGTCTCAATGTGCTATGGATGCTAGGAGTTGATAAGGTAGAGCAAAAAACCTTGAGACATTTGTCAGGGCCCTTGCGCTCCTAGATACGCGCAGCCATTGGCTCCGCTGAGCGGTTCGTTAGGCTTTTTACTTTTAGCAGCCGGCAGGCATACTCCGACTGCTACTGGCTGCGTGGAGCTGTTTTTCACGTCGGCCGAGCTAGCGATGACAGCTAAGTTCTAGCATAAGTGAAACTGGTGTTTGAAGGCTAGATAGGACGGCTGCAAAAACAACGTGCTCGTTCACGACAATATTTTAAGATTTAAACCAACGACTAGCGGCCCGCTTGCGTTTCTTGCATGCGGCGCTGTCATGGCCATCAGGTTTCTCCGAGGCCCAGTCAGGCAAAAAAAAAAAAACCTTATCATCGCCGCAGTTATTAGGTCACCGCTTTATGAATCCGCGCCGACGACAATCCCCAGCACAATCTTTCACTGCACTATCATACCCTTTCAAGCATTTCTAAACTGTTTTTCAGCAATAGTTCGAATCTGGCAGGCGAGGACGAGTTTTAGCTGCTCCGGTGTGGGCCGTTTCGTGTGAGGTGCATGTTTACCGCGAAGGCAGATGGGTGATTGGCGCGGTCGCTTGCGTACTGTTTCTGCCTGAAGAAGACGCTCTGTTCTTGTCAGCCTTATTCATATCCTGTAAACGACTCGCTATATAAACAAACTCAGCTGAGCTGGTGTGACGGATGGCGACGATCGACATTCGTTCCTACAAAGATGCGCCAGGCTGGAGTGTCGCTCTTGGAGACGCCACCCGAACCAGCTAAACCACTTGCAGCTTCCCCCAGAGCCGGAATCGCTGACTGGCTGCAGCATTCGATGTAACCATCCAATAGAGACGCCATGTTCTTCAGCGCCAGCTGCGTCAGAATGGCTACGTCAGAGGCAAAAAAAAGATACGTCCAAGCTTTGTTGAGTGGCGTAAGACTTCACATGTGAATAAGAAGAAAAAGCGCTTATCATACCAATAGCACGCTTGAAATTACGACGTAATTAAGGCTCCTGTAAGCCCATCTTTTCTTTCCCAGTTTGTACTTGACCTCAATGGCGTGCGGATGGCAATAACGGTTACGGTAGGTGCATTACTTTAGCTTCATGGCTCCTTCTTCTCTAATTAGTATAAATAAAACTTCGACCTCACGTTTTTCCTTTTTCGGATTCCAGTTGCGTATGTCGTTTAAAAATTCACAATTTTCGCGTAGGTCTAAAGGCGGAAACGGGAGTATAAAATGAACGAGGGAAGAATACTGCACGTGCTCGACGCACTACTCAAAACGTCTTTTCTGCCCTGAATGCCTGTAATAGCATTGCGAAATTTAACTGTTAACGCTGAATTTGTGTTTACAAAAGTATCAAACCTTTAAAAAAAAAGACAAAAAAAAATTTAAGGAAAACTTCACCATTCAATTTCAGAACCGTTGGTGCGCCTTAGTCGCTATTTAGCAGGTAGATCGCATGTTGCATGCAGGTTACCAGAACTGAGTTGTCGGCTCTACTCCTAAACCTGTTCATGGTGACGGGCGGAAATCACGACTGCGTGCAACGATCTGCGTGCAACAGCCCGCAAAGGTTTCAGAGGATATTTAACCGTACCCTTCTGAGATGAGAGCGGGAACACTTTTCTCTTGGCTAGGCTCTTGACTTCCGCAGCGTCAGCAGGGTCGTCACTCCTGTCATACTAAGCGCTTCTATACATCAGGGGAATCTACGCGGCTTAGGGAAGCTAGCGCCACCTATAGAACATCCCCCGAACTACATTCACAGAGCTATGTTTCCACACCTCCCGTTTATACTAGAGCCGCGGTCCCTTTTTCATTTTATTCTGCCTCTAGGCACGTTCCTGCTCTTATATAAAGTACGTCAGTAATTCGACATTTGTTATAAGGCGTTGAAGCTGCATCTGAGCTATAAGGCATGACCTTGTGCATGCCTCTGTGTAGAGTTTGACCCAAGCCTGGGAGTTTTTAGGGGCGACGCTCGGGCTGTCGGCGTCTCATGTCGTCGTCGTCGTTACCCGCCTCCTCATGTAGTCACGGTACTAAAACACTGCCACACGAATTTTCGCCTCGCGCTAGAACGTAACGCGTGCAAAAAAAAAAAAAAACACCGGGACATTCGTTTACCCCTCGCACTGGAACGCTTCGTAACGCGTACTTATAAAACACCTGGACACTCGTTTACGCCTCGCGCTACAACATTTCGTGCTTTAAAGACACGAGACTTTTGCAGCAAA
This sequence comes from Haemaphysalis longicornis, assembly GCA_013339765.2. Classification (NCBI taxonomy): domain Eukaryota; kingdom Metazoa; phylum Arthropoda; class Arachnida; order Ixodida; family Ixodidae; genus Haemaphysalis; species Haemaphysalis longicornis. Next base: position 86,965,929 of record CM023456.1, read on the forward strand.
TACGTATACCCCTACACTCCGATAGTTTTATCTCCTTTGGACAAAATAGCAAGGAGCCAAGAATACACTCATACACTGCAGGCTTCGCCCCTCGCCAGTTCTCACGTCAGTGGAGATGGCCGGGGATTTTTTTACGTGCGCCGAAATCTCGAAACTCGCGCATTATGGGTTTTTATTTAAAATACCTTGAACGGCATTTTTCCTTGACATGGTGTTGAGTACTGGATGAACCCTTGTTCTGGATTGGGCGAGTTGGTAATCGATGATAAACTACAGCGTTATAACAACACGGACAAGTGACCCAAACGGACAAACCAAGTTAATGCTTACGCGTTGGTTTTTTATATTCTTGAATTCACACCGCAAGAAACAAGGACAAGAGAAGAGAGCAGGATACAGAGGCACTGGAACACAGAGAACCTGTTTGTCCCGCTCTTGCTCTAGCCGATGCCTCTTGCACTCTGAATACAAAGAAACCAAGCTTTTTCATCTGTTTTCCGGTCCTTGAAACCTTCGTTTTACTCAATTTAGCAAACGTATGATTTGCCAATATTTGGAAGGCTCACACTGTCCCTTGTTTCGTGGCGCTGCTTTGTTACAATCTAGTTATCTATCTTTCCCTACTTTTTTGGTCTAAATGAGACAGAAAGAAATTGTATGCCATGCTGACTGCTTACTACACGTAACAGGCACCAAGTGCCATGTTTTACAGGAGCTTGACAGTTTCCCAACGCAATGTGTATGGCAAAACATACACCTGCACAACAACAGTCCTTTTTCAAATAAGCGGATGTATTTGTGTAGGAAATCTGATCATATTACTTAATAATCTCAAGCAAAAAAACACCTGCATTAATATCGTATGTCCTGTTTATTGCCTCCACACAGTAAGGGATGTCCTACCTACCCTTTTGATAACAATGACTTGCAGCATGGGCCCACGAACCTCTTTCTACAATACCTTGACCCTGTTCTTGCCCTTCATAGTGTGGTGTGTCTATTTTGTCCTCATCTATTGGATACATGACATACCAACAGGGAAGACACTTTCAACGTGGGCGGCTCATCTAAAGCAGAAACAGTTGTTATCAGGCTGTGTCACCCTTTTCACCGGTACTGCGCTAACATTGAGGGGAATGTTCTAAAGCAAGTTCGCATAACAGTGTGTCGATAGAGCTAACCTCAGAGGCACTAAGAAGCAGTCACAGGCGAAAATTGCAGCTTGCGACGCATACCTTTGTAATGAGGTCATAACAAGTCTCCTTTACCCGTTTGCAGATCACAAGCCCTTACACAATAAATGCATCTAGAAAGCTCATTGAGTTTCTTATTTGTGGATTTAGGTGTAATGAATTAGTCGCTATATGGAATTGGTTTAAACACCTTAACCTGTTTTCTATAACTGTATTGAACCGTAGGGGACCAAAAACTGCCGAACGTGTCCAGAGAAGCTGCCCTTCAAGAAGTTTGACAGTATGAAAACACTGAGAGGTGTTCCATTATACTTTACCCTGGCTCGCAAGGAGCTGAAAATGGCTGTAAGGCACACAAACTGATTGAGACAAGGAATAAAAAATTAGAGATAAATTGAACCACATATCCAAGAACATGTGATAATCCGCTGTTAGCACGTGTATGTTTGCCGAGTTGCCTGTCCAATGGCGTAAGCTCATTTTCCAGCGCAGTCAATTTCTGGCAGCGCAAACGTAATACGTACTTGGCTAGGTTAGTGAATGCGCGTGCTCCGCTGGCATCAGTAAAGGTGTGCACAAAACCTGTATCTGGAAAGCATGCAGCCTCTCCCACAGGAATTAGAGCAGACCATTGTGTGAATACAGAACTGGGATGGCGCTCAATTCCCCATTCTCATTAGCGGCAATTTGTTTTAGAGCGTGTACATCAGATATTCGCAAATAAAATTGATAACGTTGATAAGAATCTTGATAACTTTAGCCCATTTCGGCACGCGAAGGGGCCGGGCAACGATGCATATGAGGCTACGGTGGCGTAGCAAAAACACAGCGCACCGCACCGCTCGTGAGCACCACCGCGCAGTGCAGACGATCGTGCATTCCTCCAAGAGGCTGCCTCGGTGCCGCACGAAGAAACAGAATTGCAACTTCCACGGTCCATTGTTACGTCTGCTCGCGCTTGTTTTCTGCGACGCACGCCAACTGCGCTGCTTCGTCGCCGCCATGTTGCCGCAGGACGATGGGCGGAGCCATGCCCGCAAGGATGGCGGCACGGCAACACGGAGCCTACGGAGCCAAAATTTGCTCCTAGATCGACTTCGGCATCTCCTCCGTAAGCCATCCGTAAAACCTGTTTTGGGCGTCCGGAAGGGTTCTCCTTAGAGCGTAAGGAAGGCTCGTTCGTAGGTTACGAAGCCCTGCGGAGAGAGAAGAATAGAACGAAGCCAACGTCAATGTAACATACCCGTTTTGTTTTCACCATGCACCAGGGAAAAATGTGGAGCTCACGTTGACGTTCAGATCTTGCAGCGCACTTATTGATAGGCCGATTAATAAAAAGAGCATGTGAACTGGGCATACTCGTGACCTGCCTAGGCTCCAGACATGCATATTTGGGACATGCAACATGATGTGTGCATCACTTTGTTTTTACACCTCGTGCGACATTTATATAATTGCAAGAAAACAATACACAATTACCCATTTCATCAATGCCTAGATTTAAATTATTTGTATTTTTAACGCAACAAAAACTGACCCGAATTGGGCAATAGAAGCCATTAATATCAAACTAATTTGGCACGCCACGCCTTGCAGAATTATTGTAAGGGTAGAAATGACTATTTAGCGCATCACGGAGAGCGAATATTACAGTACGTGAGAAATGTGTTATTACAACCACTTTTACCCTGAACTATATTTGCATTGCACTGAAGGATAGGTTACCCCCTGCTTAAGTACAGGAACCCTCGCCCACAATTTCGGCCATGCTATCTAACGGCAATCTATTTAAAACGCAACTTTCATTCCGCCCCGTCGTCCGTAAAATTTCATTTTTACAAAAGTATCGTACGCTCTCAACTTGAATACGCATCATCCATATGGGATCCTTCCACGGAAACTCTTACTCATTTGCTGAAAATGGTTCAGAACAACTGGGCACGTTTTATTAACTCAAACTACCTCCGAACAACCAGCGCCACCACAATAAAAAACAATTTCGGCCTTCCACTACTAAGTTCACGTCGCAAAATCGCACGTCTCTGCCTCTTTCATAAAGTTTTTTTCCACACCACTTTGCGAGATTGTTTAATCACTTCGCCATCATATGTATCAACGCGTCTGGATCACACGCGCAAAGTCGGCGTCATCAGTTGTATTACTAAGGCTTTTTTCTTAATTCATTCATCCCGCGTACGTCCAATGACTGGAACCACCTTCCACGAGACATTGTAGAAATTAAGGATGTCAATTTGTTCCGCTCTGCATTGTGTACTGTTACTTGACTGTCTTGTTTTGTGCACGCGCAATTTCTTACGCTTGAAATGTATTTAAATTACTGTATTACTCCCGAAATATAATATGTACGTGTACAAATTTGTATGTCTGTAGAAATGTGTTAAGTATTTTCTTCTGCATTGCTTGAGCCCGCTTGGTAGAGTTTTTTAAATATCTGCCTGTTTTCATGCTTTTTTCATCTTAAACCCACTCCCCTCTGTAGTGTGTTGCCCTGAGGGTACCTACAAATAAAATAAATAAATAAATAAATAAATCTTTTGAATATAAACTTGCGTTTTTCAAATGTGTCTGCAAATAACCACCATACTCTGCAGCTACGCAAATAGGGCATTCCAGGTATTCTTAAAAAACGTTTGGCAGGTATATTCCCCGCGACGCATTTTGCGACATCACAAGGATTCCTGTTATGAGAACATTTCTTATTTGAAAGTTTACCAATGCCTTTGTCGGAAAGCCCTGTTTAGTTCGCTATTTCCCTGGTTGGCGAGGAAGGCGTGCTGTGTTTGCGATAAAGCTACTTGGACGAAACACAAGCTGTTAAGTTCAAGTACCTGAATTAATTATTGAAAACCATGGGTACCCCTTAGCGAAAAGATGCCGTGTTTTTAATGTATTTTGAAGGAATTTAATACATATATTACTTTGTATTTATTCTGCATTATTTTGTCCACATTCCAAATGAATTTCCAATATATTTACAATGTATTTGAAATGTACCTCAAAAATACATAAGCAGTGCATGAAAAAATATATATTCAATGCATTTTAAATGTATTAAAAATGCTTAGAAAATGTAATTTTAAATACGTGCAAAATGCATTAGTAATGCATTTTAAATGCACAGAAAATACTGCTTCAAATATACTCGAAATGTGTTACTAGTGTATACTAAATAAAACCTCAATACATTGAGAGATGCCAAGGCAATGTGTCTTAGGGGGAATTGCTAACGTTCAACTAGAAACTATCATATTGTGATTTCAAAAAAGTTGAATAGGCACTAGGTTAAAGATATGTTTATTTGTGAAAATGTAAACCGGCCATGCTCGGAATGCGGGCCAGCAAATGACTGAAAAGAACAGCATGTTTGCGCACAAATTGGCAGTTTGAAAGTTGTTTATTGTAGACCTCAGCCGAGCGTTCAATTTCGCCATTACTAAGTAGCAGGAATGAATGCCTTTCAGCCACCTCGGCAGCCAGCGCAGATGAAGTGTTGTGCAGCAGAGTCCTCGTACTTCGGATTCTCCACGCGGGGAATTTCACCAGCACCTGCAGTGAAAAGAAAATGGGAAAATATTACTGAAACACTTTTTTAGAGGCAAATAAATGTCAAATCAATCAGACCTTTTCTCTAGCCGTGCCAACGTCCCTCGCGAGCCAGGATTTTCCCATTCAGAGGAAAAAAAAAAAAACGCCGTGAAAACAATGCCCCTTTGAAGGACGTAAGACAATTTATGTAATGGTAAGCATAGTTTATATTGTCATGCGGCATCGGATCTTGAATACCATTTTTAAGAAAGAATGGTGGGTGGGGGGGCGAGAGGCTTATGTTTGGACATTGTCTAGGGATACAAATATGCGAAAATTAGGAGAAAAAAAAGACAGAGCTAAGATAACAACGTTACCAAACATGAAACAGAGTTCTTAGAGTTATGCTACTTCTCTTTCTTAGGCGCTTGAGTTAACTTGAAATGGTGGCAATTCTAGTTTTTCAACTAACTTCGACAAAACTAGTCTGTGACCTCACAGGACGCTAATAAAATAAGATAAGCAGTAATCTTATTAACTACAATTATTGTTATGTGTTCCATATTTCGGCGTCACCTTCTTGGGAGATTACGTTCTAAAAAAATAGTGCGCAGCGAAACCATTTAAAAATGCATGGGCAGGATTGCAGTAGAAAGCTTACATAAATGTCATTAGGTTGGCGTGTTCACTCAACAATGTTTTCAAAGGAACAGCAAAGTAAGGTTCTTTCGAAAAACAAGAAAAATTTCACCCCGTTTTTAAAATAACAAGCTCTGATATCGTAGGCACCTAACCGAAGCGATTAAAACAAGCAATGCCAGAAAACGTGTATTTGTGCTTGCGCACACATGTAATTTTTTTGCACTCCACCGCACATCACCAGCAGGTAATTTTATACTTTTTGCTGCACACAGACAACGTCATCATTTATTTAGGGAGCAACGCGGAAAATAATTGTAAATGCTCGCGTCTTTAACATACAAAAAAAAAAAGATAAACACCTGTTAGCGTCAGGGACCATCAAGTAAAAAGTAGTTGCTTCATAAATACTCGTGACACCTAAAATAAACTCGTTTAAGTACACCCTTTAGACGCAAATTGGCAATTGCGGCTTCTAAACACACACAACCGCCAAGCAGCCCACGCTGTTTTCGGTGCTTTTGGGCACATTTTTGAAATTATCCAAGCCCCTTGTACATGGACGCGACGGGGGCGGGGTGGAGTTGAGTGGCGGGTTCAGCTTTACCTCGACGCGTCCGAGTTATATGAACCCAGTCCAAGAATCGAGGTGAGGGGAGCGGCGGGGTTCACGGAAAAAGAGGGCTACCGTATTTTCACGATTCTAACGTGCACCCTCTCTTGTTAAAAGGTAGCTTAATATTTGTGTGCGCGTTACAATCGGGCTCAAAACCGAAATAGGCTTTAAAGCGACCAGCAGCATTGCCATGCGCAACGGACACAAAGTACCCGCAAAATGCAACTTAATTCAATAAAAACAATCCATCAATACCACGTGAGGGAATTTCGGCGCACTGATTCCTCAATGGCATGCCGCATGCCCTGGTCAGCTGTTGCACATTTTTTTGTGCTTCTGCCTAGCCCCTAACGCTTAGAATTATGAAGATCAAGGCACTTGAAATCGCAAGCAGCTTCAGTGTTCCCCGCTATAACTTTATTTCCAGCAGCAGCTGGATGAGCAACCTTGTGAAGCACAATTCATTTTTGGCTTCCGGAGCTGCATACGCCAAATAAAATCTCCCTCTTCCAGGTACGTGGTGTCATGTCTTTTCCATCTGTGCGGTACCGTCAGGGTCACATTTTTTTTTTCAAATTTTCCTGCGCGAAGTTACCCGCACATTACGATTGGGGGCGCGTTAGAACCGCGCAAATGCGGTATTCTGCTCCCCGCGGCCCGCCGACTCAGCCCGACGAGCGAGCTAACCCACCCCCTGCCTCCGAGTTGACTGGACTCGCCGCGACGGCTCTCTGACCCACCCCGTCCGCTTATAATGGGGGTGTCGAGTCCAAAAAATCTGTTTATTTCGACTCAACGCGCACTCGTCGGGTCAATGTAAACGGGGTTCCAGTGCGTGGTCCAGCGTTAGCGCGTCGGGTTCCGCGTGTCTGTCACTCGACCACGAGCGGCCGAAGGGCCTTTCGGAACGCGCACGCGTGTTCGTGAATGCGCTACGAAATGAATACAGCAAGGAGGGAAAAAGTTGCTAAGAAACACAAAAGAGGAAGGGTCCAACGTCCTGAAGTTTCGCGAATTTTCGGGGGAGCAATCCAAGGAACAAAAAGAGACGAACCCGCCCAGGGGACCCGTTCTGGGAACCGAGGGGTCTCGCGTGGGGAACTGGTTGCCTCCCTCGAAGTCCCCCTCCTTACCCGCCTTCCTTCTCCTTCCTTCCTTTGCTGTTTCTTGGTTCTGGGTGGCGGTAGGAACAGAAACTTGTAACTTATCGGCTACTCTCATACAGTTTGTCTTAGATGGACAAATCATTTGTAGTCCCTGGGCATGAAGCACTTTCGCTACTGCCACTTGCACCGAAGATTACGTGGGTCGCTTTTAACACTTTTGGTCACTTCGAAACAGACGGCATAAACTCTTTCATGGCTTTAGTTGACAGAATGGCGACATGCGACCGACAAAAATCGCGAAGGCTGCTCGGATTCTCGCCGTATGGCCCGGCCATGCGCATTAGTCGGATGCATGTATGCCACAAACTGGGTTCCTTCCCTGTACCTCGGCTGTTGTGAACATGCGCAGCTGCGAGCGGCTGCTGCGAACAGAAAACAAAAGAAAGCTGCGTCCCTGGATACACTTCACAAATTTCTCAAGCGCGTAAACATGGACGGCGGACTTTCTGTGAACAGGCTGTGCTAAAAACGTTCCTGGCTGTTATGTGTTTAATGCAAGTGTTAGTCCTCAATAAGTTCAGAACGGAATAACTCGATCTACAAGGAAACTCGTAGCAACAGTCCCCCGTCCACTCAGCAGGGCCCGAGCTAAAAATTAGGCGCAAAAAGGAAAGCACTAAAATCCATTTTTTTTAACGTCTTCTTGCTGTCGTTGATTTGTGAGTACATTCCCTTGCACGGCGTAGTTACGGTAGGAAATCTTGCTCGCAGGTGGAGGTAAGCTTAACAACCACGTGCGGATTTCATAAAGGGCATTAGCACTCTTCGATTGCAAGGCAAACATACGTCCATTAATTGTAGTGCGACACCGTACGCGCAAATAGCCGGTATATCGTGCTTACCTTGGCTAGACGGCCAACGCCGCTGCAACGCGCCGTCCAAGCAGAGACTGCGTCCACATGACGACCGCGCGTTGAGGAGTCGGAAAACTTATAACACCACAGGACAGGCAAAAGAAACGCAGCGAAGGCAGACAAAACGTGAAGGAGGGGTGCGCCGCTCAACTCGCGCAGCAGGTGCCGGGCACAGAGGAGGAGGTAGTGAGCGGCAGTGAGAGGCGCCGAGCTGCTCGCCCTCGCAACCGTAGCCAGGGTTGTCCATCTAAGGCAAATATTTTTCAGAAAAAGAAAATTTCCCACGCCTCCACAGCTTCACCGTCGTAACAACGCTGGCAAAGTGCTCGTTGAATTCTATGTTTATGCTTTGCATTGCGTTGGAACACTGCGGCTTACATATTTGTACGCCGAGTTTCTCTCTAATACGCAGAGTTATGTCTGCTTTAGACAGCGCAGTAAGTGAAAGTATTTCCCTCAGTTTCTTTTATTATAAGTAAACATCGAGGAGAAGTTCTCAGTACGTTTATTCATTTGAGATGTATTTTATCCGGCACTTCAGATATGCTTTACGGGAATCTTACAATTCAGCAACTGAAGCAGCGCCTGCAGTGTACTCGAAATGTATTTCGGTAAAGCTTTATGAATACCTTTAAAATGTATTTTCAATAAGTATTTTTCATGCATTGAGAGTGTATTTCTACTATGTTCGTTCCACAAACGTAAAAGGCATTTGAAATATATTTTGAATATATTCGGAGTATATTTCCATGATTCAGCACACTTTTAAAGTATACTCAGAGTGCTGTTCTAAATGTAGCTAGGTAAGTGTATATTTATATTATTTACAGTGCATTTACACCATGATCATTTGGCGGGAAGAAATACATTTTCAATATCTTCTGAATGCCTTAAGCGCACATTCGTGAGGTTCAGTGCATTTTTAATCTATTTGGAGGGTACTTAAAAGCATTGTATTTTTCCCGCATTTTTAATAATGTATTTTCAATATTTACTAAAAATTGAGAAAATGCAATTTTTAATGCAGTTAAAATACATTTACAAATACAAAGCATATTTGAAGTGCACTTCAAGCGTACTCGTACGTATTTCAAACGTATTACTTTTCGCTAAGGTACTCTGTTACAGTTGTTATTAGGCCTGTTTAGCTTTCTATTTATTTTCATGGCGGTTGGGCTGACGCAGTGTACACGACGGGCTAGGGGCAGCCGCGACAACGCTTTCCGTCTTTAATCATTTTTTATTTTATTTTTTTTGGGGGGGGGGGGATGTCGCGTATTATTGCCCAATGGGTGGAGATGCGCGTCTAGCCCAACGAGACATTCCCAGCCAGTGAATTGGTGTCAGGGTCCTTTTTCGGAACCCCAGCCGCACCTTTGTCTTAAGAGGTCCCCTTACAGTCTCTGCCTACGGGACATCTTTTTGTATATCTTGCATATGTTATGTGTATTTCGTACATATAAAGCTTTCCTGATTTCTGATTTTTCTCATTTCCGGGAAAAGAGGCCAATATTTTTTTAATTCATTCCGCCGGTTTTTCCGCAGGGAGTACGGGCCCGAAGATCGCCAGCCACCGCCATAATGGTCAAGGTGGAAAGCTTTTCTGTGAAACCTCTAGAATGCCTCTTCTAGTTGTCAGTGGTAATTACCTGCGTTACAGCGTGCGAGGCGTGGTTCCGTCCACGGCGGAGGAGTTACGCCAGCTTTTAGGCGATTTGGCGGGTCCCAAATTATGAATTGTTGCGGTTGTTGCAGCCTGCCAGCGCGTCCAGAGATCTTTTGCGGAAGGCTACATGGCGCAGGTGAAATTTGCTACGCGCTGGCGGGAGTCGCCGCTGTGTCTGTGGTATGTCAATGGGTTAACATTCCCGCTTTGTAATGCACGCGGCTTTTTACCAGAGAATGGAATCTCTGTCGGCGTGGGGCAACAATGCCGGCGTGTGCAGTATGGACAATACTTTAGTCGGGACGCCAAAAGGACGATGGTTAGCGCTCATAGTTTGCTTCTTGGTGGTTGGTTTCTATTGGTGTTGTAACTGTGTCTTGAAGCATACCGTTGGGTTTCCGAGTGATAGGGAGAGAGTGGATAACGTAATTATCTGTGTACAAGCCTACGATTGGTTCCTGTTGATAAGCCGCAATCAGAGGCGTATTTCGCGTTAGATAGTAAGCCGTCCTCACTCTTTTTTGGACACGACCATGGAAGTGTGCCTTTGTCGTAATAAAATGAATTCTTTTGGGGCAAAGTGGAGACACTGCTCAGACTAGAGGCACTGGACAGTCCACCGAACGAAAGGAACGAGGGCAAATGTTGGGAGACCTTCACGAGTCAGCTATGTTAGGCTAAGTGTATTTGAGTATAAATTTTTGGAAATAGTGTGCAACCTTTCACTCGTACGTCTTGAAATGTAACTAAATATCATGGCCAGTATATAAACAAGTTAACCCAAGAACGCCCAAGAGCTTCGAGTAATTGATACTCAAACAGAACATGCTGGGCATGAGAAAAGTGGCCGCAACAGCCTTTTCTTATGTAAATGCGATTTTTATACATGCGTATTAGTAACAGCGCGTCTTCTCGGGCTGTTTATGCGCCCTTTCACGTTTTTTTTTAATGTTTAGAGCAACGCTACTATCGGCAGGTACCGACTATAAAAATCTTGCCCAGCCTAAGGTAACCGAAAAAAGACTGATTGAAACACAACAATCTACCTTCGCGTCTAAGTATGCCTCGTTGGGCTTACAGTGCAATCATGCTTTAACATAGGCCCTCTTTGGGCAGGCAAGCAAGTGTGCAAAGGTCAAGGCAGCCGTCGCTCCTACTGCAACATGGCTGCTATCGTGCGAAGAAACCACCTTTTTTCTGCCACAACATTTCGTCAGCCTCAGGCTATCGTTCGTACCCAAACAGCGGTATACAGCGACCCCTCGTGTGTGAGGCCAGGACAAGCGTTCCTACAAGTATTTTATTTTTTGCTATGCTTGTCCCTTTTCACTTTCTTCTCTGTCGAGTATTTCGCAAGGGCCGTGTACGAAGGGAACGAAACATTCCATCCTGGTGATAGCGGGGCCCTGCCGTGATGAATGGCTCACTGTATTCGTATCGTTTCCGTGTCAGTGCGAACGGCCAAGCGCCCGTGGCATTCTGAAGGATAGCAACAAGGGCACTGGTGGTTCAAAAACAAAACGACATAAAGCGGCCGGCCGTTTGCTCACTCGCTCGTGCGCGCTTTACATCTGTGCCGTCCCTACATACTAACACCCTACTACAGGAAGGCTGCCGCAGCTTGACACGTGTCGTCGAGCCCTGGAAGAAAGGAAGGCAACAAGGAAAAGTGCGAGAAACAAAAGGCTAGGTTAGAAGAACTTTTTTGTAGAAGCCTCGTTGTTCATAGACTTTCTTTAAATTTTTGTTTTCCTGGAAAGAGAACGGGTCATTACCTGTCTTTAACGGACATACCACTTGTGAACGCTTCGAATTGTGCTTAACACACTCCTATTAAGAAATCTTCTACAGAATTTTTGTATAGGACAAAGTGCGTGCAACCCTGTAGGCACCATGACGTCACTGCGCCTCGCGAGCGAATCCCACATTTCTAATGACGTCGATGCTGCATAAACTAGTTTTGCGTTCTTGTGTTGCATCTATGCAACCAGGACGACGGATTAGATTTTACTGACTGAGGCGGTGATGAGCATACGATCTGTCTAATCGAAAATTGCGCCGAATATTACGATGACCTGCACAAAAAAGCTGCTTCTTGGGAGGAGGAGGAAAAAAACGTTTTTTATTTGAGCCGACAAAAAAAAAAAAAAGAAGGTGGGTGGCCTCTTCTCAGTTCAGAAAGCCGCGAGCGACTGCTGCTGCTCTAGCCCGGGATGGTCAGGCGTTCCTGAGTCCCGAGCTGAGAGCTGGTCAGCCCGCACTCCCACTGCTCCGGGGTGGGGGAAGGGAGGGGGTTCGGGTGGTCGGCGCATTCCCATACAAGATGGTACGTCGTATTGGGAGTGTAGCAGGTAGGGCAGTTGTAAGGGTAGGTAGTGGGGGATATATGGTGAAGAATACGAGTGTTAAAATAAGTTTCCGTGTGGAGTCTGCGCCATATTCGGGGCGTCGCAAGGTGCTGAGGGAGGGGATGAGGGGGTGGGTAATGGAGACGGCTCTGACGGTAGTGGTGGCAGTATATCAGTGTAGCGACTGGGAACGGCAAGGTTGGAGGACGATGCAGCCGAGTTGCCGCCCCCTGATGGGAATGCCCGGAGTAAGATATCGCGGGCAGCGGCATGTGCCGCCTCATTCCCTGGGAGTGAGGCATGACCTGGGGTCCATACAACTTGGATGTAGGGCAGGGTCTTTATTGTCTGGAGAAGCTTGAGGGCGGGAGGTGAATGCATCCGGTCAGAAAGTTCCGGCAAGCTTGCTGTGAGTCGGTAAGAATGGTTACATAGCCGGTAGGTGCTGTGGTGGCGGCGAGGGCTATGGCTGTCTCTTCGGCAGTAGTGGTTGTTGGTATCAGCGATGGTGGCGGATGTCAGGATAGAGCCTTGAGCGTTGAGGGCAACCATTGTATGGGCTGTTCGGTTTGGGTAGGTTGCGACATCCGTGTATCGGGTGTTGGGATCGTTGGAGTATCGTCTCTCCAGGAGACGAACGCGTGCTTGTCTTCGACCCACGTTGTAAGTAGGGTGCATATTGCGCGGAATTGGCGAGACCCTTGATGTGTGCGCGGATTTGGGTGGGCATGCGTTGTGGTGCGTCCAATGAGTAGGAGCGGGACGGCCCAGGTGTGTCAAAACGGTGCGTCCCGTGGGGGTGAGGGAAAGGCGAGCGAGCTGGCCGACTTGCTGTGCCTCTAGGAGTTCAGAGCGAAAAAAAACAGACAGACGGACTTAGATGGCGAAGTGTAACGCTGCGTAAGAAAATTAATTTCGGCTATTTTTTGCCGTTGGCCGTTTCCCCCTCTTGTCACGCAGCACAAGGCCAAATAGTCGAACGTAAAATACGTCAGATTAATACGGAAGTGCGTTCGTTTTAAAAATTCAGAACAAAACAAACAATGCCAAATGCCTGTGCATTGCGCAACGACCATCCACACGATCTTTACACAACGACCCTCCACACCATTGCTTTGCAAAAGATTGCCCGAGAACTGATATTGCGCTCTACCACCAACTGAATGCTTTACTGTGATTGTGTCGGTCATAGCCAGATGACTTTTACTATACCGGGCATTGGCGATGAAGAGTCTTAGGTTGTGAGTTTTTTACTGCAGGCTTACGACGATGCTTGGTACTACTGCTATGGAGGGTGCGGCCCGCTGAGCCACTCAAGTACAGCTTCTGTGCAGCTTGCGCCCCACTAATCGATTCCAATCTGGCGCCTGTCGGTCATGCGCGATGTAAAGTACGATTACCTTAGTCCTATTGTATATCAACCCTGGTGAACCAGAGTTCCGCATCCATCGGCCATTTTCACTTCCAAATACCTGCGGGGAATCCTATCATCCCACTAGTAGAAGCCGCTACACCTCTGGTAATGGTGGATGGAGCAGGAGGGGGCATGTGCCGCCGCCGGCTAAGAGACTTGGAAACTTGCTTTTGACGGCTTGTACTTTAAAACAAAAATCTCTCAAATAACACTTTGTTATATTTTCTGGCAACGACAGAAGCCGAAGCGGTGAGAGAATAATAAGAAATAGTGCAGTTTTTTTTGCCATATGTGAACGATTCTCTTTGCGGAGCCAGAGGGCGGCCACAATATAAAGAGAAGACGATGCGCACAGGTATTCTGGGGAAGAATACGCGGCCAAAAAAATTAAAGTTGTTCCACGAATTTATTTATCCCATTTTATCCTTAAAAAACCAACAATGAAGGCGAGGAACAAAGCCCCTCTCCAGCCATGCAATGCAAGGTTAACAATCAATCGAAAATAAATGAAAATGGGCGAAAGCACAAAATTATTTTTCCAAATAATCCCAGCCCGTGAAATCTCTTGAAACAGAGCAGCTAACTCGGCCACCCTGGCGGCCACATCACGAAGGGGCGGAGTGACTCAACGGCACTCACCGCGGAATGTACGTACTCGAAGCTCACAGATGGTGCTGACACATGGAGTTTCAAGTCCAGGTATTTCAGTCTTGCCACTCGGAACCTCGGAGGTGAATTTTAATCTTTTCCCTCAAGTACGGAAAGCAGTCATCGCTTTTTCTTTAACCATTAACATGGTTGGGCCAGTTGTCAATACCAAATAATTGTCTGCGTACCTTAAAACTTTGATAACCAGAATTTGGACGTCCCTGACCGGTTTCGTATCTTCAGAACCCGGAAAAATTGCGCTCAAGGCAGGTGCTGCTGTCGAATAAATGTAAACCATAGTTTCTTGCAAGTACACGTTTCCACCAAAGCCGACAACATTCACAGCATCCAGGGAAGATATTTTTCCAGGCAACCATACTGAAGTTATGTAGCTTTCCTTCAAACAGCAGACCGCGAGTTCCCGAGACGAAGCGAGCAATAACATGAACAACTACACCCCGCACAGGAATCCGAACAGCCACGGATTTCTCTCCCCACCGCAGCTCATTTCTTAATGTAGCCTACAACACCGCAAGCACGTTTCGTACGCAGCTTGAATTTTCGACTCAGCTCTCTTGACTTTTTCCCTTTGAGAACCTTCCTTTCTCGCTAGCTTGTCTAACAATGGAGGTTTCTTTTTCTAAGAACTTGTTTCGCTCATCTCGTAACCTGAAAGCTTCTCCAAAGATCATCGTCAGAGCTGGCCGTACGTTTGAGGCTAGGGCGGGGTTTCATTGTTTCCGGGCTTACGATACTGAGTGGCTCGTCACGAAGTAAAGGAAAGTAGCTAGCCACCGAAAGTTATTACTGTTTCCATGACTCTTTGACCGGTGGCTACTTTTTAGGGCGCTCCACAGAATGGCCCTCATGGGGTTGAGTTAGTTTTTCTTCCTTCACTATTTCTTTTTGCGCTGTTTAGCAGGTACTTGGCAACTGCTTCTCATTTTGGAGAAGATTACCCAAGATTCTTTCTTCCATTCCGTTCACAATTACGGCCGGAGTGACGGGCTCATCAAAACAAAAGAAAGCTTCGGTCTCTTCTCTGTCTGGGCGTAATGCATCAGCATTGTTTGCCCCATGCCTTCTCGCAATGTTGCGGGCCTTCCTTCCTCGGCTGTGAGTCTGAATGGATGCAATTTAGAGCGTGAGGTGTGGGTTCTAAACTACTCCCTCCTACAGCAACAAAGCAACTGGAAGCTGTCGACAAGAAGACGTAGACGCAATCTGCCCGGCCGAAATATAAAAAAAAAAAACGGTGCAACTTGCCTTAGTGGTGCAAGGCTGGAGAAACAGCAGAGCGGGCGGCCCCTTTCCCTTCGTCGCAGACCTGGCTGTTCGAAAACCAGCGGTAAGATTAAGCCAAAGGAAATTGTGCTCCGCGCTCGGAACGCGATGACAGCTGACATAGATAGACGCCCGTTTCATAACGCGATGGACCCTTGCTTTATTCCACCACGGGAAGCGTTTTTTTCTTTCCAATTGGAAGTTTTCCGTCCGTGTTGGACAACTCACGGCCGGTGTAATGGCTCCGCCGTTAAAAGCCTTGCAACAATGGCGATAAACGATTTCCCTCTTTCCTTCGTGTCCTTACCACTGGGACTTCTTGAGTTATCGCTATTACTGGGCAGAACTGCGTAATATACTCGTCGCACCAGATACGTTGTCAAGCTCCTGTTTTGGTTTTGTTCGATATTTTAAAGTAATCATCAAATGCGTTCATTTCTGCAACAAAAAGAGGCTGGAAAGTGGACACAACCCCGTTTGAATGACGTCATTTGAAGCGCGCAAATAGTACTCAAAGTGAAAGAGACATAGAAATTGTTTCAGCAAGTAATTAAGTTATCGGGTGTTCGTTGTGAAGTATTATTTGGCTGGGACACCTTGTGTTCGGTTACTGTAGCCGGATGACCTTGTTGGCCACGTTATGAAACCATTCCGGATTTTCAGAAGTGCTGCGAGGTGTCTTAAGAAATGATCTTTCGGGAAACCAACAACTCTTTTTATGGTGTTTATAGTTGTTATTACTCCTGATATTGCCGCCAAAATGTTCTTCGCACCGATACATGCGTGTAAGGTGCTGAAGCCACGTTTAGGTGAGCTTGGTTTTTAGCTTGACCTTTGTAATACTCGTTGTCACACATTGTACTACTACCGTGAGGTTGTCTCGTGAAGAAAATTCGAGTTGTATGCTTCAGAATACAGCCTGCAACACTAAACCAAGCTACAGCAGTGCGTAAGAATGGATTCCCACACATCATCACATCGTCATGGGAAGCTTAGGTCCCCCGTCGTTTTTTTTCACCAATTTAGTGATAAATGACAGATGAGCTCCTCTCTATAAGCGCCAAGCCGAAACCACAAAATTTGCGTTTTACTTCCAACTTGAAAGTGGTATTGCTTGTCGCGGTACGAGTGACAGGCGACTCTTGCGATAACAACTGCCGCTCGTGGGACGCGTGGGCTATCAATCACGACTGGCTGAATTAGAACTGCCCAAGGCCGCGTGGGTAATCTGTCACGCTGAGGGAAGCGCATGGTGTGGTGGCGGTTTTGCTGTGGTTCGGTCCCGATTGCAGTTGACGCCACAGTCATCGTCAAGGTTGTTTTTTTCTATTTTTCCCTGCACCGTGTCGATCTTCGTCTTGTTGAATGCATTTGAGCTGTGAGACGTCAAGGTAAAAATGCTGTCACCGGCAGTCCTGTCTACAGCAGATTGATCATGCGGTCATCCATTGCCTATTTGCAGTCTGGGGTTTTTATCTTAAGTCAACCTGTCTGTTCTGTGTATGTTCATGTCACTGGAGAAAAGGTTAGAGTTTGCACAAAATTATTTACGTTCGTTCCAGGAATTGTAATGGCGGTTCCTTTTTTTAGATACTTCGCTGGACTTCTTGAAAATCTTTACGTATCATTGGAGGAGAGCTGCTGATTAAAATTTTAACCCGTCAATTTCGAAGCAAAATCCTCAGACATCGTGGCGTACTACACTGATTGAGAATAAAACCAAGCGCTTTTAGGCACCAGTAACAAGACGTAAACAAAGCTAATCCTAAAGCATTGTTTGTTGCAATACATATCGCCACGGTAGCCACATCTTGTAGGCTACGTCTCGTAATCGGCGGTTTTGGCTGCCACAATTTTCTATGCTGCAGAGGCCGTTCGTGCCAGTGGGGGTTATTTTGTACACAGTCCATTTTCGCTCCACTTTTCATAAGGGGGTGTAAAAGAAACCACCACGGTTCATTCAAATTAAATTTTGCTTCAACTGAGTGTTTTTGCAACAGCGTGGTGCTTCCGACTTATATATTAGGCATTCCTCGGGTTAGCAAGGCTATAGAAATATTTCAGATGAAGGTGGATGTGCAAATACAAATTAGCAGTGATATCCACACTGCGCACACTTTGTTCCGTGTTAGCCCTAACATCTTTATAGTGACAGCTTCATGATAGGTATTCCTCTGGGAGTTAACATAACGATTCGCCCTTTAAAGTGCCCTAATGATGCGCGCTCCAAACGAAAATGGGTTTTGGTAAATCAAATTTGGCTGCGTGTGGATGAGGATCAATTAGGAAATTTATCAAGAAACGACAATATATTTACAGAACGTGGTGTGGATGTGCGTTGGCGGGCACTAAATTGTCTTCGTTGTAGCGGTTCGTGCAGGTCCTAACGTCGCAGTGTTACAAAGTGCACGCCTGGCTCGGTAATAATAAAAGGCTCATAATAATGAAGAGCTGATTTAAACAGCAGCGACAAAGAATAAACGCCGATGTACTGGCTCTGGCAGAAGGCAGCTCATTTCTTATTTCTCTACCACCGCGGACTCTAGTTCCGAATAGCTTGCTGAGAGCGTCAAGCGATCGGCAAGAAAAAAGGAAGGATGGGCAGCTGGACGGACAGTCTCCAATACCGGCCCCGCCTGGACTTCATTGTGGAGACGGGACTGCTGACTACATTTAGTTTATGCCAAAGGGCCTACTTGCGTAATAAAACAAAAAAAAAACACGTGGGGGAGATGTTCCTAAAGCAAAAACGTTGAGAGTGTGCCTGCTTACAGCCACCACAGTGCAAAATGAACTCCAGACGAACGATTACAGACCTTGCAAAGCCACGCACCACCCAGCCTCTACAAATAAACGTGCTCAGCTAATGTGTACTAAACGAAGTAGAGCCGCTTCTGCACGGGAACTACCCAAGAGAATAGTGATTGGAGCAGCCTTTCAGGCCTCCGTACGAGCTCCTGGAACTGTTCTTTGCTGGTGCTTGTTGCGAGTTTTTTCATGCATTCAAATTACATGGCGCTTTTGTGGTGGCGTAAAGGTTGCCTCTTTTATTTTCAGTTTGTTTGTGCTCTTGCAGTGAAGCTCAAATCAAGGTAACCGTGCACGTGATTTAGGCTGAACGTCATTTAAAAACACACAAAATAACAAACCTGAACAGTTTGAAAGGCGCAAAAGAAGAGCGAACTTAGGTTACTGATAGATATGCGCGGAAGACGGCATGACTGGCCCAGCAGCCCTTTTGATAGCGTAACAAGATAAACAGGTTGCGAAAAGTAATTTGCTCAAGATAGTACTTTGCAGAATCAGGGAGGAAGAGCAATCGCAGTCAGGGAATAAAAACGATGCAGAGATGAGTTGCTTCAGCCTATTCTTCTGGCCTCAGCTCGCAAAAGTTTCAATGTCTTTGACATCTATATACAGATTTCCTCTGGTGTTTAGAGTTATTGAGAGCAGAGTTCATTGATTGCTGTCGCACCCTTTAACACGGATAGCAAATATGCAGTCTCTGAACTCGGCTTCCTTCTCGACAAGCAGGGTGAAATGCATAGATGAAAAAGCACGCTTTTGGAATTTATCTACAAACAAAAGTTCTGGAGAACCTCACTTCTTACACGAGTTGAAATCAAATTAATGGCGTTCTGTTGCCTCGCCTGCCTCTTATATACACGTGTGCACATCAACGACGCACCTACACTATTTACGGCAGTTAATCAATCTAAATTCCCTTCCGTTTCAGCCTAACGCGACCTTGTCGGTCCTGTTGTATCTTATTCGGCATAATAACCATATTCAATCCTATCCTCCTTTAATCCACTGTAAGCAGCTGCAATCTGGAACTAGTGTACCCTAATTTATCTCAACGCCAATTTATCTAAATCCACTTTAATTCACTACCGCATTACTTTTTCTACTTTAATCTGGCTTCAATAATCTTATTCTGCCGTAATCCCACCTTCCTAATGGTTACTTTTAATAACTAATCATTCATTATTGCATTCCAGTTTATTTATCTTTATCTCACAAAATATTCCTTGCCATTAGCACTAGTCAATCAGTACCTAACATTCGTAATCATAGTCTCCTCTTGTATTAGGCTGCCATATTTTCTTACTCACCTTGTCTGTCCTTTAAGCAGCGCGCTTGTATTGGGTGACGTTTTTAAGAAGGAACAGCCTAGCAGACGACAGGCCCAGCTGAGCGCGTATTCTGAGCACGCGCTTAGAATCAAATTGTTTACACACTGACTCCGTAATATTCTACTCACGTACAGAAAAGCCGCCGCGCGCGCACGCACGCTAGTTAAAGGTTTTGGCGACAGGGCGACCATACATTCTCAAAACACGCTGCTGGTTCAAATCTGTTGTTACGGAAGACTGTTGTTCTCAAACTGCTGAGTACATTATCACCGCTCTGAAAACTGTGCTATTACGCCAATAAATGTCTGCCAAACAAGCAGTGGGGCGGGGGGGGGGGGGGGTAGAGGGGGGTCTCGGCGTCGACTTACTACAGCGGCAGAGGTCATGCCGTCACCACCTGCTAAACTACTGGATGCGCCACTTGTCCACCCTGGACGACGTTGCGTCTCAACAAAGTACTGCGGAGATTTTAAACTTTGTAAGCAAAAAGTGATTTAATATATCAGCATTTAGGACATATTGTCACGAAGCCAAAGACGACGCAGTTGTCTTGAAGGAAAACACATTTATTGGAGCAAACTTGTGCTCCCCTAACAACTCAAAGAATACACAAGCGACGAAGCAGCAGTCAACAAAGTGTCGTGTGCGGGCGAGCGTGGGCGGTTCGGCTAACGCGGCGTCTGCTCTGCAGGCTTTTATCTTTCGGCGCGAGTGTTTCTCGAGCCGTCCATTTACATCTAGAACATTGCAGATCAGAGAAGAATATTCTGGGCTTGTGATGTTAAGACGAAACAGTCTGCTTATCTGAATGAGACAGTTCGCGTGGCATAAAAATAAAGAATGGAATACGCGATTCCCTTCGGACACAGATAACAGAGCCGGGCGTGGCCGGGCAGTAAAAACAAACAATAAATAAACAAACCCAGACATGGTTCGTGGCATTACTACCCTCTGAGAGTACATGGACCCGATGCTAAAACATAAGACAATGCGAGCAAACAACAACAGAGGTCGTCATCTTGCATAGTAAGGTTTCAAGCGAACCACGTGGACTACTTCGGGCCGCGTGCGTCGTGATGTTCCGGAATCACCATCGGGGACAACCTCGTAGGAACCTTGGCCGACACCTTGTAGAATCTGGTAGGGTCCGAAATACCATCGCAGAAGCTTCTCACTGAGTCCGCGTCGTCGGATAGGAGTCCAAACCTAACCACGAAATCTTGGGTGGTACTCGGCGTCGGAAGTTGTAGGGCCCGGCATCCACCAGCTGCTGGTCCGTTGTACGAACTCGAGCGAGCTGGCGGGCCTCCTCCGCACGCTGAAGGTATCCTTGGACGTCGGGGTTGAGGTCGTCGTCTTCTACGTGCGGAAGCATGGCGTCAAGCATCGTAGTCGGCCGTCTTCCGTAGACAAGGTCGAACGGCGCCATCTGCGTAGTTTCCTGGATAGCCGTGTTGTACGCAAACGTGACATACGGGAGCACGTCTTCCGAAGTCTTATGCTCAACGTCGACGTACATTGACGGCATATCTGCGATTGTCTTGTTCAGACGTTCTGTTATTCCGTACAATTGGTGTCGGTACGCCGCCGTTCTCCGGTGATCCGTGTAGCAGTAGCGTAATATTCCTTGCATCAGCTCCGCAGTAAAGGCCGTTCCGCGGTCCCTGATTAGGGCTTCCGGGGCTCCATGTCGCAGCACAACTTGGCTTATGAAGAACTTTGCGACTGCTTGTGCAGTCCACCTCGAAAGAGCTGTGGTCTCTGCGTACCGTGTCATGTAGTCTGTCGCTACGACAATCCACTTTTCCTTGGATTGGGATGTAGGCAACGGGCCCAGAAGGTCCATCCAATCTGCTGGAAGGGCCTCGATGGGAGGGTGATCGGCTGCAGAAGTCTGGCGGGTCTCGTCGGTGGAGTCTTTCGTCGCTGGCAGTCACGGCAGCTACGCACGTAGTGGGTGACTTCGGATGTAAGGCGGGGCCAGTAGTACTTCGCCTTGATTTTTCCAATTGTGCGGGCTGTTCCGAGATGTCCGGAAGTCGGGTCGTCGTGGCATGCTTCCAGAGTTTCATCGCGAAGGTCTGCGGGGATGACAAGAATTTGTGGCGCAGTGGGTAGAGTACCATGTACATTGTGTTCCGCCCGCAGGGTCGAGGGATCGAAACCGGACGCCGGATAGTATTTTTTTTTTATATAGTAGGGAGGGTTGCGGTGCGGACTACGGACGTTAACGCGGATGACATCGTGAGTTACTGAAATGCTCTGCATTTAAAAGGACGCAGTTGTTTTGAAGGAAAACAGGTTTATTCGAGCGAACTTGTGCTCCCCTAACAAATGAAAGAATACACAGGCGGCGAAGCAGCAGTCAACAAACTGACGTGTGCGGGCGAGCGTCGGTGATCCGGATACCGCGGCGTCTGCTCTGCAGGCTTTTATCCTTTGGCGCGAGTGTTTCTCGAGCCGTCTATTTACATCTACAACATTGCAGATCAGAGAAGAATATTCCGGGCTAGTGACGGTAAGATAAAACAGTCGGCTTATCTGAATGAGATAGCTCGTGCGGCATAAAAATAAAGAATGGAAAAGGCGCTTCACTTGGGACGCAGATCACAGAGCTGGGCGTGGCCGGGCAGTAAAAACAAACAATAGATAATCAAACCCAAACATTAATCGTTCGCAGCAATATGGAAGAATCTGCAAAAATGAACACGTAACTCACTGCGAGATTTCATCAGGCAGTTGACATTTACGTTACAAAACATTGAATGCGGGTTTAGGTATCCGGGTATATTACTTACAGGAGCAATACCCAGTGCAATATATGAACGGACCAGCGAGAAATTGAGGAATTTCTAAGAAAAGCTTAATGTTGATCTTAGAATTTGTATGGAGGACACTTCTCTACAAACAATTCGGTCAATACAACAATGGCTCAAAGGTATAATACGTAATAAAATCCTTAATTTACCCTCTAATCCAGGTGATTCTCGTGGGGCGTCATCAGGGCGACGCTCTGAATGTACTGCAAAAAGGTTTGTACGGATTAAAAATATCAGAAAATATCCGCTTTGGTACTGGGAACGGGTCAGGTTGCATAACCTTTATTTATTATTTTGCACCCCTTGTGTGTAATTCTTGAAACTCTGGGCAGTGGACGACTACACTAGAATAGAAATGTACAAAACAGTTATGAACGTTCTGTAAGCTTGTGGTTCATACAAGTGGCTCTGTGTTCCACATAACGATATCTTTTTGGGCTTCCGCGTAGTGTATATAAGTTTGGTTTTCCTCGAAATAAAACTTTGGTTGTTAGTAGCGCTTTGTGTCGTCTCCTTTTGCGGTCGTGTTTGCGGATAGTTCGTACTTTCCAGAGCTAGCACGATTCTAGTTGCAACAGTTTTAGCTTTGAATTGATGAATCACCCATCCATTTATAGAGGCAGTCAGGCGTCTTGTTTTTAACTATAGGAAAGGCCATATTTTCTATATTTATTTTATACATCAAGAATATGTGTACAGTATGTATTACGTATAATTTGGGCCGAGAGGTAGTCGTAGTGCGAGTAGGGAGAGGGATGCAGGTTTCACCACTTTGAAAAAAGAGATGCACTCAATAGAAATAACGAATAAAAATACAGATAATCGAACATTGCCATGAAGATTTCAACAAGTCCCAGCGGATCGTAGAACAACCTACTATAACATGCACTAGAGAGTAATACATTTAAGAAAAATCCTGCCAGCAACGGTGATATCCAGTGAAATGTAGACAAAGACAGGCTACTAAAACATTATTTTTCTGTGAAACAGAAAACGCTAGGGCCGTACGAACAGCCAGCAATAAAAATATTTCTTAAAGAAAAAATACGGTAAACCCGGATCGATTTCGAGTGTGCGCTTTTAATGTAATGGGGACATGTAACCTTGTCGCGTTCAATTAGGACATGCGTTCGTGCATAGAACTGCAGCAGAGATTGAGAACTTAGATAGTGTAGAGTCGTCTCAGATGTAGACCCACACACACAACTCCTATATTTAGGCCCCACGTATCTCGTTATATTACGATTATGCTCATTGTCTCTCTAGCTCACTCCGCGAGACACTTTCAACGACTTTGCTCTCAACAAAGTTAGAGGTAAGCCGTCATGCGGATTCATAAAATCTTCGGTCGCAAGTATTCTTCCTCCTTGCGTCGTGATCTTGAAGTTATGTCTGTTAAAAATGTCCGCTTAGAAGGAAAACGTCTACATTCTCATTTTTTGAAGATTGTGTACAGGGAAAATCGACACGTGGTAGCCGGAAGGCGTATGTTCGTGCAAGAAATCTGCAGCGTAAAGCTGTTCACTTTGCATGTTTGCTCGTCTTTGTTTAGGGGGCCAGTGCGTGCTTCTCTTATTCCGTAATTTTCCTTCTTTTAAGATCCGGCGGCCGCTAGAGACATCTCAAGCTACGGTGGAGGAAGGGCGTTCGCGAACTGAATGTCGGTTTCGGGGGGGATATATGGACCCGAAGAAGGATAGCTGATGTACAATAGCTCTTGGCTCAGAACCATGGAAGCTACGCCGTCCTATAACGGTATGATGCTACAGTTTATAGATTTTACCCCCCGCTCTTGCCCTCCATAGGCCGAAACTCTTGCTTTTACATATAGGCAGAATAGACGAAAGGATTCATGGTCCATCGTCTTCTGTTTACAAAGAGATAAGATGGATGTATTCGCAGTCACTGCACGGCGGCCATGACCGGGCCCTCGCGGGCTTCATGCCAGGCATTCCCTTGACCTTGTCGTCAGTGGAGGGTCATATCCCCATGGGTACATGTCCCGCTCTGCTCTATAACGATACACATTCCAAATAAGTTAAAGCCCTCTACTATGCTATTAACATTTCGTTAAGGCGTTAAAAGCAAACATAGACGAGGACTCCTAAGATACGAAAGACAGGAAAAGTGATGATCTCCAACACAGATTGTAGGCGGGCCAGTTGGTACATAACTGAGTCACAAACAGCGCAGGAACGAGACGATAGGAAGATCAGCGCCGTGTTTGTGTGATCTTCCTATCGTCTCGTTCCTGCGCGCTGTTGTGGACTCAGTGATGATCTCCTTTTTGGCAGGTACGGTAGGCTGACAGCTAGGGCGAATGGTGGCCCGCTTGGGTACCAGAAAACACTGCGGTCGACTTTTCTTCCAAACAATGAGTATGTTGCTGGCTGGTATAGTAGCTTCGATATGTTTCTGGTGAACTACCTTCTTCAAATGTACTTAATGAACTACCTTCTTCAAATCTACTTAAGCCACAAAACGACACCTTTTTTGAACAATCCAATCTAGCAATTGTTTAATACTGAAGGCTTCGCAATCCAAAAAGCAACGGAAAAACTCAGCGCAAGAAAGCCCATCCTTGCCTGTGCTTGGCGTACAGTAGAGAAGAAGGGGCAATTACCCTACCTCTTTCCCTCGCTCTCCCTGGCTTCCTTCCTTCCCGAGAACGGTGACCCTTTTTGCGGGGTGGGGCTAGCTTGTGTAGATAGAGCATTCAGGTCAGATGCAAAAAATATCCAAAAAACTGTGCTGGCAAATTGCAGCAGCTGGCGGGGAGTTTTGACTTGCCCAAGAAAGTTCGCGATCGCAGGAAATTACGCTGCGCTTTTCGCTACTCTGTCTTTCGCAAGGCAGTACCGTAGTTACACAGTTCTGCCGTCCTTCGTGGGAGAAGGCGTGGTCGGTATCAAGTTGCGTAAAAGAAAACTAACGTTGACTTCCGTGAGTTTTGCCACATAGCAACGGATTAGGACGCTTACCTTTGCACTGCCTTACCGGGTGACCTTTCTATATAGGCCTTCTTGCACTTCGCACGTTCGCGCGACGTATGCTGCCCGCTGCATAATAAAACAACTTTGCTTTTTAGTTTGGTTTTCTGCTAGACATGTAATTTCTTTGGGTACGCTTGTAATTCGAAGGTCGTGCACATTTGTATCTCCATTTATACGCCCTTGAAGTGTTTTAGTGTGTCTTGCAATTAGCTTAATATTATTAAGAAGGCTCTTTTAGTGCAAAAGCACTAGCGTTGCGATAACCTGAATTTACCCTATTTGCATGATGACGCCGTCAGCTGATGATATGAAAAACGCTGCGGGTCGAGCTTTGAGTTGAGTTGAGTTGAGTTGAGGTTTTATTATTACGAATCAGATGTCTTACTGACTATGCCACTAAACCCTTCTTCCCCCTTTTTCGCCATAAAGTGTGTAGCATAAGAGGAAAAATGTTGTTGGGAGAACATTATACCTTTTTCTTCAATCTGAACGCAATTATTCGAAGCTCTACGCTCTTTTTGAGTGCAAAAAGGGTTTTGGCCAACTTCAACACCCTTGCTTTTGGTAGGGTGTTGAAAGGGTGTGGAAAAGGTGTTCATCTGTCGATTCATTACGGTCATGCGTGCATATAAAATCGCAGTGTGAATTTAAAGACATACCCTTACACCCTCCTCCGCGCCTCGTAAGAATTGCTCGAAAGCAAAAAAAATTGTCTCCCTGCATTGGTCGCTCGTTTCCATACACGGTACGTCTCATAGAACAAGTTGGGCTTTGGCACGTAAATCACCAATTTGTACTTTTAAAACTAAAAAAACTATATCACACTAAACTTTTAGGGGCGAAGCCCCTTAGGGGCTCGGGCTGTTGGCGTCTCATGTCGTCGTTGTTACCATGGACTCATGTAGTCTCGGTACTGAAAGCCCGAAACACTTGTTTCCGCCTCATGCTAAAACGTAACGCGTAATAAAAATAAAAAATGGCTACGGCTTAGCTCAGCTAACCTTGGATATGCAAAGCAAAAGCTTTGCTAACTGTGCTTAAGTCTTGCTTTGGCTTGGTGAACCTTTGATTTAGAGGTATTTCCTACCACGTCTCAAAGCCGTTCGGTTCCGTGCAACGCTCACAGAGGGAGGCCGGGCGAACGCGGCGTTCATTCATCGCGAACGCACCGTTCCTTTTTGCGGGCGCCAGATGAGTCACATTGCCCGAAACGACACAGCGCCGCATGCATGGGAGGCTGCGGGGGTGGTCGGCTTCAGCGGCGGTGGCGACCGCTGTCGGTGGGTGCCCGCCGGCGCAAATAGCGGGCCCGGCGAATCACACGATGCACTTCGAGGGGTGTGTCGCCAGGGGTGTGCCTCCGGTCAAAGGTGACCTTGCGCATCACCTGCGAAATCGCTGGACGAAAGTAGTAAAGCTTTGCTTTAAAAAACACCGGGGCACTCGTTTATGCCTCGCGCTGGAACCCTTCGTAACGCGTAATAAAAGAACACGGGGATACTCGTTTACGCCTGGCAGTCGAACGCTTTGTGCTTCAAGGACACCAGACTTTTACAGCAAATCTGTATACTTCTCCCTTCCAACGGTTTCATCTCAATTTTCAAAAACGCCATGGCACCAAGAATACAGTTAAACACTGCATGCTCCGCTCCTCCGTACGTTTCACGCTAGTGGAGATGGCCTGTGACTTTTTTACACCCTTATTGCCTAAACAACGTGTAGTATACCTGGAATAAGGGTGTTGGAAAGTCATTACACCCTTTTTCTTAGGTTACAACACCCCGATTTGTAGCTTTGCAGTCTCTTTTGTGTGGCGAAAAGGGTGTTGGCGAAAAGGGATGCGAGGCCGAGTTTACCCGCATTTTACAAGGCCTTTCCAGTGTGCCCCTCCTCCCACTGGCAGCTGATCCAAAGCAAAAACACGCAAGGTCGACACCCAGCTGCGCTGTTTCTCCAGCATTTAAACACCACCAGTGGAAGCTGCGAATTTTTTATTTTATTTTATTACCCGAGAAACACTAGTACCTTTAAAATGGTATTATAAAACGTGCGCCTACGCATGCGCCCCTTGCGCTCACACTAGAACAAAATCGAAAGCCGGATTTACTGTTCAATGCCCTAACTGCGGTGGTGCACACGTTACAGGCGGCAGAGTTTTTTACTTGTTTTTTTTTAAAGCCATCGTACCCTGTTCCAGCTTAAGGGAGCCATGAAGACTAAATACAAGTTTATGTTATTCGAAAGATGTCGTGTTTTGTAGTGCCCCCAGCGCTTCTCCGGCGGCAAAAGATGCTTTATTCAATGAGAAATTAATCAATTTAGGTTAAAATTTCAATTTTCCCGTTAAATCGAGTGTTTTCGTGGTCTGCAATGACATCACAGGAACCGACCACTCCGCAGCCTAGGGTCGCTTGATTCACGTTTGGATACACGTATACGCTGGTGCCGCCATTTTTAGTCACTCGCTCGCTGCCGAAACAAGTCACTGTATCAAAACCGCGCTAAAATTATCGCTGCAACGCGGTTAACTGGCGAAGTTTGAATCATCTTATCTGCTTCGCGTTGCTGGGTCTCGTGGGAAACGAAAAGAACAACGTGGTGAGCACGTTGACCCAATTGCAGTGGCACGGAACCATTCAAAGGGATTCTCCACCATGTACCGCGGCGCTGGCATTGAGGAACTCGCGCGTTTGTTTCAGTTACTGAACCTAGATGGCGCCACAATACCGTTTTCTGCCTTTGGTTTGTTTTTGACCGTATTTAAACCTGGCTTGTTTTTGTCCTGGGAGAAAATTGTTTCGTGAAACATAGTGCTCGCTCGACAAATATGTTCACGTAAGACACCGTTGCGTCAATCAATCGGCCAGTGTCGTATGAGACAACCCCAAAGCCCCGAAGTACTTTGCAGCTAAACAAGCATAGTGGGCGCACTACCAACAGCAGCACGCATCGGTGCTTTCGTAACTTACGCTGTTTGTCCCACCGTTCTTACGGCTTTAAAAACAATGTGCCCTAAATTTAAGCGGAAATAGCTCGTTCGGCAACCTTATAAGCTGTGCCTAATTTGCGTTACCTTTTTCCGCCCTCCGCCAATCGTTGAGCTGCCTGGTGTGACGTCATAGTTTATGTTGCGAGAAATGAGCTTGTGGTTCGCCTGGCCATTCCCTTTTTCCTAATTATGTAGCTTATTTGAGCTAAGTTTACGTTAAAAGTTGTCAGCATAATTCTAACGAGGCTATCTTTTGAATGACCCAAACTTGTGTTTTCTCTTCATGGCTCCATTAAACAGCTACACTGAAAATGAAATATGCCAATTTATGTTGTGTTAAACATCGTGAGGTACAAAACGTGCCCCGTTTGTAGAAAATGTTTAGCCCACCCGTATAAATGGGCATTTAATGCCTCCAAAGTTCGAGGTCCTTTACACCCTATTTGGGGCAAAGAAACTTTTGGGGCGAAGAAACTTAGAGGCTCGGCTGTCGGAATCTCCTATCGTCGTCTTCGTTTTATGTAGTCACGGCACTAAAACACCGGGACACTCGTTTCCGAACGCCTCGCACGAGAACGTGACCCGCATTAAAATAACGCACTGGTACACTCGTTTTCCAATTTCCCGCGCAAGAATGCTTCGTGCTTCAAAAACGCGCGACTTTTACAGCGAAGCTGTGTAACTCAAGACACCGACATTCCCCTCCACGCGTACCTTGCTGCTCCCACAGACTCTTGCCGCGGAGTGATCCATGGCGTGCAAGCTAACACCCCGCCTGAAGAACTCGCCGCCAACCTGATCAGCACGGGTGCTTCCATCATCTCAGCACGCATGATGGGCCGCAATGAAACTGCCCTAATTACATTTCCGGGCTCCACCATCCCACGATACGTGATTTACCATCACACTGAATTCAGGTGCTACCCTCAAAAACCAAAAGCCCAGTTCTGCTCCCGCTGCCACAACATCGGCCACCGAGTTTACGTCTGTCCCTTGCCTCCATCAACCCTTCTGTGCCCAACCTGCTCCCGGGATGTCACCGGCATGGCAGCGGATCAGGAACACGACTGCGTTCCAAAGTGCCACCTCTGACAGGGAGCTCACGCAGCACTTCGCCCAAGTGTCCTACACGCATGGATGCCGACGCACAATCGGCACGTCGCGCCTACCAGCGTCGCTTGGCTAACCGCCGCTCCCAGAGACCTGCCCTCGACATGACGACAACGCTCCCAATCCCGACATCGACAACGGCCCCAGTCCCAGTAGCGACACGCCTCCCAGGTCTACCGCCAAAACCGGTCTCCATCATCTCATCGCCGCGTCACCACATCCCAACATGTTCGACTTCGCCTGCCAGGCCAAGCACAACAGGGGAGGTGAGCCAGCAGCCTTCCGTCGGGGCACCCACCGACCCTGCACATCCTCCTGCCACGCCAATAACGTCATCCCTAACCCATCGTAACGGTCTCGCCCCGCCTGGTACTTCCACCTCTCCTACCCTACCGCTCCAACCCACCGCTCCCCAGACAATCCCTGAGCTTTATGCCCTCATGGTCAATCTTTTCTCGCATTTCGATCGCCGCCTCGCCACCATCCATCGAGGAGGCCCTTGACCATCGGCCCCGTCGAAAGCGCGCCCCACCCAGCAAGAACAGCCCCCCTCCACCATGCTCCCGAGACGTTAGCTTCACCTCGGACACCGAAGATCAATTATAATGCTGTCTCATCCTCCAATTATATGGCAGTGGAACTGTCGAGGTCTCCGTCGCAAACTCTCCTCTCTCAAAACTCTCCTTTCATCACAAACGCCTCAGCCGGACTTGATTCTTCTTCAAGGAGCTTTCTACCTCCCCCAAATTCCTGGCTACGATACCTATCACACAGGCGTTGCTGACAATCCCACCACCCTCAATCTCATCACCCTTATTACAAAAAGCCTCATCTACACCCCCGTAGACCTCACTTCCTACACTACCCCACATTTCCATGCCCATGGCATCCTCATTAAACCAGATCCAAATTCGGCTCTTACCATCAAAATATTCAACGTCTATCATCGCCCAAACAAACCACTACCCTCTCTTTCACCCTATTTTGCCCGCTCCCCTCCCAAGGATCAGGTTACGCTGGTGTTGGGGGACTTCAATTGCCCACACTCCCGTTGGGGGTACACTAAGGCCAGCCCAACGGGCTGAACTTTGGCCACTGCAATCAGTCAGGGCCGTTTTTGTCTCCTGAACGATCCCGCCTTCCCAACCCGCCTCGGCAACTCAGTCGAACGCGACACCTCCCCAGACTTGTCGTTCTTCCAGGGCACAGGCAGCCCTTCATGGTCACACCTGCATGAAAGCCTCGGAAGCGACCATTCCATTATTGAAATCCGTTTAGCGTTCATGCGGACCCAACCTCGTCCGGGATCACGCCTGGCTCTCACCGACTGGCATCGTTTCCGCCTGTCGGATCTCCCCACCATTGACCCATCTAGTCCCGACGCTTGGCTTCGTGCTCTCATGCGCAATCATGATCGGCACACGAAATATGTTGCCCCGACAGCCGATGCCCCTTTCACTAACAAAACAATTTCTGTGGTACATCTGCTGTGAGCTACAGGCGGACTTGATTTATCATGCTTTGATACGCTCAGTTGCTAATATATTAGGAATAAATTTACCCAAAGATGATGGCTCAAAAACCCCTGCCGCTTGAAAAGGGGGCCGCTTCTAATGCTGAAGTGCAAAACTGTAGGTAGCTTTGAACTAAGTTATGCCCCGTGTTGAATGACCAAGAGGTGTATTTAACTAAAGAAGCAGTCAAAGTAAACGAAAAATGGCGTAAGATGTTGCATCGCACTCTTATTTGATGGGGCTAGCAAGTGTTTCGAATCTTTCACTTCTTATCTGCAAAAATATTGCTCTTCAGTTTGCTAATTTGATTTTTCTTTTATGAGAGAACCTGGGCGGATGGTGCCTGTTATGATCAAGTAAAGGCTTAAAGGAGCCATGAAGAGAAAATACAACTTCGTTTAATTTGAAAGAACTAGGATACAGTATCTCACTCAGCTCTATTGCAGCCCCAAAAGATGTTTTTTAACGAAAAAAAAAGCAAGAAGTATTTAATAACTTTCAAATTTTGCGCCACAGTGACGTGTTATGAGCGAGATTGACGTCATACGGGCCAACAATAAACATAATTTTCAGTCCGTTAACTGCACGTTAGCATTCAAGTGATGCGGTAAAATGGAACTAGAGACCCCATTACAGACGTCCAGTCATGTGTCGTCGCGACAGGTCAGTTAGGGGGGCGCTAATTGCACAAACAAGGTTCCGTGACGTCATAGAAAAGTTGCGGGAAATTGGCTAGGGGGTCGCCACGGCTTCACACGTTTTCGTTAATATCTCCGTTATTTTTTCGAAGATTGCGATGATATTGGTATCATTGTTATCGGGACTAAGCAGTCTTTCTAATAAACCCAACTTGTATTTTCTCTTCATGGCTCCTTTAAGTTTACCACATTTTTCGGGGCATATACTGCCACATGACACTATTCTTCAAACCTCTGGCAAGGAAAAGAAAAGAAAACACTACTGGGGGGCGCTAAAAGTTTCTGTCGCACGGCCTATTTTGTTCATGGTTGAAGCTGAACATCCTCGACAAGGAAGTTGTAATGGAAAATTTGTTCAGTGGATGACGCTCTCACACCACACCATTGATTTTCTTTTCCCGCGCCTAAAATATTTCTGTGCGTTTTTGACGTCCACATCACTGTACCATGTATTGTCCAGGGAACATTCGTTGCAAAGCACGAGCACAGCGTCACCAGTAGTAAAACAAAGAAGCCTTTCTGCTTACCAAAAAAAGTGAAACGAACGAACCCCTAAACAAGTAGAGTTGTACAAAAGCTTTCAGTATGTTGTGATTGCCGTGCAAAAATATACGATGCACAGAACATCCCCAAGTGCATCACGGACATAATGAACAGCAGAAGGCACGAAACGGATCAGTAAAACAAAAATCAAAGACGGAACGCATGTATACGTCATGGGCGAACGAACGCGAACATCTGCGGCTATAGAACGTGTACAACTGCGGGTAGAACGTGTACTTTCAGCAGACTTCAGAGATCCCATATCAAA
This sequence comes from Haemaphysalis longicornis, assembly GCA_013339765.2. Classification (NCBI taxonomy): domain Eukaryota; kingdom Metazoa; phylum Arthropoda; class Arachnida; order Ixodida; family Ixodidae; genus Haemaphysalis; species Haemaphysalis longicornis. Next base: position 86,998,373 of record CM023456.1, read on the forward strand.
CAGAAATAAATTTCAACAAACCAACCAAAACATTACAGTATGTTTTTTTACGTTCACAACAGCACGCTTCAGCGGGTCCTTTTCTAGCATTTATAGAAAAACAAGCTACAGGAATTTTCATCGTTTTTCTTCCGTGCGCGTGTGACCTATCGAACAAGCGTCGCTGGTTCCTTATTGCGTGATTCTCAAACGGAAGCTGCGTTTCCGCTGGGAAGAGCGTCCTCGCACCGGAAGCGTCAGCAGCCGAGGCAATTTGTTGGTGCGAGGATGGTACAGCAATATCGTGGGACCAAAGCTAAGACAGCCAGTTCCTTCGTTGGCATTCGGCAAGCGCTTGGTTCTGTACACGTTTTCATGGGAACTTATGTCTAGCATCACCTTTCTAGGTAGTTTTGATGAAAGACGTGTTTATTCTTTCAGGCGTTTCGAACGTCGTCTTTCAGACGTTGCGTGACCTACATATTGCTCCCGCTGTGTGCTCGCCTGAAAGGTTTGCCTCGATGAATATGGGTGTAGCGCGCACACATGAATACATGGGGTTTTTTAAGCTTTCCTGCGTTCGAATGAAAGCTGCCTTTATTATAAAGTGTAGAAGTTCGTGGTTCTTCAGAGGCCATCCAAAAGCAGCTGTGAAACTGAAGTTGCCGCAAGGCAAAGTACTTAGGCGAAATGTTATTTTGGGCGAAAAACAAACTATTCTGTTACATTCATTTTGCTTATTTTACAACGAAAAGCATTAAAAATCGGTGTCTAAAGGACAAAGTCCAGACAGCGTAATATGATGCAGTAAATGCCTACGGAACCAATTTAATCGACAGTTACTTTCGTTGCATTGTGTAGATGAGCAAAGTCTTTTTTGACGTCCGGGTGTAATAAATATTGTGGCGCCTTAGCTACGTTCTTAACGTTCGATCGCGAGTAAAGAGAAGTTGATCGTTGCTACTGAATTGATAATTACCTCAGTGATGCAGCACGTGTATACAGTCATTTGATACAATGCAATTTCAAATTAGGTCTGAATTATAACAACCCCTCTTGACATTTATTCGTTCATAAGGGATGGAGGAAAAACAGCAACTATTCATGGTGTGTTTTCAATGTTATAAATGTAGCCTTGAGAATTTTCAACGTGCATTCCCAGTCGGTGTCCCCTAATTGTTAATGATGTAAATGGGATGGAACTTTCACCCATATTTCGAAAGTTCTACAACGCTTGTAATTTATAAAAAAACTAACAGAAATTGGTAATTCCCAAATCCTGAACTGCGCAAGGAAATACAGCAGTTTTCAGAAATATCCTCACTGGTCAATGACCGACGTGCTGCACGTGGTTATTTAAAAATAGAAAAAAAGAGGAGCCACAGAATGTTGGAGCAAGTTGTTATTCGCGATTACGGTAGGCCCCTATCTATAGGGGCAGATATGAGCTTGCACACAATACTGTAGCGTGCAAGTGGCGGCGCTAAAGCCGTGTATTTTTTTCTTTGTGCAATCTCTATCACCACCTTAGAAACGCTATAATTCTGCCTTCACACTGATGGTTCGTAAGAGCTTCTTGCAGTCTCTGGAAACTACTTCCTTACGTTGATATTCGGGATAACCCAGTCATCTGACCCGTTTTGTGCCGGTACACTTACAGCATAATTTTTTGAACACTTGCATAGTTTAAAAAAATTGGGTAGATTTTAGAACAATCCTTGGGCACGTTTATGAAACCAGATCAAAGAAGGAAGATGTGTTTTATTGGTATATATATAGGGGGTCGAGGGGGGCAGGCACTACCACAAGCTACCCGGAAGGGCTAGTCAAGTAACTTCGACACCTGTCAAGTATTTTGAAAGCCTGCGCATAACAAATCGTAGCAGGTGGCGGCATAAGCGTATAGGTCACGCTCTAACGTACTTTTGAGCCTTTTTCTCATAAAGCAGCTTTATTGAATGCTTCTCAGAATTAATACAAGAAGTATTTCGACCGATAGCCCAAAAGCTAGTGTCCGTGCATGCAGTGTTTGTTGTTGTGCATCTGACAACTCGATTTATTGTTGTCTTCATTGGAGAAAACTGGAATTAACCGAGGTCAGAATATGTCTATCCACGGCAATGAAGGGATCGCCGATATAAAGCCAACAAGCCGGTTATATGTTTTCACAGAATGTAGAGAACGCTGGGGTTAGACGGTACCAGTTCAGAACGTACTTCCGCCACTGAATTTAGAGTGCAATGTCGAAAGGACTTCAATAGACGTAACCTATGCGAAATTTTCGGGGACTTGATTGTCAGTTGTTGAGACATGTGTTTGAAAAGACACCATGTTGGCATTTTAATATCCAAATGCACCAAATTAAGAGGTAGCTAACCTTCCAGCACGACTGATTTTTAGACATTTTTATTTCCTTCGGTTATTGAAAAACATCGTTAGCGGCCGGAACGATGAACACGCACCTCGCACGGACTCCGCGTTATAGGCCGGTTTTCGGTGACCTGTTAGACCACATCGACCTGTAATGGTGTCACTAAACTCCTGATGATAAGTGCTGTACGTTGACACCCCCCATGCCAACGGCAACCTCATCCTTCGTACACAGTGTCCCCTGAAAGGCTGGACCCTAACGCTGTTAGCCTCACCGCCGCCCCATCACCGAATCCCAGCCCGGCCATGCCGAATGCCGAAGAAGACATGGAGTACGATGCTTTCAGTGGCCGCACTTCTCCGAAACATGGCCCTTGGTAGATTACGCTTGATACAGAAATCACCCTTAAAACTGCAGTGGCACAAAACACACGCCCGCCGCAAACGCCACGTCTCCCGACCAGCAGCACTGATATGGCTCCCCAACTACCAGACTTCGAATACAAGGCAATCTTCCAACCTCGTACCGGCCTCCGAATTTCTGCATAAACTGACCGCCAAATCTTTGACGGGAGGAACGTGGAACGAAGAGGAAGAGCAGCCTGCGAGGACCTGGGTTTTCCAGACTAAGGACAACCCGCCAACAGGGCAGGTGCCCTTAACATCAGCACCTAAATCTCAATAAAGTTTTTTCCATTCATCCACCCAAAGGATGGATATCTACGAGTACCAGTAGTTTTATCGAAGCACCATGTGAGCCACAGCTGGGAGATTTTGATTGCGAAACGCTGCGGGGCTAAGAATGTTAAAAAGGTGATTACAAATGGTAAGGACAGAAAGAGAGAAACTCAACTCAGCGAATAGGTCAGTTTAATTGTAGCTGGCGTGTATCATATTTGTACCTGGGTTGGCCATGTAATAAGACGAACCGACAAAATGTGGGCAATCAGGGTAACAGAGTGGATGCGAAGATATGGGTCTAGAAGAAGGCGCAGGCCGTTAACCCGATGGAGGGATGAAGTAGAGAAAGTCGGCAGTAAACTGTAAACTCAAGCAGCGCAGCACAGAAGCGGCTGCAGGTCAATCGGAGAGTCCTCCGTCCAGTTGTACCTGAGTAGGCTGATGATGATGGTGGTGATGATGATGATGATTATCAGTCTCCCCTGGCATTGTGATATGTGTTCGGTGGTAGTGCAATCCGTAAACATAAATCAGGTCAAATTTGTTTACCAGAGATATTGTGGAATTGAATCAATTGTTCCTAAACTACTTAAAACATTCTTCTGAGCGCAGCTTAAAACTAAGTACGAGATAAAAAATTAGATGTTTTTAATTACTGATAATAATTGCGAGAGAAAAAACATGATGTTTCAAGTACAGATAATAATTTCAGAATATTTTGTAAAGAAAAACACTCGCATGACATACTACAACTCCCGAATGCGAATTTGTGCACAGAGGAAAACTGCGTCTTCTCGATCACGGCTGCATATCTGCGCGTTCCAGGAAGAGATCACGTGATCAGCGAACGGCATGCCGGCTGCAGCGATACTTTTCCGTTATCTCGCAGTGCTTCGCTTCCGCCGAGTATGTTGTTGCACAACCGTGTTTAAAACCTCCCGCGCAAACATCACGCAGTTCGGATGAGCCTCAAATGGTGGAGGAGCGTCTGGTGAAAGTGTGAGGGGGAGGCAGTAAGAGATAGTGAGCAGTGGTGACGAGGTGGGAGATACGCCTTAGCAGCATGTGCCGCCCTCCGTCTCACAATTTCGCTTTCTGCTCGGCTGGCTCGTTCGCTCAGGTCACTTACGCGGACGCCTGCGCCACCGCGAAACCCCTGTGCCAGGGCCCAAGCGCTGCGCGCTAAAACGTTGATTGAGACGGAATTGCGCAGCATTAAGTAGCTGACATCAATACAAATACACGCTTTTAAAAGCTCATTCGTGCATTGTAAGTGTTAATTACTGCAGTGTAACATGCCCGTCCTTTTATGGCGACATTCTATCCTATAAAAACATGTGCCTTAGCCAATGAAAGAATACCGCCTTTAGTTATTTCTGTCGCGATTCTTAACTCAACCTTAGCTGGCATCTACGTGAGCACATTTTGTTTCAGGGTAAGATCATTCAAGACTAGAAAATCCTGTGACGATGTTGGTTTGATGCAGTTATAAGTAAACATGGGAACAGTTTTTGACAGCCCTCTACACTCTTTTACCACTGCCAGGTGTCTGCGGATCCACCAATACTTTCTAGCATAAATTTTGCGGCAAAGAAGTATTCCTTTATTTCGATATTATGCCACGTGTGCTCTGCTTAACTTTAGGAGGGACCTCTAACTCTCAATGAACCGTTAAACATGCGCCACTGATTCTAAACAGAGGCTCAACCGGGCAGAAGACAGAAAGCGTAATCGAGGCTTAGTTTCTTGGACAAAATGATAGATTGCTCGAAATTAAAAATGAACCGCTTAACGGGACGCAGGCGCATTACTCACACGCTAAATCTAATTACCAATCAGAGCGAAAACCTGCCGTTATTAATTTTGGCAGTGGCCATCAAAACTTATGCTTATTTGCTAAATTCAGGTGTGGCGGTGGGGCTGTAGCAAGAAGACAGACTTCTCTTTTAAAGTTTTGTTCCCCTCAAAATGGGACCCTTACTGCTCTAAAATCAATCAGCATAATTAGAGATAATTAAGCAACAACTCCTATTCTCCCAGTATGCTTTGTACGTTACTACGTTTTCAAGTATGCCGTCGATACATCCGAAGCAGACACTTGTAATTAATTGTGACGCACCCCATCTATACTGGCCGCATGGTATTCCCAAGTTGAAGAACATTAATTAGATAAACTGGTCTTGGCTTGTAGAAAAAAAAATTACAAATAAAAGCCGCAAAATGCGTCAATGTGTTAAACTGATAATCATGTTTTTGTATCAGCCTCATTAGTGATGCAGAATTATCGACAGTACTAAGGTACTGTTGGTTGGCAATTAGAAATCGAACTAGTTTTAGCAGGAAACTATCTGTAAAAACCATAATTGACTCTTATAGCAGTATCTGTAAACTACTATGTATGACATCAGTTCACAACATAGAAGGAATATAATTTTTATGGTTTACAGCGGGGAAATAATGAAATTGTATGTCCAGACAATTAATAATAACTTAGCAATAATGTTTTCCTAGGATTAAAACAACGTCAAGCGGTGCCCCGCGAGGTCTGGTAGCAACACTAAACAGTGAGCAAAACATCGCCACTGAAATGAAAGATTATTGTAAGGGTTAAAAATGGTGGAGCGAAAATAAGCGAGAATGGAGGCCGCCGTTACAAAAAGCTGCTACTGCTTCTTCTGATTCATTCATATATGTCTTTTCTACATTCTGTACACCCCCCCCCCCCGGGGATGTGCAGGCCAAATCCCAGTAACCTCTTCCTCTGCATCCTTTCTCAGTAAGATGCCTGACTCAACTGCAGGAAATCATCCACATCAGTTTCCGTCTTAAAGTCTTCGCTGTCAATAAGCTTTACCAGATTCCTACCTGCCTTCTTAGCCAACTCTTCCTTCCAGACCAATTTACATGAATGAAGTCTGCAGACAAAATAAACAGCTCCCTCTTCATCTTTTTTCTTTGTACTTTCGGCACAAACCTTGGTCGATATATCTCGCGGTTCAGTTTACCTCTTCGTTTCTGAAGTACCTTTCTGAAGACAACGGCGTTTCTGAAGAGGCGATCTTTATCTCGCCAAGCTTGTTTCTCGCACGATGGCGCTTCTTGTGACAATTTGTCATTGAATTGATGTTGGAACCCTCTTCACACGCGAACAGGTCAGCACGTGTGGGGTCTTCCTTCCTTTCTAGCCGCCGGGAAATGCGAAACTCTTCCGTTTGAATTAGTTCTCTTTCTCCTTTTTCGGCTTTCAATGCACCGTAGTTCTGACCCACGTGGTCATAAGCATCGTGCCTTGCAAAATGACTGGGATTAAGTGTGGCCGTCCTCCCCGCGGACCATGACGACAGAAGCTTACATGTACCTGTAATCTTCCCGGTCAGACGAGGAATGGTACAGGAGTGTGTTTTGGTTGCTGCTCTCCCTGAGCGAGGAGTGGTCTTAATAGCCGCTTACCGTTGACTTTGATGTTTCCCTTGCGCCACTTTTTGATGCTGGCAGGGGAATTGCACTGAGGAGCGTCCCCGAAAGGGTCGTTGGTGCTGCCGGCTGGCTGTCTTCTCCGAACTGGGATGCGACTGTCTCTGCGTGGTAGCCTGAACTCGAATGCAACTCTCCCTGCGTGGTAGCCTAATTCTTCCTCTTGGCTGGAAGGCTTCCTGCGGAAGGAGATGCGAGATCTCATTGTCTTCTGACTGGCTCGCTGGTGCCCCAGCGGTATCTTCAAACATTGTGTTGTTGCTTAGAGATACGTCCAACATGTGGTTCTGGTCGCCTACCGAGATCTTGGGCTCGGTACGCCAGCAGGTGCTGATTTGAGTACGAACCTTATTTACATCAAGGTATACTCGGTTTGAAACAGTTACGCTTTCGAACGAGCGGCGTACCAGTAGGTGACGATTCTTGAAACCATGAGTCCTCGCGATCGCAGACATGTGCAGTACTGGCGCTAGCAGCGGTTGTTTTAGCGATGCCGCTTCCACTCTTATTAGAAGCGCCGTTCCCACCGTATTTTAGTCTCGCCATCTGTTCACGTTATTGCGCTGTCGAGCTGGTGCTTCGAAAAACACATCTCACTTTGAAGTTGGGTAAGATTATCGAGTGCGAGAATTTCTTGAGATCTCGCTCACACGCTTGCTGATTTGGCCTGTGAGAGTGCATTCTTCTAACTTATTAGTCGCCTGGACATTTCTTGAACAGTTCCGTTTCAACGGGGACTTTGCCTCAGTCTTTGATCTATTTCTTATGTAGTTTCTGGAAGCCTTCTAGTGGATAGCGCATTCTACCAGAGGAGCTGTTAAGGTTGGGCTCTGTTTGTGCGGAACGTAAACAGAAACTATCGGCGCGGTTGGCCAGCCAGGACCGTGCTATCCATGCTTGACCTGGTGACAGGGCCCGGGCCGCCAGCCGGAGCCAGGGGAATCCCGCACGCGCATTTCCAAACGCTTGGCTGTACAGCACCGGGCAGGACATGTCCCTTCGTGCGATTATGAATGTTAATAAACGTTGTCGTAGGCTCCACGCCGACCGCTCCCAGGAACATGCCGCCAAAACCTCTGCTATCCACAAGAGCACAATAGCATGCGGTTCTCTCGTTTCTAAATATTATCGAGGCAGAAGCGTAAACGGAAGATCAATTTATTTGCAATGGACACTACACTCTAGCCTTCACCGCATTTCGTAGCCTGGATCCTCTGATGTAGTGGGGTCTGCTTCTCGTGCACGAAAACTGGCGAGCGTTTTCGTAAAACCCGCAGAGCAACGCGGAAACGCAACGCGCAGACGCTGACACAGCGATTTAGCCACTGTAGGGCGGTAATGTGCCTTCGCCGGCGGCTAATGAAACCAGCACGTTCGGGTTAATCGGCAGTCTCACTTAACGGCCGCTAACGCGGAAGAAGGCGCTGACGGGGCAAGTGCTGTTTGAGAAGCGCAGCAGTAACTTCGGCTTGGGAAATAAGCTTTTAGCGCAGCATCCAGACTCTAAGAGAACACTTCCGTTGGCAGCGGACCGATGCGCCATATTGTTTTTCTAATAACCTAACAAGTATTAGAAACACTAAGGGCGATCCCTGACAGGAAACGGCGGCATTTCGATTGAGAGTGTTGCATCTTGAAGATTAGCGGAGGGTGAGTTCGGCATCTGAACCTTAACGAGCAGAAGAATAACTGTCTCATTTTATTTATTTATTTATTTATTTATTTTTTATTAGATATTTATTTATCATACCTCAACGGCCCCAGTCGGACTATTACATGAGGACAGGGGGCATAATTAAATTAATGATACAATTTCCACAAGTAGTCTTCGAATTTTGATGTGGGTTCCGTTAGTGGTGCGCGGCAAAATGCAGCAAGTTGTTTCCAGTCCTATGCGGTGCCACAACAAAGTGCCGCAAACATGTCAGACAACCACGTGAAATCCGTGTGATTAATCAGTGACAGTTACCCTGAAGCTGCTGCCTCACGCGCGGTAGTCAGTCAGAAATACCCCGCAAAGAGTCAGAAACTTAATTCAAGAATCAGGAATCCGGTCATTAGTATCAGCCCTTAAAATAGAAGTTTTCTCGTAATTCTGAGGGTGGGTGCATGATCTACGTGTGATCGAAGCACCGCACGATATCACCTTGCACATGTTATTATGGCTTAATGACTCGGTTCCTATTACCTATTTACAACATTTCGAATCTTGCCGCAGCGCCTACGTTTCTTACAGGTTCGCATTACAATTTCTTTGTTCCATTAAAACAAATACCTCAGCCTGGTTCAAAGAAAGCCACTAAGCCGCACCTAAAGAAAAAAAATGGTAGAAAGATGGAAAAAGCGGGTTAAAAAAGGCACACAGTGCCTTTCGCCGATCGGGAATACACGTGCAACGCTGTGCAACACTGCCCCTGCAGTGGGCTGCTTCCGGGCCCTCTCACTGTATTTTTATCACCACGTGCTCACCGCGGAAAAAGACGGCCACACCGCAGTTTGCACCTTAAATGGTGTTAGAGTGTAAAAGAAAAAAAAATGATGGTTGATTGAACTGGTAGAGGAATCGGTAAAACACGAAAGTTAAATGTGCAGTGAAATCTACAGCTGAGCATGATTGGCTGGTCAGCAGCTGTCTTGTGGGCGTGCTTGGCGAGCGACGTCCTGCTGGCGGGTCGCATCGGCAAAGGTGCACTGGCGTCATTTCCGTGACGGATATGACGTCAGTGAAATCGTGGTGTATTCCTCCATAAAACACTTTCGTGTTAAAATATAAAACCCTGAAACGAACAACCCGAAGTATAACGTACTCCTAACTACTAAAGGTTGCTTCCCCGCAAGAAGACCCTGTTTAGAGGTGCGCACTCTTTACAGGCTACTTGCTTCGTTGCACTGGCGTCACTTCCTCTTCACTAGCGTCGTGAATCCCGGAATAGAACATTTTCGTGTCCAAAATCGCTTCCAGTTGGCGTAGACCCCCATTTTCACACTCAGCCAAATAACGTCTTTATTTCCTTTCTGTGCACCCTCACCTCTATTTGATGCCCGGACCTTCCGCGTCGGTTTCGTGAAAATCGGCCCCCCGCATCAAAAGGTTGCCAACCCCTGGACTCTGCGTTAACAATCACCATGCCAACAGGCATACAAGAGAATTAGAGAAACAACTAGGATAGAGGCCCCCGGTAACAAAATGGCGGGTAAAAGTAATTAGAAATGGCTTAGCTCAGCTATGCCAGGATATACGTAGGGTGAGCTAAGGTGCACCAATGCAATCCAACCCAATCCAGTCCAGTCCAGTCCAATCCAGTCCAGTCACTGGTCCTCTCGCATGCGCAACACGACTGTCAAGGAGCCACGCGAAACGGCTATCAAGCGTTTCCGGCGCAGAGTCGGACTTGGCTACTGCGCAACGGAGCAGCACAGATGTGCGCGCGCAGGCGCCAGTGCGTCTGCCGCGGCTATGACGTCACTCCTCTGGTATGCGCAGACTGGCGAGTGTGCAGACCCAATTCCTACACACCCATACTACAATTGGATTGGATTTCCCATCCAATTCAATACAATCCAATTTACTCCAACCTATCGAATCAAATCTAATCCAATGCTCCTCACGCTTGCGCAGCCCGGCCCTTAGGGACCATGCGAAACTGCTCAACCTCGGGCAGTGTAGCTTACGCTACAAAAGATGTGTACTTTGGGGGAAAGGAGGAGAAAGGTTTAAGAGAGGGTATGTGGGTCCTTTATTTACCGCAGAGAAATAAAAGAGAAATTGTATGGTATACACCCTAAGTAAATGTTGGGCACATTATTGAATAGAACAGCCACATTGGGATCACGTTACTTCTAGCAGTGCAATTATTTTATGCTCGGAATAAGAGTATCACCGCAAGCTGCGACACTTTTGCTAAACACAATAAAAACAGGCATGAATATTTGTTACGTTGCATTTTCGAATTCCTTCTCTCAAAGAGCGTACTGCGAGATATTTGTACCTTTAGACAATAAAAATGCCTGACACAAACATTCCGGTTCCTTACTTCAATTTTCCGACAACAATGTCATCAGAAAGAAAGAAAACAAAGAACAAAGAACATGCCCACAAAGTTTTGCCCGCAAACGCTGCTGTCGTCCTAATCTTGTGAGATGTGTCCGTCTCTAACGCTTATAAATGGGGGTACCGAGCAAGACAAACGCGATTGCTACTCCAGCTCAAAATAAAACGAAAACAGAAGAAATGAGAACAAGAGTTTCCCTTATCATACTGCCGCTTGGATGCCTGCCGTTCAATTTGGCCGAACCTTGACTTGAAGTTCGGTCTTAAGGCACACGCAAAACAGCGTCATTTTGTCATTTTTATGCCAATTGGTCAAACCAAAAGGCAGTCGATTTTATTTTAGTGATACGCCGTTTGTCTTTTCTCTCTGCTGGAATATCATCCCCGATTTGAACCCGCCGGAAAAAGCCACTGAAGCGCAATTCATACTGATAGAAAGGAGAATTGAAGAGAATAATGACTCCGGCTTTTTGCCACGAAAGCGCCGAACAGATCTCTACTTTCTGACTGTCTGCATATTCCTTGGATATCACCATTTAATGGAGGAGTCCACCAAGCTCTCCTTAAAATCTTGGGCGCTGTTATGGGAATTTTCTTAGCAGCTGTATTTTGAATGCTGTAGCAGCCCGGTGCGAATTGCTCTGTTGTCCGGCTATCAATTGGAAATCCCAAAGGGCTGGTTAAAGCTCAGAGACTGCTAGGATAAATATTTTTTTTACCTTGCCTTGCCTTTTAAAGAACTGCTTGCGAGGCCCGTCCTTACATTGCGCATCCTTACATGGGGACATCTTTGCAAAGCATATCCTTACATGGAAACTTACATAGGGCATGATCCTACACACGCACCCATGTCGCGTATGGACAAGAAGTAGATAGCAACATCTTGCCACTACAGCAAATAATCAACCAATTTCCAACCGAACAATCAAATTATAAATGACGCAAGCTATTCCTCCATCACCGCCTACTTTTATTCAACAGGTAATTTAAAAAAAAAACACTGACGAAGCCTGCACTAATTCGGGCAAGGCCTGGCCCACAGCGAAGCTACAGGATTTCTGTTTACGTGAGAACTGAAGGACACATCACCACGCATTTGTACAAGCTTGAAATTGTTTATTTACATGTTCCGTAGTCGCTTTGCACTCTGCTAGTTGTAGTTATCGTCATATGCTTCGATATCGTCGTGTTTCTCATGCCAAGCATTACATGCACGGCGGTGCTTGACGACCCCTGGGGCGCAGCGGCGGCGCGTATGTGCAGGACGCATGCACGGCGTTCCTGGGGTCGCGTCGCCGTTCTGTGGAGCAGGTGTTGCTCCAGCTGTGGCGTTGTTGGTTGCTAGGCAACGCGAGGCCTCCTTGGAGTTTTCGCCAGTTTTTTTTTCTTTTTCTAAAGCCACTGGGTGTGCCGGGGACGCTCGGTGGTCGCCGCGACGCACGTGCTCACGAGCGCTCGGAATATGTGGTCATGGATGGCTGTGGGCAATAAGTTGAAATATATCGTCAGTCTCACAAGTCCAGGAGGTCGCGGGCCTGTGCTGAATCCAGTGCTCGTTAACCTTGACTTTTTGTCGCCCTAGTACTGAGCTTGTCAGCATAGACTCCCACTGTGCGTGGTTGGAACATGAGTGCACTGGGTGCTAGGTAGAGAGGGGAGTGTCACAATACGGACAGTTATGGGGATGGTGGGTGGGGAGGTATGAGATAAGATAACTTGGCTCTCCAAAGTTTCCGTATGAAGTCGGTAACAAATCTTGGAAGAAGAAAGAGTCTAGTTCTTACACTAATATGACAATGAAGGCTTTGGGCAATATTTAGCGTCCGCATTCGAAATACCGTTGCTTCGCCCCTTTTCTGATAGCCTATTTTGGGGGGATCTCTGTACAAACGTTCGTGTGTCATACTGCGTTTAAAGATGGATCGATTATTACGCAACATTTCATCATCGGCCATGGTTATGGCTTTCACAAATTTTTCCCTTTCTAATTATTTTTTATTGAACCATTCTTCGGCGCTACCCCAGTAATGTTTGTACGCCGCATTCACGCATACGTTATGGTCTAACCCTGGCCGTTTATCATGGTGCTGTCGCAGAACATCCTGCGTAATCGTGGGTGTTTACTCGTTCCAAGTCGTCCAAAACGTTGACTGAACTATTGATGACCAGCCGCGGGGCGTTCGCCCGCTTCTTTGAAGCCGGTAGAGTTCATACGGAAAGCAAGAATAAAAATAAAACTGGGCATTTCATATAATGGGGTTGTTAATTCAGTCGAATTGTAGACGCTCAAATGCTCTGACAGTCCAGTAAAAGCACTCTAATTACGGTAATAGACAAAAATGTTGCTTCGGTCAAGTGTTCACAACTACCTATTTTTGTTCACGTAGTTTCTATTCCACTGTTTCTCAGCTGCGCATCAAGGTCGCTTGTCTCCACCTCCCAAAAGAGACCAATAGAAGGACCCTTTCTGCCGATCATCACTTAACAGCAACATTGTTCTCGAAACCGAAGTTGTCTGCCACACGAGAACACTGGCGTCTTTCATTCGCGTGCCATTAAACGAGCTTGGAAGTGAAAGGAAGTCACAAAATAACACGGATGCAAAAAATATAAGCGACCAACCAAGAACTGAGACATGAATGACGCCACGTAGCTGAGTACTTAGGGAGATTTTCCACTAACCTTTGAAATGCCGTTTTTTCTTTCAACCAACTCTGGTGTTCGTAGTTGAATTGCTGTTACAATTCTTTATTGCCCTTGCTGATCTCCACAAAATATATTGGTGAATTTCGTTATCCCACGGAATGCAGATGTAAAATGGAGTGCCATTGTCCTCTAAGATTGTTTTCCGCGATCTTAGCTTGAAAAGAGCGAGGACAAAACATTGCGTTCGTAGCTACGGGTATGTGCGCAGTGAGGCGAAAACGGAAAGAAAACGCTTAGGCAACGATATCAAACGTCCCAGATAGGTTTTGACGGGTGACTTGAAGCGTGGCTCACTCTGGGAGTTGGACGAAATGCGAGACCTGTGTCGCGAGACCCGAAATGCGAGACCTGCGAGAACTTGAGCACGGTGTAAAAATAAATGAAAGAAGAATCGATTGGAAATCCGCCTGGACCGTACACTAGTGGTGAGGGCAGCGACAGCTCGACGACTGTTCCGGTCTTCCGCTTCAGCTATAACACGTCGCCGCGTGTAGTTGTCACGGCCGTGTGCCATCGCAAATCGACAGCGCATCGACGTCACTTCCCATGCGTGCCGCAAGGCAAGCGGCTGTGTCGATGGGACCTGCACTGTTCCTTTGAATTACCAATCGAACGAAAGGGAAGACAGCAGACGCAGACGAAAAATTTCAGTGCGTCTATGGCGTTGTGCTGCTGAGCCGAAAGACGCGGATTCGTTTCCCGTCTGAGGCGACCGCTTTTCTGATGGAGGCGAAAAGGAATAATGCCGGGGTGTTGGAGATTACGGGGAACTGGGCGATTCCCGAAAATCGCCCAGTTCCCCGTAATTGTTACCCTAAAAATAGGTCAATTTCGCCGCCGTCTTTGCTGCCTGTCTTGTGGTTACATGCCACCCTCTGCCGTCTGCTTGAACGCTTCGACCTCCACAAATATAGTGACAAAGTATCGTAAAACCCGAAAGCCGTGCTGTGGTCTCGTGTTTTACGACGTCCGTTCCTTTACAAGTAGTCCCTCTCCAATTCAAGACGGCCAATTCACGTACAATGGTTACCCGGGGACTTACAACCGACGGGGAAAATGAAGCAATACAACACACTGGACATCTTCGGGGGAGGCCTTCGTCCACCACAGAACGAAAACATGCTGCTGCTGATGATAATGCAGACGATGATCACAACGTAATGGTTATTATTGTAATAACCTCCTGGAGGTGACAGGTGCAATCTCCAGGAAACTTGCAGGTAGGGCAAATGTAATCTTCGGCCACAATCAACGCTGACAAAGCTCAGTGAATCGAAATAAATAAATAAATAAATAAATAAATAAATAAATAAATAAATAAATAAATAAATAAATAAATAAATAAATAAATAAATAAATAAATAAATAAATAAATAAATAAATAAATAAAAAAAATAAATAAATAAATAAATGACCAGTTTTTTGACCACTTCAGCTAATAGGCCTTTAAGGGATTCTCCAACACTTCCGATGAGCGCTTTACCTCTGTTTTGGGGCTGGAAGCACTGCGAAAGCTGTAATTATCTACAGCACGTAGCGCGACTGGGTGATTTGCTCGTCGCATCAAATCAGCCTTCCACTTCTTTAAAGCGGTTTCTCTAAAGTGGCCGCCGAACGCATTTGTTGCTGCCACGGAAAGGGAACCGACCAATGGCGGCTAGGTCGCTCTAATGACCTAATTCAAGCGCTCGAAGAACGGCAACACCTGGAAAGAGATAAAAAATTTTAACAAGATTCTAAGCTATCTAATGGACATAGGTCAGTAATTTTTGGCTCAAGTACTTCGTTACCTCTAATAATAAGTACTGGATGTCTTTGTTGACAACAATGTGAAAGCCTTCAGGACTTGGAGAATAGTTTGGAAAAGTGTTACAGGGTTCTTTTCATCGACCGAAAAAAGTACACGAGAAAAACAGCCTTTCACACGGACAGTGCACACTGTACCAACACTAAAACATTTCCTGTTGGAATAAAGCCTATGACGATTGTATGAGTCGGTTGAACGAAGATAAAAAATTAAACTTTCTATGTTGTCCGCGAAAATAAAACGTACGAGTTTTCTTGTACGGTGGACGTGCGCCGCAGACACTAACAGTAAATTTTATGCTTAGATAATGTTATAACTCGACGTTTTTTTTCCTTCAGCTGTACGTGTTTTTGTTTGTACTTATGCGTGTTCTAAATCTACTAAAAAATTTTATACCGGGATGGGAACGTAATATGGATACAACGCCTCTTTTCTTAAGAAGTCTCTATTGTTGCAAGGAATTTCAGAAAGTGCATTTAAATAGGGTCGCAAAGAACTGCCCCTCTATAGCTTGATTTATCTGCCTTTGTTTTACGCCGCACTCCATCAAAGAATGTCAAGGTAAATACGTTCAGGCATCTAGAAATTTGCGAGAGGAAATTCACATGAGACAAATCGCACCAAATAAGTCATCATCATCACCAGCCTATCTACGCCTACTGCAGGGCAAAGGCCTCTCTCATTATTCTCCAATTGTCCCGGTCCTGCGCTAACCACAACCAATTTATCCCCCTAAACTTCTTGATCTCATCTGCCCATCTAACGTTCTACCACCCCCTGCAACACTTGTCTTCTCTGGGAATCCACTCTGTTACCATTAATGACCAACGGTTATCTTGCCTTCGCATTACATGCCCTGCCCACGTCCATTTCTTCTTCTTAATTTCTACTACTATGTCCTTAATACGCGTTTGTTCCCTGACCCACTCCGATCTCTTCTTGTGCCTTAGGCACGTGTATTGCCAAAGAAGTATTTGGGGTCAAATGCTGGTAGGCGCCCTTTAAGAAAATATTAAAGAAGACATAGAAACTGACGAAAAATATTTAATCCCGAAATAATCCTGAAGCTAATCCTGAAAAACAGACCCCGCTGTCGAGTTAGCATCGATATCATTTTGCGAAGCACAAAGCGCTAGTTCATAAGAAAGAAATATCATTATCAACAAAAAATGAAAAGGAAAAATAATCAGAACAAGGAAAACTAAGTTAACAACATAAACAAGAGTATAATAAAACAGTATTAGCCCTCATACTTGCCCCCGTGTTACTCCTCCTGGAAAGAAATGGACGTACAAACGCATAACCCGCGTATGAGGTGCTCATTTTACTGAATACTCGGCCACTTCCAGAAACTTTATCCGCAGATTTACAATAGCGTAGGCATGTTTGATATACATTTGCGCACCCTTTTCTTTATATTACCTCAAACTTTAATGATATCATTCAATAAAGCGTCTAGTGCCATGTTTCGTGTCATGTACCAATTTTACGTCGTTCCAGCTATAGCCTCCAGCCATAATAAGGCTTCTTTCGGGAAACGTTCAGCGAGGTTCTTTGCTGCAGCGTTCGTTTCGCACTCTGGCCAAATTGCAGAGCCGTGTCCAAGCCAATGTTTTGACCTGCAACTCCGTGATGATGTAACAGCTGGCATCCTGAAAATTTATCCTCCTTCAGCGTCTGCGTCATTTCCTTTTCCGTCCTGGCGGTCTTTTCACATTGAGCAGTGCTCCTCCAAGCCGTGGAGATTTCGATTTTCTAAATTTTTATTTTTTGTCTTTTAGTTTTTACTCTCCCAATGACGACGTTCCTGATATATGTAGTTTACTGGAGTGAAAGAACCTCATTTCACCGAGGTTGGGAATTGTTATAAAACTGTCGATTATTATCGCGGCTTTAAACAGGCAAAGCCTATTACGGCATTTTTTATTCATGTGTAATGGTAGCGCATGGTAGCTGCCTGTGCCTAAAGGGCTAAAGGTCACAGTGCAGTTGGACAGTACAAGACATCTGACGTTAAAAGAATTAAAGCCGTTCCACTCAATATGAAAGCTATCCGTAGTGAAGAGCAAGGATTTGCAATAATGGGCAGTATTGCCATAATCCTCTCACTGCTACCACTCATCACGCTCTTCGCCGCCCTTTCTCACTCATCTCTTCATGAATGAAACGGAGGTATGTACAAAGCAATTCAAATTCTCCCACTTCGCAGTTCTCTAGCGCCCCCTGCTTGCAACTGGGACCGCGGGAGTTCTGTTCTTTTTGTGCATGCTTTAATTTCATATACTGGAGCGATTCTGCGTCATTTCGAACGCGAAATTTTTTTCTTGCATATGTTGCGCCTTTCTGCGTCACTTAGCTTTAGACGATAGCCTTTCTTGGGCTACTCAAACCAAAACATTTTTGTCTGTCTGTCTGTC
The DNA here is from genome assembly GCA_013339765.2 of Haemaphysalis longicornis. Lineage (NCBI taxonomy): Eukaryota > Metazoa > Arthropoda > Arachnida > Ixodida > Ixodidae > Haemaphysalis > Haemaphysalis longicornis. The sequence goes on from CM023456.1 coordinate 87,015,858, forward strand.
TGTCTGTCTGTCTGTCTGTGACTCGATTTACCCACCCGGCCAAAGTGATAAGGGGTCTACGGAATAGTCTTATATAACCACAGCCAAATCTAAACGTCTAAGTCCGGTGTTATGTTCGCACTTGTCAACATTGCTCAACAAGAACAAGGCATCACGCAAATATAAGGCAGAAAATCAATACCTGAGGAATGTTTGCAGTGTTTCTTCATAAAAAAATCATAGCCGCTTGATTTTTGTGAAGTGAAGTATTACATCCACTGCAGTAAAAAAATTACCTCCGCCGTCGCCTGCTTCGCCCGCGCCATTATAGCTATTGGCGGCATTTTAAAAATTAAGGGGCAACAGTCCGAAAGGTTCCGCTAGATAGGTTTCACGTTCTTCTTGGAACGCACGTGGAGTAGGGCAACCTGGGTCTCTAAACGTTGAAGTAGGGCGCCTCGATTCACGCGCGTCTCCGCCGTACGGCAGGGCTGGCATCGAGGCACCCGGCCCGGCCTGGAGAAGTGGAACGCGGTAAATTTAAATCGACTTGAGCAAACCTTTAGCGTGTTTACCTTAAAAGGAGCGGGACTGAAGACGAACAGCATGAGAGGTGAGCGGGAAAGCGAAGGGAGGCATTTACTTAGCCAATGTCGACGAAGGATATCGTCTTTTGTCGGCATTTGCAACGAAAGGAGCAGATACGGGGCCAATGTTGTGTTGAGTGGCCGCTTTTTTCGCTTACTATTGTAAAGACCAACCCAACAAGCGTTCATAACTAAATGAACGCAAGGGCTTCCGGTTATATACACAGAGTTTGCCTCAGATGTGCTAGCAGTTTTCTTTGCGCTAAACAACGGGGAGATGTATGACAAGCGCCAGTGGCTCACGAGTTTTGAACGGTTATGACTATATAAAGCACTTGGTTATCGAAGCGTCTGTGGAACGCCGCTGCGATTGGACGCCGCTACGACGGTACACCGTGGGGCTCTACTTGGGTCCAGCGCGCGAGCCACGACAAGAAAACGAGCTGCTAAAGTTATCTGCACTTTACAAGATGTAAGACAAAACACAGCGCATAGCCACAAAACCATGTTTTCTTTTTTTCCAAGAGATTGCCCTAGGCACAAGTAAAAAACATTGTATGTACAACAATGCACCTGTTTAGCGCAAAAATCCAAGAAGAGACCGCTGCTCGGGCCCCCATAACTAGCGCTTGAGATCTGAGGGTTTCCCACAACGGAGCACTGTGTATCGGAGGTGTTGCGTTCGGGGGCTGTAAGATCTGGGCAAGTTCACAGCAGGTGTCCTTCTTTACGTCCTGACACAGGAAGCACACAGAATATGTAGGTGCCCGCAAATGGCGCGTGATAACGGGCAGGCCAAGGGTTGGTTACTGTTAGGGATAATACCACCCCAACTCTAAGCCTCCGCAGCACGACCTCCTCCCAATGAGCGAACCCATTGGAGAGGTCAGTTCAACGCAACAACACCGAAAGCACGCGTGGCGCGACGGAGGCTTTCCATTTCCACCAGCAGCTCTTCTATGGTGTATACTGGAACAAGTGGTATTGGCCGTGGGAGGTCCCTGTGGCAGGCATGATTCGGCGCTGTGTGGGCAGGAAGCATGTCCCGGAGAATCCACAAAACGCGGACAGGGCATGTTCAAGTGTCCATAATCACGTGAATGTGTGCGGCCAGGCTTGTACAACGCGCAACACAACGTAACTCTCGAATCGCTGCCCTTGAGTCCGTGAAAAGTTCCAGCGTGTCCCCACTAGTGAATGTCGGTGCAAGCGTCTGCGGACCATCCCGAATAGCAGTAAGTTCTGCTGGCAGATTAGGGAGTGCACGGAGTGCCTCGTACGCGCAGCTTTGGCTTAGGGCAGGGTAAGAAGGACATGTCAAGGCCATGCTGACGCAGCAGTCGTATGCCTTTGTGACCACAAATGCCAGTACAACCAGCGGTTGCTTCGCAGGCGCCCAGTCAGGGACATGAAGGATGGCGTCTGCGGGCTGGTGAAAGCCAGGGGTATGGACATGTAGCCTTGTCAGAGGCTTCTTTTTCCGTCCCCTGATGGTGCAGCTAGGGCGGCCTCGCGCCGGATTAGGCTGGCATCGTAACAGGCGGCTTGCCTACGCACGCGGAGAGAGGTGCTGCCTCTGTAACCAGTCCACATTATAGGCAGGCGTGCGGAACAACGCTGATGAATTATTTTTTCTAGCGCGTTTAGCTCGGCTTCTGCTTGGAGCTGTGAAATTGGCGTTAGGCGGGTGAGGCCAGTAGTGATGCGCATGACGGCCCTGTTTCTCGTCTTCAGCGGATAACATGCGTCATGTGCTGGAACTGCGCCCGGTACACGTTCCTTGGCTGTAGTACGGAGCGCACTAGGAGACGGGCAATTCTCCACCAGGCCCGGGAAACTTCTGAGGGATGCGGAGAAGAAAGTGGAGCATTTGTCCGGCTTTCTACCAAACAGATCTAAGCCACTGAGCATCTAACCCTGAGCCCGATATATCCAATCCCAGAACCCGAAGGTGTCTAAACCTCTCACCAAGACGGGACATGTAGAACAAACATCGTCTTGGAAGGTTGAATTCAAGGGAATAAATACATTTGTCACATCTAAGACTGTCGTTGAATTTTGGCCGTAATACGACGCAAATATCGAAATCTGGTCGCTGCCATTCCAAATTAAACGACCTTTTTGGGCTGTACCGTATTTAACATACAGCGCGAACGAGATAAAGAAATGCGGGAGAGCAACGGAGGACAAATATTTTCCGGGCGCGGTGAGGTGGTGGGCAAAAGATATGTTGGCAAGAAGGGCTGCTTGTATTTCTGAACACTTAAAGGGGTCCTGAAATACCTTCCACCGATGCATGGATGTACATGCACCCAAATAAAGCAATGTATTTGCAATCTCCTCCCGCAAGAATTTTGTTAAAGCGATGAGTATTAGCTGAGAAATCGTAAATCAAAAACCGCGCATTATCGTCGCTCCGAGTTTCCTCCTCCTTTCGACTTACTCTCCGCTGTTGACGGCGGGCGAGCCTTGCCTCCCATGATGCTGCGCTCCGCAGCGGTGACGTACTTCCGCTATGTGCTGCTCAGACTGTCGTCTGCTACGGGCAAGCTTTGTTGACACCATGAATCCCGCACGCACTCCGCTCAAGGCTGGAAAAGCGAACGAAAAATCTGGCCGCATGTATGCGGCGGCCTGCCTTGCCCTTTCGCGGTGTACGTTGCTGGCGGCACATGACTTTTTATCGGCGGCGAACTCGCAGCCGCGCGGGGAGGGTCGTGCGCTCGTTCCCTTGATGCACCGCGCACTGTTTATCCAAAAAGCGCCGTATCGGATGTGGCCCCGCTGGTGCGGGGTCTTATTTTGCGGCGGTGGTAATTCCTGCCGGCGGCATGTGAAAAAGACATTTTGAACCGATACAGAACCCGTGCACAAAACGCTTCAATCATGTGACCAGTTCAGCTTGGGGCGACGCGTGGTGGAGAGCGGCAACGTTGGCAAAACATTCTCCGCCGCGGCTCTGAGCTTTCTAGCGCTGGAGCGAGCGCCATTTCTTTGACAATCTCAAACATCGGTTGTCTTGGCAACAAGGCACAAACCGCTCCAGAAGTCAGTTACGGTTCCGTGATCCCGGTTCAGCTTGGGGCCCCACCTCGCGACATGTGGGCAACTGCAGGCGTACCACCCACTCCTATTGGGAAGTGCGAGATGCGTTTGGCATTACAGGAGGCGATGGTGTGTGTGTTGTGGACGCCTTTGTTTCGCGATGAAATGCGACGTTGTGCTTCTGCGGGTGGATAGTTCTTCCCATGGTCTGGATAACCTTTCTCGAGCGACGTACGACTCAACCTCGCATGGCGTATGTGCAGTGTGCGTGGCTAAAAGCCATCGGCTTGTGCGCCAGAGTTAAGTGACTTGCTGTTCGTCCCCGCAAACCGCGCGCGAGGTGAGTGCCGAATTTACGACGGGCAGGAGGCAACCCATCCTCTGTCAATCGTGGTTCAGACTTTCAACGCATGTTGTGACGTTGTATTCGTTAGAAACGCATCTCTGGATTGTTTTGAAGCTGAATAAAATGTATGCGTCAAACCCGGGCATTCGGCTCAGGGCGTTCTCTGCGATTGCACGAAAGAAGTGCCACGGGGCTTGAACGCTTTCTTTATGGAACGTACTCAGGTAAGAGAATATCCATGTCGTGTTATTGGCCGTGTTGCATTCAATACAAACGGTTAAGCGTTTGTTTTACACTTGTTTCGGTTGTCGTAAAATGCCCAAGCACTCCGGCACTCCGCTGGCAGATCAGCCGGCGAGCCGACGCTGAGCAGACGACTCATCTCTTTGCCGGAAGTGCGTGAAAAAAGCCGCCCAATAGCAGGATGTCTAGCTCATGACGAACATCTGGGAATCGATGATGTAGACATGTGAAGATGGCGGCGTCCAAAAACACGAAGGAAAGGGTGAGAAAAAAGCGACAAACTTTGCAACAAAAGTGTGAGCTTTCCGCTGCGCGTAAAAGAGTAATACGTGGCACAGAGGACGTTGACGACCCAATCTAACGGTTGCGCTAGTTCATTTAGTGTGCTCAAAATGCTTTCAGGGCCCCTTTAAGAAGTTTCCACCGAAGCAATATACGACGCAGGGTTTTTGTGTGTGTAAAGGAACTGCAGACATTACCTAATTTTATCTCGTACGGGCTTGACTAATGTCGCACCGCACTGTTTTGGAGTAAGTAGTCAGAAAACAAAAAGACACATTCTAACTGTAGACGTAGTGGCGTTGCCTATATTCGTACTTCTGGATCTAGTTTTTTTTGTTCAAACCAATTATTTTCTTCCTTTAGCTAAGGTGTCGCACGTATGCCTTGTGTTTTCTGCGTAGTTCTCAGTAACGCTCAGATTTTACCCCAACCTAAAGCAGGCTATTTTCAAAGCGGGCCGCAAATGTATAGGATAATAGCTAACCACGTCTAAATAGAAGCACAATAGAGGGGAAGGGCTCGCGTTATAAAGATAGTTTGACAAAACGACTAATAATTACTGAAAACTTTACTTCGACACATAGCATTTTTCTGCTAATGTATTTATGTGCATGGCATGTATTATGTATTGTGGATTTTATGTGTTGTATGTTAATGTAAGTATTACGTATATATGTGCATGTACCGTGTGTGTATGAATATGTATTGTTCTCGGTGATGTATTTTTATATCTAGTGCTAAAACCATGCCCATCCTGTTGAAACTCTGAAATCGGCTTCTAGCATTTGTGTATAAATAAATAGTTCCTTAAGATGTGCTGATTCGAGTAGTATTATTAACCAATCGCGAAACTTTTGCTATGGAGGATTCTTTTAGATGCATAACAAGGCAGCTGTTCTAAGAGTACTGCTAGAGTCTGCCTTTGCGAAGTCCCAGGGAATTCGGCCACGCAGCTCCTGTCAAGAATGAAAAATGGTGAACTTATTCAAGCAGCCCCACGCAGTACAAAGCGTCTCTTGTGGGCCTTCTGACAACTTCCTAGAAACATCACCTTACCAAGAAGGTAGCTTAAATCGGTAATATTTTTGATTGCCGTTTTATTATTCAAAAAACCCAAACGCTCAACAAAGTTATCAGTGCAGGATAAGAATATTGCCGCGAACCATACATTGGGTTTGTTTATTTGTGTTTTGCATTTACCGCCCGGCTGTGCCGGTCTGTGTTATCTCTGCGCCAAGGAAAGCGCGTGTTCAATTCTTTCTGTGCCGCATGTGTTATCTGTTTGTGATAGGGAGAGCATTCCGATCTAACGTGAACAGCCCAGAATAATCTTCTTGGGTCTACTATGTTCTCGATGCGAATCGACGTTTCGAGAACCGACGCGCGCCAAAAGATAAAAGCCTGCAGTGCGGACGCCGGGGCATTCGATTCTGCGACGCTCGCTGACGCAAGTCCACTTTGTTGACCGCTGCTTCGCCGCCTCTGTATTCTTTTGAGTTGTTAGGGGAGCACAAGTTCGCCTCCAATAAACTTGTTTCTCCTGCAAGACAACTGCGTCGTCCTTGGCTTCGTGACATCTGGTGGAGGTGCTGGGTACTCGCCCTTTATGCTCTCTACGACATCTGGAAGCCGCCAAGCCAGCCCAACCAGAGAAAGCCGCCGACTGCAAGGATTGCTACCCGAGTTCGGTTTGATGCCAGAAGGGCCCAAGAAAAGGAACGCTGCAACCAACACCATGGTACAAGAAAACAACGTCGCCAATCGTCCTGCAGCAGCCCCGGGAACCGCCATCGTTCCGGGGAGCCCCCGCTGAAGACCCCGAAGAATGGTTGGAGAAGCTGGAGCGCGTCCGCATCTTCAACAGGTGGGACGACGAAGAAACTTTCCGGCATGTCTTCTTTTACTTAGAAGATGCTGCTCGAACTTGGTTCGAGAACCATGAGAGTTCTTTGACCGACTGGACTCACTTCAAAAGGGAGTTCCTGAAGACATTCACTACCGTTGTGAGAAAAGAGCGAGCTGCGCTTTTGCTTGAAACTCGGACACAACACCCCAACGAAGGGGTCGTGATCTTCGTTGAGGAGATGAAGCAATTATTTCGCCGCGCGGACCCCGAAATGACGGAAGAAAAGAAGTTACGCTTCTTGATGCGCGGAGTGAGGGAGGAGCTGCGGAAACTGCTCCCGACGACGCCGCAACCACAAGTCGCTTCTCTTACCCGACGTCATTAGAGAAGAAGTGCAGCAAGCGCTGGGAACTTCAACGACGCCAGTAGCACCTCGCGAGCCGCAAGCCATGACCTACGCGGCTGCTGTACATCGCCCTCGCCCACCTGCACCCTATCGTCACGAGGCTCCGTACCGTCGTCCCCTCTCGCCGGCCCGACCACCTGCGGCGCAACCCCCTGCCCCAAGGAAGACCGACGTGTGGCGAACGTCCGACAATCGTCCGCTGTGCTACCACTGCGGAGAGGCCGACCACGTCTACCGTCGCTGCCCCTACAGGAGGCTCGGTTTGCGAGGGTTCTCCGTCGACGCACCCCGTCCCCGAACTGGCCAGCACCCATCGGAGATCGAAGAGTACCTGTCCAACACCAGCCGTCGACCAGCCCGTTTCAACCGTTCGCCGTCACCCTACCCATACCAGTCGCCGAACCGCCGTAGCAATGCTGAGTTCTCACGTGGAAGGTCCCCCAGCCCACGCGGGGGGAAACTAAAAGCAGCAACTTCTGGAGGTAAAGTTGCACGATCGCGGAAAAATGAAAAACCCTCCAACGACAGCAACGACTCGCGGAAGACAGTGACTCACAACATGCCCTCATCCCGACGACCCGACCCAGACCTGACGAGACTCCCGTACACGACGAGACGTCCGCTGAGAAGACGATGACAACGACGACGCACAGTGCCCGACCGTCAACACGCACAAGCCGAGATGCGACGCCCCGACGCACCCGGAACTCGAGGAAGGCGGCATCCGACGTCAAGGTGTCCATCGACGGCTTTGACGTAGTCGCCCTCGTAGACACGGGAGCCGACTATTCGGTAATGAGCGGACCATTTGCGGTCTAAACTGAAGAAAGTTATGACCAGATGGGACGGTCCGCACGTACGCACAGCAGGAGGCCACCTCGTGACGCCAAGTGGAATGTGCACATCGCGCGTCACCATAGACGGCACAACGTACCCTGCGGCGTTCGTCGTTCTGCCTAACTGCTCCCGCGACGTGATTCTCGGAATTGACTTTTTGACGGACAACGGCGCAATAATTGATCTGCAGACCAAGTCGATAACATTTTCCTCCGATCACTCCACGACGCCGCAACCGAACCCCGATCACCGTGCTGCTGTCAGGATCGCCGACGACCACATCACCCTGCCACCCCGCGCAAGCTTGATGATCGCCGTCTACTGTGAGGATGCTGCTTCTGACATCGACGCTATCGTAGAGAGTGATCGAAGGTTGCTTCTCGACCGCGGCGTCTCCGTCGCAAGAGGCATTGCGCACTTTAAGCAACGCCAATCTCACGTTTTGGTCACTAATTTCACCGAAGAGTACCAGCATTTAAACAAGGGAGCTGCAATTGCGTTCCTCGAAGAAACGCAAGAAGCAAGTGATGTGATCGCAGTCGCCGACTTTGAACGCACACCCGTAGAAACCTTCAAGCTCCCGCAGCCATTCGACGTGAATCCGGCGCTACCGCAAGAACAACGGAAAAAAATTATTGGCTTTTGCTGCGTCGCTACAGCGAATGTTTTTCGTCGAGCGCAAAACTACGTCAGACCCTCTAGCGAAGCACCGAATAATAACCGAGATGGAGCCCGACCTACCAGACAGTCACCGTACCGCGTCTCTTCACACGAACGGGAAGCCATCCGGACTCAAGTCGACGACATGCTGAGCGATGACATTATACAGCCATCGAAAAGCCCCTGGGCTGCGCCCGTCGTACTCGTAAAGAAAAAAGACGGCACATTAAGGTTTTGCGTTGACTACCGGCGACTGAACAAAATCACGAAAAAGGACGTGTACCCCCTTCCCCGAATCGACGACGCCCTCGACCACCTCTGCCACGCGAAGTACTTCTCATCGATGGACCTGAAGACCGGCTACTGGCAAATCGAAGTGGACGAGAGAGACCGAGAGAAGACTGCATTTATAACCCAGACGGCCTATACGAGTTCAAGGTGATGCCGTTTGGGCTGTGCACAGCACCAGCGACGTTTCAAAGAGTCATGGACACTGTGCTAGCTGGCCTTAAGTGGCACACCTGCCTCGTATACCTCGACGACGTAGTGGTATTCGCCCGGACTTTCGACGAACACCTTGCAAGGTTGGAGTCTGTACTCGAGGCCATTCGTACGTCGGGGTTGACGCTAAACGCCTGAAAAGTGCCGTTTCGCATACGGGGAACTCAAGTTCTTGGGCCACGTCGTCAACGCCGCGGGAGTCCTACCTGACCCGGCAAAAACTTCAGCGATTGCGAACTTCCCAAGGCCGAAAGACAAGAAGGGCGTGCGAAGATTTCTCGGGCTGTGCGCATACTACCGGCGCTTCGTGGCAAACTTCGCACGCATTGCAGAGCCACTCACGCGCTTGACGAAAGATAGCACCCCTTTCAGCTGGGAAAACGACCAAGAAAAAGCATTCTGCGAGCTGCAAATACGCCTGCAAAGCCCGCCCGTGCTCGCTCATTTTGACGAAAATGCCGGAACGGAAATGCACACGGACGCCAGTGATATCGGCTTGGGTGCCGTCCTTGTCCAAAAGCAAAGCGGCTGCGAAAGGGTAATCGCCTATGCCAGCCGTGGTCTGTCGAAGGAGGAGAAAAACTATTCTGCCTCTGAGAAAGAGTGCCTGGCTATTATATGGGCGATTTCAAAAATTTCGCCCATACGTGTATGGAAGGCCATTCAAGGTTGTAACAGACCACCATGCGCTGTGTTGGCTCGCCAATTTGAAGGACCCCTCTGGCCGTCTTGGGCGGTGGAGCTTGCGCCTGCAGGAGTTCGACGTTACCGTCGTTTATAAATCCGGCAGGAAAACACTCCGGACGCCGACTGCCTGTCCCGCGCCCCCGTAGACCCACCACAAGACTCTGATGAAGACAGCGCGTTCTTCGGGATCGTGACGGAGAGCGACCTAGCCGCCCAGCAGCGGTGCCGACCCCGACTTACGCGTCATAATCGAGTACCTCGAGGGATGCAACGTTGCCGTTCCTAGGACCTTCAAACGCAGCTTACCAGCATTCAGCCTGAGAAACTCCGTCCTTGTGAAGAAGAATTTCTGCCCCGGAACAAGAGCGAATTACCTCCTCGTCATCCCCGCGGACCTTCGTGACGAAATTTTGGAAGCGTGCCACGACGACCCGTCTTCCGGACATCTGGGCACAGCCCGCACTATTGGAAAAATCAAGGCGAGGTACTACTGGCCCGGCCTTACCTCTGACGTCACCCACTACGTCCGGAGCTGCCGTGACTGCCAGCGACGAAAAACGCCGCCGACAAGACCCGCCGGACTTCTGCAACCGATCGCCGTCCCATCGAGACCATTTCAACAGATTGGAATGGACCTTTTAGGCCCGTTCCCTACGTCACGATCACAGAACAAGTGGATTGTCGTAGCGACAGACTACATGACGCGCTACGCAGAGACCGCCGCTCTTCCGAGGGGGACTGCACAAGAAGTGGCGAAGTTCTTTATAAGCCAAGTTGTGCTACGACATGGAGCCCCGGAAGTCCTAATCACAGACCGCGGAACGGCATTTACTGCAGAGCTGATGCAAGGAGTATTACGCTACAGCAACACGGATCACCGAAGAGCGACCGCGTACCACCCCAAACGAACGGACTAACAGAACGTCTGAACAAGACAATCGCAGATATGCTGTCAATGTACGTTGACGTTGAACATAAGACTTGGGACGAAGTTCTCCCGTATGTCACGTTTGCGTACAACACGGCTATCCAGGAGACGACGCAGCTGACGCCGTTCGAGCTTGTCTACGGTAGAAGGCCGACTACGATGCTCGACGCCATGCTTCCGCACGTAGAAGACGACGACCTCAACGCCGACGTCCACGGATATCTTCAACGTGCGGAGGAGGCCCGCCAGCTCGCTCGAGTTCGTATAACGGGCCAGCAGCTGGTGGATGCGGGACCGCTACAACCTCCGACGCCGAGACGCCGAGTACCAACCAGGGGATCGTGTGTGGGTTTGGACTCCCATCCGACGACGCGGACTCAGTGAGAAGCTCCTGCGACGGTATTTCGGACCCTACCAGATTCTACGACGTGTTGGCCAACTTACCTACGAAGTGATCCCCGATGGTGACTCCGGCACATCACGACGACGCACGCGGCCTGAAGTCGTCCACGTGGTTCGCTTAAAACCTTTCTACGCACGATGACGAACTTTTATTTTCATTTGTTCGGGCTGTCGCTTATGTTAGCATCGGGTCGATGCACTCTTAGAGGGGGGTAATGCCGCGAACCATACATTGGGTTTGTTTATTTGTGTTTTGCATTTACCGCCGGCTGTGCCGGTCTGTGTTATCTCTGCGCCAAGGAAAGCGCGTGTTCAATTCTTTCTGTGCCGCATGTGTTATCTGTTGTGATAGGGAGAGCATTCCGATCTAACGTGAACAGCCCAGAATAATCTTCTTGGGTCTACTATGTTCTCGATGCGAATCGACGTTTCGAGAACCACGCGCGCCAAAAGATAAAAAGCCTGCAGTGCGGACGCCGGGGCATTCGATTCTGCGACGCTCGCTGACGCAAGTCACTTTGTTGACCGCTGCTTCGCCGCCTCTGTATTCTTTTGAGTTGTTAGGGGAGCACAAGTTCGCTCCAATAAACTTGTTTCTCCTGCAAGACAACTGCGTCGTCCTTGGCTTCGTGACAATATATTCGAGGTCACGGGAACCTTTTGCAGGACGTCTTACGTCTCGGCTGTTAAGTGGCTTCACCTTTTCCCGATTATATACTTTTTTGACAGCACATTGTCTTCGGCCGAAACCGGTAGATCAGAAAAACATGCAAGACTAATGATGCAACAGAACATTAGCGCTCCCGAAGTAGCGTCGCTCCCTAGACATTTCGAGCTGTATTTTCTTTTGTTTTTACGGTGTTTCATGTGGCCGTTTTTAGGTGCTACCACCCCATTGGTCACTCTCTATCAAAGAGGAAGGGTACTGGCGCCTTCTCCGAACCAACACCCTCCCTGCTCGCGCTAGGCTACACGCAGTTTATCCATCTGCAATTCCCTCTCCCCACTGTCCCAACTGTGGAGACCACGAGGGAGAGAGAGAGAGAGAGTAAACATTTATTTCTGAAAATGGGTGAGGGTATAAAAGGGTGTTAAAAGAAGACGGGCAAGGGCGGCCATCCAAGTCCGGTAGGCCACGTGCCACGGCCGCTGACCTAGCCCGTTCGACCAGTGCAGCCTGGTCCTTGAGCTGGCCGCTGCGCAGCACGCACTCCCACTGCTCGAAGGTTGGGTGGGTGGGGGGTGAAGGAATAGTAGGGCAGTGCCACACCAAGTGGAGTGTTGTCAATGGGAGTTGCAGTGTGTGCAGTTTAGGGAGTATGTGGTTGGAGATATGTGGTGTAGATGGTGGTTATAGAAAGTGTTGGTCTGTAGGCGCCGTTAGATCCGAGCGTCCGCGGTGGGAAGGGAGGGGTGAGGTGGTGGGTAGTAGCGGTGGGACTGACGGTAGTGGGAGAGTATATCGGTGTAGGTGGGGGGTAAAGGCTGGAAGGTAGGAGGGTTTGGGGGGGGGGTTCATTCTCTCCGGCAATGCCCGGTAGGTTAAGGCGCGGGCAGTGGCGTGAGCCACCTCATTCCCGGGAAGAGAAGAATGCCCTGGATCCATACAAGACGGATGTCCGGTAGTGTGGGTCGTTGGGTGAGGATGGAAAGGGAGAGGTTGGTGATGCGACCCATAGCTTAGCGACGGCAGGCGGATTGGGAATCAGTCAGTATGGTGATGTGCGTAGCAGGCGTGTGTGCAATGGTGAGTGCAATGGCCGCTTCCTCTGCAGTGTCAATAGATCTGGTGCGTATGGTGGCTGTAGTGGCGGTGTTGCCTGTTGAGTGTATGATTGCGATGGCGTGTGCAGGGTGTGTGGTGTATGGGGCGGCGTGAGCCCACGAAACAGTTGGTCATATCATTTGGCAATGTGCTCAAAACTCATTCCCTCTCATCTCTTGCGTGGAGCACTGGTAGGCGGCGCAAGGCAGCTCGGATCCGCGGCTCTAGCAAGGGCTTGCTCAACGATCAGCCCAAATCACCGGCACCCAACAAGCGCTGGTCACCACTCGTGGTTGACCGAATTGTTCCAAAATAAATTTTTTTCTCTCTCTCCTCTCTCTCTCTCTCTCTCTCTCTCTCTCTCTCTCTCTCTCTCCTTCTCTCTATCTCTATCTGTAATATTTGTTACAAAGTCGTGTACAGGAAATAAATCATTAGACAGAGGCTCGTAAGGCTACAGGAACAAAGTAGAGACAAAATTTATTAAAACTGCGTTCTCATTTTCTTCTGGCAGATTGTAAAATATCTTTTATGGCAATAGCTATAGCTCCAGTCACCAATGCAGAGACGAAGTATCATCACATCGGGTTGAAATAAAACTGTTAACATTTACGCGAATACTACTCCACTGATAGAATTATTCGAAGGTGTTCCAAAGTAAAGCCGGAAAATGGCATCTAAGAAGCGATACTACAATTGATTATGCGGTGGTGCACCTTATTTTCAGTCCAAGTGTTCAACCAGTGCTGCCGTACGTTTCCGCCATACGGCAGCGCTAGTATCGAGGTACCCCGCCTGGAGCAGGGAACGCGGTGAATTTAAATTGAATTGAGCAAACTTCTACAGTGTTTACTTTGGAAGGAGCGCGACGGAAGAGCACCAGCGTAAGAGGTGAGCGCAGGAAAACGAAGGGAGGCACTTACGGGGCAAATGCTAACGAAATACTATCGTCTTTTGTCCACATTTGCAATGAAAGGTGGAGATCCGCTGTCATTTTTTTTTTGTTTCACCGCATGCTGTTCGCTGTTCGTTCGACGGGCCCTTCATTTTCATGTATTCTATTCCCCCTCAAAAAGCGCCTCGTCACAATTTCTATTCTACCTGCACGGCCACGACTGCACGGCCAACTCGGTTTACCTAAACCCTACACGACGTTGGTAGTAGCTGCCCTTATTCGTAGAAGACACCAATGATAATGGTGCTGGAAATTTGAAGCAGTGGCGATGGGTTCTTAAGAACTGTGGTTTTAACAGTCGACACCGTGAGGCTGACCATGGGCTATCAATTACCGTGAGTGTCTCTGAATTCAGCATGAATCATGTTTGGTAACGTTGCCTGGTTGTAGAATAGTTTACATTGAAGCTTAATGTGCTTCTTAGTGCGTCCGGTCACCGTTTGTACGCTTTGGAACGTGGAGTGTGGCCGACTTACAGTTCCGAGTACGCATCAAAACATGACTGAAAAGGAATGGCGGGGATGAAATGCCGATATTGGCAACAGAAAAACGGTGTGTGATAGGCAACCGATTCCAGCGCTAAAGTAAGCAAACGGGACTGCTGAGACGGTGAAAGCGCAAAGCACGATTGTCCCGGTGGGCGAATAACGTGCGAAGGCGCCGTGATGCGGACGTCCCAATTCGGAGGTAGGCGTGCGCTCTGGAAAGCATAGACTTATTTTTCTTTGCACATTTCTTCCGCAATAAAGAGGAGAGCACAAATGATGTGAGTTCCGGATAAAATGTCGATTACCCTAATGGCCATGATGTCGGAGGTACAGAACGATTAATCTTGTACGCACTGGCCACGCCATCGTCTTCGCATCCATAACTTTGTTGGCGTTCATTTTCGCTGTCTCTGCAGCTGGTGCTTAGTACTAATGACACTTTGAAATTATTATCGACACAAAAAGGCTTTTGGCCTAAGCGCACGGGAAACGGGAGGTGCGGGGAGGAAACGACCTTTGCGGGTCAGCACTGAGCAGTCTGTCGGGTTTGGTGCCTCTTTACGTGCACGTGGTCCTGCAAGCTCCCGGACTGAAGATAAGAACCATATACATATTTCTGATGCCTGCAAGGAAGTAAGGGGCAACCATGGTGCTTCTGAATAAAGGTCACAGACAAAGATTATAGAGGGAAGCGCGAAGTGGTCGCGCGGAGGTCTCAACGTCTTCGAATAGAGTCAGTGGTTTGTCGTTGTCTCATTACTCGGTGTTTGCTGACCCTTTGAAGAAATTGTTGGAATATGATGCGCTATAATGGTGCATATTTTTCCCAGCATCATTGGGGAGCCCCTTTCTCCCGTTTTCTTTTTTTCTTCGTGGACATTGTCTTATTTGCTCCCGCTTCTTGCGCAGCATTCTGCTGGCCTATATCGACTATTCAATTTATCTGAACTTTTCTTGTAACTGTTGCAGCCGAAAAAATAAAGCTAAGTCAATAACGAACATGATTGTAACGCGAGTTTTTACTGAAACATTACATGGTGGATCAAATTTCGGCGTAAGGGCAGAAGCAGCAGCGCGGCTATAATTACATAGTTGATCACTTACGCGGCTTCGGACGACCCCCAAAAATAATGTAATTTATCGCAACAGCTGTCAAATGAATGCAAGACAAGCAAGAAGAAAAAAATATTTTAGACGTCTGCATCATTAGATAGAAGTTTAACTTTCAGTATTCGAGGTCAGTCAATCATATTCCCGGTGTTAGTAAACTTGGGGGTTTTGTGGCTTTACAGACACGCAGTGACAGCATAAAAGCGTTTCATAATGTTCCACTTGCATTTTACGCAACACGTTATCACTGTTCTCTCTCTGGAAGATCTACAGCGGAGACAAGAAATCGCGACTCTACGCCGTATGTATGCAGCATTAAATTGAGAACCGATTCCCACAAAGCACGGAGAATCAACAACATTCGGGTGTCAGATAAGTTCGAACAAACGGTGGCTGGTCGATCTCTTCGGTTTGTTTGAAAGTTTTTCTACCGTTCCCTGGTTATTCTAATGCTTAGATTCACGAATAATTTGTCGGTCAAAAACTTTCGCAACCGCAAAAAGCTTTCGAACGCGATAAGATAGACCCGCACTGCGCCTTTGCCAAGTTTATTGACATGTGTCTACGAAAATATTTATGAGAGGCAATTCGTAAATTTTATGTTAAATTTGGGCCTGCTGTACATTTCTCTAAAAAACGTTTTGTATAGGATAAAAATATAACTTTTTTCAATAAAATGACAGAATCCCCTCACCGCCCAATTCTTAGAATCTTTGATCCCAAATATTATGAAAACTACTCAAGTTTTAACCTTCAAATTTTACTAGAGTGTCCACGGCACATTGAGAGTGGTCGACCAGCGTTGAACCCTCTTAAGTCCGAGTGGCACTGGCTACCACCCCCGAGCGCAGGAAACAAAACACCTTCACATAAATACCGGATTAAGTGGAGGGGAAACAGCCCCGCAGGTAGCGTAGTCGTCATCGCACCAGTCGCGTATTCTGGAGGTCGGGGTTTCGAATCCCACCCGGCTGTCATTTTCTCTCAACTTTCTGTCTTTCAAAATTCTTCAGCTGATGCATCGACGTACGGCATTCTCCCCATTTCTTTCTGAGGAATTCTTGACTGCAAACCGTTATTTCTTCCCCCCTCTCTCTCTCTCTTTATAGATACACACATATATATATATAATATATATATATATATATATATATATATATATACAGAAAGAAATGCCGACACTCTACAACGCCAAAGAAGGCATAGGGGAATGGTTAGACTTTTTTTTTTAGCGTAAGTGACGTTACATTATTTTTTTGTTAATTACGTGAGAAACAAAGAAAGAAAAACACGCGCCCAGAGTGGGGACCGAACCCACGCCTTTCGATTACATCTCGATTGCCTTACCAATGCCTTACCAAATATATATGTGTATATACTGGGCCATCTCCACTAACCTGAAACCTGGGGGGGGGGGGGGGGCGAAGTATGCAGTGTGTAAGTGTATTCAAAGATTGCAAGTCAGAAGCAATCGCGCGCTTGCTGAGGAGTTAGTGCCCTCTTTTGCGTTGAATCGGACATAAGCTAAAAATAGAGAGAGAGAGAGAGAGAGAGAGAGAGAGAGAGAGAGAGAGAGAGAGAGAGAGAGAGAGAGAGAGAGAGAGAGAGAGAGAGAGACTTCACCCAGATGTAGGCCGTCACGTGTAACTTCATTTTTATTAACATCATCTCGCACCGTTTTGTTCCTGTGGCGCATACTGAGCAAGAGAGGAGCCACATCTGCCGGGATAGCCCCGACGTACTGTAGCAATAGCGACTTCCCTCAGAATTGCATAAAATGTGTATTATCTTTTCTACGAAAGGCGAATGATCCCTCCACGAATGCAATATCTGATAATGGAACAGAATTAATCGCACTTTTCGGCCCGTAAGAAACAATGTACGCCCAATTTAAAGTGTATACTTTGGGGAAAAACGAGAAACCTCTTAGATGGAGCCTTAGAATAAAACAAATCACTCTTGCAAGGCAGTAGAATCTCCACTGAAATCGTACAAACGACCAGAAATGACAAGCGCTTGAACGCTGTCACATTTATGACATCGGCATGTATACGTACAGAGGGAGCTAAAATAATAGAAAATAATATTGATATTAACCACATTCCACAACCCCATTAAGACCAAAGCTAACTGAACATTTTTCAAGAAAGTTTGACGGTATTATGTTATAGAAATTGTGTTGAAGGACAACCTATGAAGATTGTTAAGGCTGTTCGTTTTCCGGTAAAACACGATTTTACCCGAATTTTAATCACGGAATATGTATAAGAAGGTTCGGGTAAAAGCCGATTTCTCAATAACGTACCGTTTTAAAGTAGTGATTTGCCCTGTCGTGCGCTGACACACCGCCCTTCTCAACCAGTGCTTGTTCGATGGAAGCCCGACAAACACAGTTTTCAACCTGAAACCGAGTTTTCGAGGAGGAGGAATAAACGTCCCTATGAAGGAGTTCGGCTTGGGGAAGAGTCCTTATTCCAGGACCCCTTGAGACTGTCCGGATTCTTGAGCCCTCTTCACCAGCCAAAGCTGGTCGTCAGGGTCCGAGCTTGACAGTGCTCTCTCCCAGTACTCAGGAGAGGGGAAGGGCAGGGGGGTAGGTCGGGGTTCTTATCACAGGCCCACAAAATATGGTAAAGCGTGCCCGGAGCCTCACAGAAGCGGCATTCCGAGGAGTGGAGGGTGGGGGCCAGAAGGTGGGCTCTAGTTGGGTGGGGAAAGGTGTTGGTTTGGATGCCTCGAAGGTGATGTTCTTGTTATTTTGTGAGGTTTTTGTGTGGAGGAGGGTACATTGTTCGCTTCAGGCGGTAGTACTGCGTCATTTCTCTGCAGGACAAGAGGGGACCGACACGCCACTGCTCGCCGAACTCCTGACTAGCCCGGTGTGTCAAATCTCGGGCATGCTGGTGGGCAGCTTCGTTGCCGGGCACGTCGGCATGGGCGGGAGCCCAAATAATCCTTACACGCTGTTGTGGAGGATGCTGCAGCAGAATTTGTGCGTGGGAAGGGGGGGGGGGGGTGAGACGAAGCCGGTGGGGAAAGTTGTGCATGCTTCTTGGCAGTCCATAGTAATGACCTTTGCAGTGGTTTGAGCAATTTCCAGGGCTATGGCCACTATTTCTGCCTGTAGTGAATGGGTGGTAGGAATTGAGGCACTTGTGAGGAGGGCTTGAGCTGTAGTCACAACTGCGGTCATAGCTCTCCTCCTGGGATAGGAGGAACTCATTTATTATTGGCATTACTCCACCGATCACTACAACGGGCTCGCAAAAGCTGGACTGACATTGTTGTGGTTAGCTAATGGAAGCTGTGATGTGATTAGGCATTACATCTGTACATTTAACCAGAAAAAATCCCGACTTTTTTTCGTAGTTTTTTTAAACATTTCTCCCCGATTGTAAGTTCGAAAAATAGCACCCGATTTTGACTCCCCGACGTTTAAAAATATAAAACCCGAAAAAGAACCATTCTATATATTATCCATTTAGGAAAGAAGCCACAGAATGAAGGGCTGTTATCAAAAGAAAAAAAAAAGCTTCTGTTTATTGTCTGCCTACTTTATGCACGTAACTGTCCTTAGTGTCATCACCACCATCCAAAGGATACGCAAAGGTTTGCAGGGGGTCTCTAAATGACTGACTACAATAAGGCTGACTACAAAAATTCCGGTGAAAAATAATATGCCGTGCATGACGCAAAAAGAAGCTACGGTGGAGAAACTCATGCCTGCCGCTTGCCTTTGCGTTTTGATTTTTTCTCTGCCATTCGCCACCACCCTGATAATGCGCACGTTACAATGTACAAAAAACGTTCACGCATACGAACCCAAGAGCATAATTTGTTATTTTTCCTTAAGAAGCACCCCACGGTTGCTGCCATCAGCTGCCCTATATTGTGCTAGCAGTTACCTCTAATTGACTGAGTGCAGGTGTCACGTTAACGTCTCCCATGATTTCCGTCTGTATGTTTTTCTATATAACTTTTTTTGTTGGTGCACACCGCCGACGATAAAATGAAGAGCTTGAACCCCGGAATTAGGCAAGAAAGAGAGGCTTCTTGGAGAACTTATCCTTTGAACGCTGTGGAAGTTGCTTTTTTTAACCGCTGCCACCGTGGTAAGTAAGCAAACTAAGCAGTGCGTCATTCGGAGTATTGCGCGGTAGGTGTCACCTTTTGTACTCACTTGCCATTACGTTCAGGTGTCAAGCCTCATGCTCTTTTTTTTCGGAATTTACGTTTCCAATTCAAAGTGTTTAAAATTTGGCAAAGCACTTTTATTTTTAGCATATTGTCACGAAGCCAGGGACGACGCAGTTGTTTTGGAAAAGAAACAAGTTTATTGGAGCGAAGTTGTGCTCCCCTAACAACTCAAAAGAATACAGAGGCGGCGAAGCAGCGGTCAACAAAGTGACGTGCGTCGGCGAACGTCGCAGAATCGAATACCCCGGCGTCTGCTCTGCGGGGTTTTTATCTTTCGGCGCGCGTGGTTCTCGAACCGTCGATTCGCATCGAGAACATTGTAGATCCAAGAAGATTATTCCGGGCTGTTCACGTTAGATCGGAATGGTCTCCCTATCAGAACAGATAACACATTCGGCAAAGAAAGAAAGAATGGAACAGGCGCTTCCCGTGGCACAGAGATAACACAGACCGGCGCAAACGGCCGGTAAAAGCAAAACACAAATAAACAAACCCAATGCATGGTTCGCGGCAATATTAACAACGACAACAATATTTGTTTTACCAATGGAAACGCGAGCCAATAATGCTGAGGTGCTTTAGCGAATTTGGCTGCTTCTGTAGAGAGGGGGTTCAAATCTCATCAGATCGCATTGCGTTTGTATTGTATCGTTAGAGCTGCAGCCTATTTCTCGATTGAACGACAACGGAATGCTGGCAGAATGGCGCACTTAAGGCTTCCGCCTTAAATAATTTCTCGGAAACCTAAATCTGCTTCCGGGCTTTAGAGACTGTCTTTCTTCGATATGGTTTCTTAGTTTTTCTGCGTAAATTACAAGACAGCCCCATTTGCAGCAATTCGGATTTCCATTTCATTATTCGCTTGCGTTTCTGCGTCTTTTTACATAACTTTTGGACACCATCTGAAGCAGACTGGCATAGCCCAGAGCTCCCCTACAATGAAAAACTGTGGAAGGGGTGCGCACCGGTTTTTCTCGTGCACTACCACATTGAAAGTTCATACGGCATGTATTATTCTGAAATGTCACGCTTCCAAACGATATGTTTGTAAATTTTCTGAAGCGAGGACATTAGCCCCTCACAGCTCTCCATCTTGGTCAGTCCCCGAAGTGGGTACCTTTCACGTGGAAAGGAACAACAACAACAAATTTTCTTCCCCCACTACCCTCGTTGTAACCCACTGCGCTGGAACTATCGGAACCCGAGTTCAAATGGACGGGCTTTATTTACTTTGAAGCGGGCTGGTATTTCCTGTCCTGGACAGCAATAATGGATTCTTGCGGGATAGGGCGCTTAAGTCTCGTTTTTGAAAGAGGGAAGGTTGAAAGTTTTGAATAAGTGAAGCTAAACCTCAGGGAAGATCGGCATCGTCATAGCCCGTCACGTAATCCGCTTACCCACGTCAAGTTGCGCGAAGAAACGATCCCTGAGTGAGCCGCTGAGCTTCTCCGCTCGTAAGCCTGGAGAGCTTTCCGATGAATTTGGAAGAACGCCGGATGAATCTGGACATAAATGATGAGGAGGGTTTGAAAGATCAGCGCAAAAAATGGGAAGGATTTTAACGTTGCCGTGCTCCCGCGAATTTGACCATATGGCAACTCCATTGCTTTAGCCCATTCCAGGTTTGGGGGGAAAATGTAGTTATAGGCATGTACGGTTTTGAAGTAATATAGTGACATATAGCAGTAGCCTAAAGGGTGGAGGAAAAGATTTGTGGGTTAATTATGCTTTGCACGCCGCGTCAAAATGCGGGGGCCTGTCACAGGAGGAAGAAACACTTGTGTTAGGGAAGCCAAGTGAGTTGCGTAACCTGGTCATGACTACCAAGGGGTAGAAAGTTCTTGATGGCCGACAGATATGACCCGGTCTCAAGAACCGGAAATCATTTCTTTTTCATCGAAATCTCGCCGTACCACAGGTGAGGGTACTTGGAAGCACTGCCTTATGTGATACGGCGTGTGATCGCAGAAATAGTGTGCCTAGCTAACTGACGCACGTTGATACTGGAGCGCAAACGACAGTAATAAGCATATATGAGATACCGCAGCAAGGTACCAATGTAGAGTTGTTGGTTTGGGAATTTCTATTTTAGGGCAGCGCAAAGAAAAATCCAAAAAGCAAAAAAAAAAAAAAAACGTCTGCTGTTGTTTCACTTTTCTCACTGTCTTACACTCGCGATATTGCAGTACACGGGGCTCGAATAATGATATCTGAACGCTACCGCTGTGATGTGCTGTGCGCTTATAAATCGGCGTAATGGATCAGTGCAAAAGAAAAAAAGCATAGAAGCTATATTTTCACTTTCGCCTCTAATAATTGGTGGGGTTTTAATGAAGACGGCAGTGTCTCTGCACATGTCACACGGCACACAAAAGAGACGGAGATTCGGTGCTCCTTACTTTCTCTTTTACACATGAAATTGACGACTGCCTCTCCGAAAAAAGATTGCATATTGCTCATAATATAAAGCCGAATATGTACATTGCATGAAGAGCGGTGGACAGGTCACTTCAAGGCAAAACTGATCTTTACCGCCACTCATGATATTATCGGTGATCTCGTTCATAATTTTGTGGACTAGACGCATAGAACCATCTGCGCGCGAAGAGCACATTTCTTCGCGTTCTAATCAGACTTGAAATAGGTTTACCGGCTATCATTTGCATTGAATCCCGGAGATATTATCTTTCGGACGTACATTCTTTTCTAGACTAAAGCGTTGGTTGTGGTCGCAAAACGTCTGCAACAAAAAGGCATTGGGCACTAATAAAAGAACTTCCAGAAATGAACAGCAATCTGCTGGAAAGCGGCTGGGAGACGGAGTCGCCAAAGTGAATGGCCTAAACCTTTTTTTGCCACATTTCAAGGTACTATACGACCGAGTTTCTTTCCCAACGTCGGTACAAGCCGCACTACACTGACGCATTGGCCTTACGAACAGCGGCGTTTATTGTTTTATTTAAATAAGAGGTGAGCACCTAACTTACTTTAACCGCACCTAAACGATTCTCCAGGACGTTTCTCCAGAGGCAAACGCCACAACCCAGCAACCTCAAAACAAGCATCCTTCCAAACTTATACCGAAACTCTGGCATGCTACGAAAACAACCGCCTCCGCACGCCAAAATCCCACTCGGAACTGACATACAAAGGAGCAAGAACTTTCCAGGGCGAACGAAGAACCTCATATTCCCACAACGCCCTACTACACGCCATTTACCCCACACAATACCCCGCAACCTATTTCCTCTGCCCTGTAGCTGGCACCGCCATTACGCGTGGTATAGGAGTGCTAACCAACCACTAACTTTACCCCTGATCCCAAACCTACTTATGAGAAGTGGGTGGGGCAGTTGACTAGCTCCGAGACCATGACCGGTGTAGCGCGCCCGTACAGCAAGACATCGCCGAGGCACCTTGGACAAAAGATGCCTTTCGTGGAGTGGATTTGCCGACATCACACTTCTCACAAAGGACAAATGTTTTCCCTCGTTCTCTTTTTTGGTGCCCTAGATATGCAGGTACATACCTTCAAATCAAATATACGGCGCATGGCCAAGGCATTGGACGTATTAAATTAAAAGCGTCGCGTGGCGTCAGATTTGCACTTCTGGTGAAACCCGGCCGTGGTAGTGTACATATTTGTATGCCTTTCATGGGCAGGTGCACCTCTGTGTCCGGCCGTAGCCTACTGGGCTCATTCTCTAAAGGATACCTCAATACGTCAAGGGAGGGTCCAAGCGCTAGCTTTCAGTTGTCATCTCTTCGCCCTTAACGCGCCCGGCCACCACCGGTAAGTGAGGTTTTCTCGGCATCCGGAGAGCCAATTTTGGATTCCTCCACGGTGAAAGATGTGGGTTTCAAATATTCACTTACTTCGCTACAACATTGCAGTATCCCTGCATGTACTTAGAACGTACTTTTCTTTTGTTTATACAGATAAATACACTATTTTATTCGTAGGAAGAAGAAAGTGGAGGCCCTGTTGTGGGAAAGGGAATGGGGAAGAAGATAAATAGTGACAAAAAGCGCGCTAGGTTGCCAGCAACGCCGAAATGGGCTAGTAGGACTCATACTACCTGAAGACTACATCAACTGTGGAGCGGATTTCGGTAGAGCTGACTGGAATGCAGCACAGTGACCGCAAGGCAATTATTGTTAACTTTTTGATGAAACAAAACGCTGCCCATTTGTTTTTTATACCCATAAATTTATCGTGTTATTTGTTTTGTACACGAAACAGGTTCCGTGTCTATCCACTTCTGTATGACAGGATGATTTCGTAATTTTTCGAGTGACATGGGTCGCGTACTTAAAAGAGATACCCACATGCACACTGGCCAATAATAGCCTTAGTACACTATCCTTTCTTTTGCTTTGGAACGAGGCTGGGTACGTGTTCTGAGTGGAGTATATATGCAGTTCTTCTAGGAGTTCATTCCGAGGTGGAAGGGCCCCAGGGCCGCAGAGCACTTGCTGTGGTGGCAGTTCAGCTTGCACATAATGCGAACCAATGGAATTCGGAGAGAATGTTGGTAGCGATAAAGAACACTAATAAAGCAACGACGGTTCCTGACAACACAAATTCCCTCCAAGCAAGACGAATCGAAATATCTCAAGCATGATAAATGTTAAAAGGAATTGCGTCAATGACGGTTTCACTTGGCGCTGTTTTTGTTGTTGTTGTTGTTGTTTATAGCTCGAAGTTTCTTTACTGGCATGAAAGAGCTGGCACTCTTGGTTCTTACTCCTAAAAGCCACTTTCGAGAAAGTAGTTCCTTTGTTCGGGTTCTCATTGTATCGAGGGAAGTGTGCAGCAAAGCGGGTAAAGAAGAGGCAAAGAAACTGCTGTCTTCAAGCCATACACGTGCGGCATCCTTAAGTTTCAATAGCTGTTTTTGTGCGCCTTGGAAGCGTTGAATCTGAAGGGTTCGTCCTTCAATCTGAACGGTCCTAAAGCAACTAGCTCCTGAGATTTCCCTTGCACGCGTCTATATTTTGTCGTGGCGGCGGATAACAGTGGCTTTTTCTTTCGATCATTAATGACGGTGTTCTTGATGCGATGAGGAAGAGGGCATATTTCTTTGCTTTTTAATCGCACATTTTCTTGAACGACAGCGTCCAATTTAGATAGCATCAAAGCATTCCGCCGCCGCAAGCGCAGTGAGTGTCTTTGTAATTTCCTCAGACCTGTGCATACCCGTTCGGTTCATCATAGATCGCTGGTACTTTTGTTGGACAAGTGTTCAAAAGGTCTCCCGTCTTGGTGTGCTTAATTACAACGTTAAAGCATCGATGTTAGCTAGTTGGTTACGGTTGTTAAAAATACTACTTAGCGCACGAGAGAACGGGACCAAGGAAGACAGGACAATAGCTTGGTACCAACTAAATTGTCACATCACATAAAAGACATTTAACTGAGAGATAAAGGCCAGAAGGCCGAATAAAACCTGGTATAATGGAGGCTCTGGTGTTGTTGGCTATTCGGGACTGCTCTAGCATCACTCCAATAAAAGCATGGTACCGGCTTCAGGTAGATATGAGTAAAAATTTGTCCTCCACGTAAAGTGCTGTGAGTTTTGAAGCAAAGAATTATCAACAAAAGCAGCAGGCAGAAATTTAAAACTAAATTGTGGAATAATTGTCGTGGAAGCAGCCTTTTGTGCATGATTTGTTTGTTCGAAATATTTAATATTTCAACGGAGATCTGCTGCAGATTCATCCTACGTTTCTACGGATCAGTAGCGGTGAAAAGGAAGCTTGCTTGTTCTTTTGAACCAGAATGCGTCAGTGTGAGCACCACTTCCTGTTTACGAAGTGTTGTACAGTGCAAATTTGCAAGTATGCAGTAGTATATTACTGTGCTAAGCTTGAAAGATCGCACTAAATATTTTTGCACCCAAATTATTCTCGCGTCTTTGCGGAGTTTCCAAATTTTATCTTGATGGCTATCAATTTAGGCAGTCACGTTATTTTTAGTCCCTCTTTCTTAATTAGCCTGTGGTTCTTAGGCAACGTATTTATTTTTCTGGAAGAGAAAAGTGAAGTTGCAGTTTAGTTTCTACTGTGTAATGACGCAATTCATGTTTCTTGTTCTGGATCAGCAAGACTAGTGTGGGGTATGCGAGTTCGCAATATGTAACTCTAAAAGTTACTCCCGGCAATTGCAAAATGAACACACTTTGTGTAGTATTTCGATTGCAAGAGGGCTTTGAATAACTAAGTTTATTTTCAATGTTTTCTTTACACTCTCCCAAGACAACGAACGAGAGAAGGACGTTTGCGGGTTACGCATGAACCTTGAAATCGTGTAAAATTCCACTCCTATTTCCTTTGCTCTGCTCCACAAGTAACCATTGTTAGCTCTCCACTATCCTATCTGACGCTGGGAGACACGTGTTAGGCTGAAAAAAAAGGAAATCGATTTCGCCGAATTTCTAAACTCATACAACAGACATTAGTTTTGGCCCTTCGTTTCCAGCTGGTGACAATCAACAGGGCGTCGGCAGGGAGTTGCAAACATCTAAAGAACCAATAATGCACGCTTCGGCAGGAGTCCATTGGAAAGGCCATTCCTTACCCCTGAAAGATTAGCTGTGAAAAAGACTTAGCAAAGCGATAAAATGCAGGTGCCTTACACTGTGAAGATTGTACATACTTCTGTGCCCCTTGAAGATCTTTAGATTGCATGGAAGAGAAAATTGTAAAAGCTCAGTTTATAGACAGAGCTAAAACACTTGCGTGGTATATATGGCTGCTCTGGGTATTACCCGTAAAGTCGTGCACCTTTGCTATGAGATGCGTAGTATGGTCGGTCCACGGCTTAATTCAGGCCATCTGAAGATGTATAACGCACGCCGCAATCTCAAACCACCGGAGCTTTTGTTTTCCGACTTTGTCTGAAAAACGGTGGACGACGTAAAAATCGAAGCACGCGTCCTTAGGCTAAGGTATGGCCAAATTCTCTAAAAGGGGCTGTGGTTCTGGAGACACGCGGTGTTTGGATGCAAATGCAAGTATTCTTGGGTGGGGCGTCGCTTTGGGTGGCCCACTTTGCCCAGCAGGCAAAGCGATGCCCCCGCCCAATAATGCATATATTTGCATGCAACTACCATGTCGCTTCAAAACGACGCCCCTTCTTTTTATAGAATTCGGCACCTGCACAATGCCTTTGCTACTTAGCCACTCCGGCTGGCGAGCGTCAGAAACAGTTTAACGTCATGAGAGGCGCGTCGGAGGCTAGGTTTCAAGGAGAAACCAAAGTTAAGTTTGCAAAAGATTGATCTTAATATGATAGAGCTTTTTTTATTCCAACACCAAATATCCAGGATGGTGACTCCTTAGTAATTGTATACTGCTATTTCGATTCAGCGTTAATAGGAAAGGGTTACACAGAAACGGTATAGCACACTTTTTTGTTAGCTGCATCTCCGTATACAAACTTTCGTGTTCCCCTTCGTGCACCATGGTTGAATACCACCACCACCACCACCACCACCACTACCATCATCGTCATCATCATCATCATCACCAGCGAATGTACGCCCACTGCAGGGCAAAGGCCTCTCCCATTATTCTCCAATAACCCCGTTCCTGTACTAACTGCGACCAATTTATCCCCGCAAACTTCTTGATCTCATGTGCCCATCTAGCTTTCTGCCGTCTCCTGCAACGCTTCCCTTCTCTAGGGATCCACCCTGTTACCCTTAATGACCAATGGTTATCTTGCCTTCGCATTACATGCCCTGCCCACGTCCATTTATTCTTCTTAATTTCTACTAATATGTCTTTAACAACAGTTTGCTCCCTGACCCACTCCGCTCTCTTCTTGTCCCTTAATGTTACACCTATCATTTTCCGCTCCATTGCCCGCTGAGTCGTTCTCACTTTAAGTTGAACCCTCTTAGTCAGCCTCCAAGTTTCTGCCCCGTAGGTGAGTACCGGTAAGATGCAGCTGTCATACACTTTCTTCTTCAGGGTAGGCTGCCATTCATTATTTGAGAATGTCGGCCGTATGCGCTTCACCCCATTCTTATCCTTCTAAGTATCTCTGCCTCTGGTTGGGATCCGGAGTCACAACTTGGCCTAAGTAGATATATTCGCTTACCACTTCCACTGCCTCGCCACCTATCTCAAACGGCTGTGCTGTCCCGAGGTTATGATCTTTACTTTGGTTTTCTGCATAATAATTTCCAGGCCATGGTTCTACTCTGTTGGTCCAGTGTGAACGCATGCTTTGCAATTCGTCGCCCGAGTTACTTAGCAAGGCAACGTCATCAGCAAATCTGAGGTTACTGAGGTATTCTATATTAACCCTTACTCTCACCTGTTCCCAATCAAACGTTCGGAATACTTCTTGTAAACATGCTGTGAATAACATTGGAGAGACTGTGTCTCCTTGTCTGACGCCCTTTCTTATAGATATTTTACTGGTCTCCTTATGGAGGACGATGGTAGCTGTGGACCCATTGTAGATATCATCCACCCTTTCTTACATAATGCTCATCTACCCCCTGGTTCGGTAATGTCTGAATGACTGGTGAGGTTTCGACGGGGTCAAATGCTTTCTCATAATGTATGAAGGCTACAATAGGGCTTTAGTGTATTCAGCGCCCTTCGAATGGTGCTCCTCGCCGTTTTCTTTCTGCCGACGCACGGCCGGGCTGCAGCACCGGCGTCCACCTCTCTAGCCCGGCCGTGGCCGACGCTTCGGCGTTAGGGACGCTCCTCCTGCCAATTCTAGATAATGGCAGGCAGAATCTCTTGTTTCACTGTTTGTAGAGCCATGTGTGTGAATTCAAGTGACGTCCCATGGGAAATTGTTGTAGGTGTCGCTTACAGCTTTGCTTTCGAGCGTGGATTGGAGCCAATTTTTATTACGTCCATAGACTACAATATGGCTTTTGTGTCGGTATTTTAAACATAGCCTTAATCAAGCGCGCGCGCGTGGTGTGTGTGTGTGTGTGTGTGTGTGGGGGTGTGTGGGGTGTGTGTGTGTGTGTGTTGGGGTGTGTGGTGTGTGTGTGTGTGTGTGTGTGTGTGTGTGTGTGTGTGTGTGTGTGTGTCGAGTGCGAGTGCGCGTGCGCGTGCGCTTGTGTGCGTCTGTGTCCGCGTGCGCGCGTAGGTCGCGTGCGGGCGTGCGTGCAAGTGGGTATACATTTCTTTCCAACCGCACTCGCATTTAATATTTATTATATCGCTACCAACCACGGCAGTGTAGGGCACCAAAGCACTCGAGTGTATCAAACCAAAATAGCGCCAGTCTCCTTTCAGTTCATTCTATCCCTCTTCTTGGCTCAAAAATCAGCGGCTATGTAATATGCCCCAATATTAACCAGAAAGTAGGACAGCTATGGCTGATTCGAAGTTCTTCGAAATCCTGTTACCAAATATAACGCCCGTTGTCGATGCTGGGAAGCCGTTATTATCTGTAACAGGGAAAGTGCTTCTACTGGGAAATGCGTTGATTTCCCAGAGTGCCTTTTAACAATTCGGATCCTGTACACTTTTGTTATACCCCAAAAAATTTTAAGCTGATACAGGGTACCACCGAAAATCTTTGCAACGCTTGCGGCATTGTGCTCCCAAGAGACTAATACTAATAGTACCGAGGGGAGCATATTTTAAAGCGAGGGGCTTTGTCTAAATGCAAATATTTGTGCGCGCCTCGTGACAAAAGCCCTGCAAGTAGCGACTGGTTTCTTAGCTCCAAAGTGAAACAAAATGCTAATCATTTTGTTACTCCGATGCTTTGCATATTCTAATGATTCAGGTCCGAACACATTACAATTCTGTTTTCCGCTTTGGTTTGTTTCAAAGGCAGTTTTCTTTGGTTTGTTTCAAAGGCAGTTTTATTATGGCTGGGCCATTTTCTTATCGTAAAAAAAGGTGCGGGAAGGACGTTGAGCATGAAAGAAATACACAGGAAGCGCGTCGTCCTATGTATTTCGTTTCGTGGTCAACGTCTTTTCCGGGCCTGTTTTCTCGGTGAATGAAACCAACTCGCCCAGTTCCATGCTGTTAAACCTTTTTTCTCCCTCATCTACATACTCTGTCTGCATTTAATTTCAGCGCAACATTCATTTTTACTGCAAGAAGTCAGGTAGGCTGGACATCATATGTTTTCTCATCTTGTAAATTCAACTGGAGCGGCAGTTTATGTTTTCTGGGTCCCTTAAAGAGGCTGTTTTGAATTTGGAACTTCGCATTACCCGAAAGACTTCTGGTCGCTAACATGCGCGTCATGCATTTTTCTTTTTTCCTATCTGTGAGGATATGCATGTGAAATGCACGGGTATCAAAGCAACCTAGTGCGGAGGACGTAGAATAAATTTGCCCTAGTTTAAAGTAAGAGACGTAAAATAACAGAAGTGACTGTCTGTTGTTTGCATAAACAAACAAATAAACGCTCTTATTTTTTACACCCAAGATAACTTCCTTTTGACACAAACAGGGACATCATTTTTAAAACATTACCCATATCTCATTCCACGTGAATAATTCGACATCTTATTTCCGTAAGACAGGGTTGGGCCTTTTTGGTCCCTAGCGTTCGTGGCACTCATAGAGATAATATACTGACTCTAGAGGAAAAGCGCGCCGCTGAGCCAATGCATTGGAACCGTACGACACACAGTGGCAGACATGATACAACGATTTGAAGGTTGCCAGCTGAGCTTTTGCTTACTAAAAACGGCGAAAGCGATGGGTTGTAATCTGGCAACGTGCTACTGTGGCGTTTCCGCGTCCGGCTAGCGAAGCATGCCGGGATTAATTGTAACATGGCGGACCGCTGGCCAGGCGGATTTTGTGTAGGCGGCGTCGACGGCATTGCGTAGTTTACCTCCTGTGGGTAGGTAACGACGTGTTTTCGGTTTAGCGTACGTGTGACTTATATGTACTGAGACTATTTGAGCAAGATGTGGCAACGCTCACACAACACTTGCGCGCAAGCTCGAATGCGACTGATCGCATGCGCGAGGACGCCAAGGAGTCAGCTGATCCGTAGTGGGCGCACAGAAAAATGAATCTCCGTATGATCTCCGTGCATTTTTGCGCTGTGCCGCTTTATTTGCCATTCTGTGACATATTGCGAGTCGCTCAAGGCTTTTCAAACGAAGTGAAGTGAACTGTGGCTTTAGCTCAATGTAAAAAAAAACCCTTATTGACACACACCACACACACACACACACACACACACACACACACACACCACACACACACACACACACACACACACACACCACACACACACACACACACACACACACACACACACACACACACACACACACACACACACTAAAAAAACATCGTATGGGCCAACGCTGATATTGCCGGTGAGTCGCGGCGCTTTGAAGCACAGGATCGAAAGAGCGCGGTCGATCGCAGGCCAACGGAGTGGAAGAATGCATTCCAAGGGAGTATGCGAAATACAGTCAGCGGCGTGCCCCGTTTTCCTTTCTGTCTGTATTCGTCAAGTTCTAGCTGCTTTCCACCACTTCAACGGGAAAGCTTGCGGGACTGAATGCGCAGTATTGAATGGGCAGTAATTTACCGCACAGAGCGCGCGAGGAGAGAACACTGACTTATTGATTTATTGTGACTGATTAAAAAGAAACCGGATATCGTTACCTATTTTTTCGTTCTACCTTCACGAACGATTGCGCGAAAGTTCGAAGCACGAAGAGCGGTAAGAAGTTCCATGAATAAAACAACTGGAACCGAACAATTATAAAAGCTCCTTTTATTTCTCTTCCAACGGGGACGATCGCTGGCTGCCACTCCGTAGCCTGTAGTGAACTTGCGGTAGTCAAGGTCAGATCGGAATCGCTGTTCCGGCGTCAGTTCAGGGGCAATAGATAGGGGGCTTAACGTGAAGAAAGAATGACAGCCTCGCAAGCGCCCGGGGAGGCACTTGCGCAGCGCGGGCATCCGAGTTGATAACTTGTATACGTTTTGCACGCACGCAGATCTGAGCCGGAGAACGCACACACACACAGCGCAAGTCAGGCGCAAGGGCCTCGCCACTTCCTAGCACACTTCAAAAAAATCAAAACCAAAACTGAACTACTCACTTACTCTTTCTCCGCTAATTAGAGCTTCATTACACTAAAAGTATTTTATAAAGCTAGTTTTAATTAGTGAGGCAATTATTTGTAGCTATTTTGCTTCAGTTCTTTGTTTTAGTTAAATAATTGCGGCAGAACTTTTTAGAAGGTTGAATACAATTGATCTGGCAACCATGGGAATTGTATCATGTCAGCGCCCACGATTCCTACGGTCTCGGAGCTTGCTTTACCCCCCTGGTGGCACTTATGGCCGGGTGCAACCTCTCCATAACACAAGCAGACTATCGTCTAACATTAGGCAAACCCGTTACCTCGTGGCTAGATACCTTGTGGAATTGCGACTTGCGTTTGGCGGTTCTTCAAGTTCAGCGGAATAGAAGTGGGAAAAACTTTGACAATTATTTACGTGCGCAAATATGCGCAGTTGAGTGTTACTGAGGAAGCTCTTCTGGGGCCAGTTGAGGCACAGTTTAATCTTTTGTGGAGAAGAACGACGACGCATTCTTGACTTCCTTGGTTTCACATTGGTAAGAGTATAGTCGTGTCGCATTCATCGTAAGCCCGAATTTTCCTAATGGGGCAGAAGCATTGAGCCTAATATCGGCTTTTGTGCCTCGCTCCATGTGTGACCAGTCATTGCAGTTATTTTAAATTCCAGTATTCCGGGGGGGGGGGGGATATTGTGAGCACAGGCGTCATCGTTGTTTCATAACTGTTACTCGAATGGCCAATCCCACCTAGCAACTCATCATCAGTGTGGCGCACGCGAGCACCACACCATCTTCTTCATCTTCCATCCTCGCGCCTTCTTCACCATCGCTTTTCGCAACGGCCTCTCGGCGAGGTTGCGTCGTCATTAAACGCGTCCCTCAACAAACGTCTAATACAACACATACAGGCTACTTCCTAAGTATTAAATGCTGAAAACGTTTTGTTAGGCCCTTGTAACTGGCCGAATCTCACGACGACCCGCCACTCGCCTCACGAGAATCATAGAAAACGGCCTACTTGTGCACTAACTCGCTGGTAAAGAAGGACCTAATCAGGCGGGCGAGCACGGCAGCAGACGCCAGTGAGCACGAATTTTAGCCTAGACCACGAATTTCACCTGTGATAACACATACTTTTTCTCTCCGTACCGTTTTCCGCATTTCCTCCGATAAAGTTTATTTTGGCTTCTATATATTCGAGATGAATATTATCCACGACATCAAACACTTTCTTCAACCGCCGAGCGGACCTGCGTTCGCCCCATGACTGATAAGGCTTGCGCTCTTCAGAGCAATATATGTTCATAGGACACATAATTATGGCCGCAGATGTCAAATAAATTATCCAAGCTCTGTGTGCGCGCTTTCCTGGGGAGCTCTTTCCCCAACGCTGCCTTGCGGACTTTTGTAGTTGCATCATAGCCTCGGAGCAGCGACAGATTCGCGTCAATAATGCACCTGTTGCCGGGTTCATGTCGGATGCCCTTTCGGAACATTGCTTTCGGACATATCGATCGGCTGCCATGGTTACTTCTACTCGCGGTCATGATTCTCTCGGTCTTCCGCGTGCCAGAGCAAATGACGGTGGGGACGGCAGTGGCATACCCGATGAGCTTGACCCACCCGTCGTGTGCATTAGTATGGGTCAGTGGATCTATGGAGCGTAGGCTACAGAGTTGGGGCCATTCGAAGACACGCTGGCAGATGTCGAATGCAAAGCTACGTGTGACGGACGGCCAACCAGCTTTCAGTCGTCTTCCTTTTTGTATTTTGTATCGCGTTTAAGCCGGAACTGCACACCAGACTGGCGATGCAGAGATTGAGCATAGTACATCACTTCCGCCGTTGTCGTCTTCTTCATAGGAACGCTTCAATCGAATCGATAGCCTTATGCCTAGTTCCGTGTGAGGCACAAGGCAATAGCTTTGAAGCACTTAAGTAGTGTATCGAACGGACACTTCCTCCTACGTTCATACAAATCAACCCTCTAAAGTATTGATGTTTCAGACGTGTTTATCGTAGCAGAATTCGCTGTCGGTGGTATCACGTGTCGTTCATCTAGGTGTTGGAAGGAGATGTTACAACCACGGAGCTATATTTCCCGAGAATAAATTATCGCAAGTATGTCTTCAACAAATTGTAATCCGCAGCCACAGAAGCATGCACCAAAACTGCTCCATCGCCTCCAGTGGCTCTCCACACTGCCACCTTCACACGCCATGCAGTTAAAGTCATAAGTCCTGAGCAATTGCCACCCGAGCGCTTACAAGCCTCCACTACACCGCATGGCAGCGGAGCAATGTATGCACACGGCAGCTTTA
This sequence comes from Haemaphysalis longicornis, assembly GCA_013339765.2. NCBI lineage: Eukaryota > Metazoa > Arthropoda > Arachnida > Ixodida > Ixodidae > Haemaphysalis > Haemaphysalis longicornis. The sequence goes on from CM023456.1 coordinate 87,049,504, forward strand.
ATCGAACTCGCTGTACATAGGCTGCTCACTCACATTCCAGATACGCAAAGAGGTGATAGTGTGACCAGGTGTTCATTATTACAAGCACTGGCAGGGAAAGCATTTCTGACCTTAAAACCCTGTTCAGTTGAGTTTGTTACCAAAGAAACCCTTGCTTTGGCACTCCGCTGTAATGATGTGCTATAAGGGTGGGAAACAAATCCAAATTCAATCACAAGTTGAATTGCGAAAATACTGAAACTTCAAAGTTGCTGACACTGATGTCCTCGGCGACTACCTGTCCAGCAGCTACCGCGCTTTAATGTCTGCCCGTACGTGCATTGCCTTGCGCCCCGGCTCCCTGCTCGTTCTCCGAGCTACAGCTCAGCCGGGAGCGGCGCATCGCGCATAAAATTTGGCAAAGTTGTTGAAAACGGTGCGCACCCCTGTACACCGTGTAACAGTTCGGCCTTGCTGCTACCGGCAAGGAGCATACGCTCAAGCAGTGGTTCAACAATACAGATGTTTATTCGCCGCTCTCAACACTTGATGTCATAAGGCTGCAGTCCGGCGTCTGGGTCACTCTTCCAAGGCCGCGTGGTCCCTCCCGAAGTATCATTGGTGGAGCGTTCACGGCCGGCGCTGGCTGGCCAGGAACCGTCCTAGAACGTGGGCGCCGTCCACAGCGCCTCTCGCGGTTCAGGCCGTGTGGCGGTAGAGCGGTGCCACAGAAGACTTCCTAAGACCCGGGGGTCCTTGCAGAAGGCCGAAGCCTGGCAGGGTGCCATCCGTGGCTCCTCCGGGACAGTCGTCAGCAGCTGCCTCTGCAAACAAAAAAGAGCCCTCAGTGCCGGTGCGCAAGCCGGTTATAAAGATTTCTCTGGGGCGCCGCGCATAGTTCTGCGCAGGGGTAATCGCGGGGACGCCTTCCTGGTGCGTGTGATCCACAAAGATACGGCGGTCGCGCTGCGTAGACGCTTGAACGTAAACACACGCACGTGTCCAAGCATAGATTGGCAGCGTGGCTCTACAACCGTGATTGGCTACTGGAGCTTCGAGCGATGAACAAAACCATGGATGGAATCAAAGGAAGGCTCAAGCCACGTGTGCGCTCCCCACACTTCCCCCTATTTCAAGAATTTTTGAAACGTGAACTAAGTGCGCCAGCTTTCTGCTGCGCCACGTGCAATGCGGGTAAGAGATTTAGGGAGGAAGGTTCTTGTCAAACTGGATTTCGTCACGGCCTTGCATGTCGCGCTGCTCGTCTAGGACAGAATCATTTGCGAGACATAGTGTCGCTGGATTGTCGTCAGGTTTGTTGATCGATTTGTTGATTGGTGAAGGTTAAAATGCCTTTCACACTGTCAGCGTGGCGACATGTATCTTTTGGGAAGGATAAACGTTTATGCGTTTGTGAGTGCCGTATTTGTACTTTCGCACATTTTTTGTCTTTTTACAATCAATTATTTTCGCTTGTCATCAGCAAAGCTATTACACGAAATCGTTCAAAAGCATTGCTGACTGCTATATGGCTTCTCAATGCAGTTTATTGCATTCGAACAAAACTATACGTCGGCACCCCGGAAGGCGGGTCGTGCAAACTTTCTTTGGACTGGTATTGCACCAAAGCATAACATAGATGTGAAAACGCGGTTGGCACACATATGATTCTCATTAGAATATGAGCTCGGCGGTCACCGGCTCGAAATACCAGCCTGACGCAGAGGACTCCCTCAGCAAAACATTTCCGTTTTCTAGCGTGGCTTCAGCGCTGCACAGAGAAAACACTCTTTTCACTTGCCTGTGCTACTATTAGAAATAAATTATTGGTTCTCTACGAAGTTTTCACTTTACCACGGCACGTTCGACGTTTGTGCTCCTCAGGAGACCCTTGGTTTCGAACTAATTGTACTCAGGGGTAACACTGTAACACAATCTTTATGCGCCGCCTGGGCAATTATTTCGAAACAGCGGAGTTTGTAATTCTTAGTGTGTCCGGAAACATCCACCACCAAATATGATTTCGTAAGTAGAAAGCTCCTATACGTCCTTAGTTTTCTAGAAATAACTACGGTCCTACCTAAATATCGAACAAGATTTCCAAACAGGCTTCACAAATGTAACAAGAGAAAAACTGATATATTTAGCCCACCGCTTTCCTATTAATTTGAAAGTTTCAAATACCTTAAAGTGCAGTCCGTGTTTCCCACCGAACGATGGGTGAAAATTTCCGGCTTTTACTTTTATCTACAATAAACTGGCCACACAACTTTTCGGGGAGAAAAAAACCAGCTCTACTTATTGGGGGCCCGTAGTAGTAAAGTAGCACTGTTCATTTCTTTCTTGTCAGAGAAACTTTCCTCAAGACTATCACTTTTTCCCGACTTGTAACTCATGTAAGTAGTTGCGTTCGGCATGCACCCGACTCGTTCTCCGCACAGCTATGACGATCCCATCTGGGGCAGGTTTCTTTTCGCACAGTATTTTTGGCTCGTCCCGTCGAGCTCACTTTTTCAACAGTTATGCCCCCAATTTAATGGACTGGTAGTTACACAACGCGTGGACAAGCGCTCCAGGAATGCCATCTTATTACGACGTCGAGCCACGCGAAGTTTCTGATAAGAAAACTGGAAACATAGCGGAAGCAGAGGCATAAAATGTTACAACCAGCACAAGGAAGAAAGACAATTACAAAAAAACAAGAATCACCAGAGAGGAGCTTCTATATATGAGGCAAATTGTTCTTTTTGCAGGCTTGCATAAACGCAATATCAGCGACAGTGTATTCTAACCAGCGTTTCCACTTCTAAGAACTTGGTTTTTTGCAGCGCATGCTTCCCGCTTTGTGGCTTCGCACACAATGCTTGCGACCTCGGCGGCTTAAAGAAGCGTACGCGGAAGAAATGCACCGTTTCCCAACCGTTTGTTGAGATTTGGAACAAACTAGATGGTTCCCTGCGCGAAAAACCAATTGAACTGTTTTTGAAAGAACTGCCTAACCATATTTTGTAATATGTTTTAAATGCTTTGTATGTTTATGTGGTGTAGCTGAATGTATGTTCTTTTCTTTTCCTGATGTACCCACTCCTGCTATCTGTCGTCTATCGAGACAGCAGTATCTGTAAATAAATAAATAAATAAACAAATATGGCCCCCGGGTGGCGCATTCGTTTACTGCGATCCCCGAAGACCGTTTCATTGTCACACTGCTCACGAAACCATTATTGGCGTTCTCTATAAACTGTTCTTAGCTTTTTAGTTATTTTAACTTGCTACTCGTCACCACAGCTCAACTTTCATGCTGTTTAAAGTTTTTGTTAGAATGCACGAAGACCCTTTGCAGTAATAGCGGCAGACTCTGGTGAAGACGAACTCACTTATAACGTGTTTTCAAGGTTAAGAAGAACAAGATGTTTTCGCTCTTAGGAGATATGTAGTGAAAAAACAGTCCACCTAAGCCAAATTTGTGACACTAAGAAGATATTTTCACGGTCCCTTAGAGTTCACCCCTTAGGGGAGCTTGCTGTACTTCTAAAATACATTGTTTCTACATTAGGCTCTGCTCCTGTCCTTGTCCCATGGGCTCTCTGTGGTTGGCAGTACTTGGCACAGTTTAAAATTTTCTTCTAGGTGAACTGTCTGCGTTTTAAGGAGTAACGGGATCGACTTGGCCACTGGAAAAGAATCAAAAGCCTACAACAAGGTTCAGAGAACATTGGGGTATCAACTTGTTGAATGCTTGTTTGGTTCAATGGCAGCGCTCCCGGCTGCGACTATTGTCGGGTGACTGTTGATTACAATGGCGCCAAAAGTGTGCCAGTCAGCCATTGTGTACATGATGGACAAATAGAAGCGCACCTGGGAAGGTTAGAGTAGTGACGATGGTCTTTTCTCGGTTGGTGTTCCATCAGCGGAAGGCGCTAATACTCATACCTGGTGGCTATGCATAAGATATTTTGTGTTGCAATTTCATTAAGTGCAGGAGCTGAAATCAGTCACTAAAAGGAATTATTATTACCATGTTGGCGGGGGGCATCGGTGGGTACCCGAAAAGTGCTGGCGCAAAAAAAACCATGAAGCTGGCCGCGGATTCTATCCCCGTACACCATCCTGCCCAGACGATGAAGGCGAACCTACGATACTTGCTATCCGGCCGAGGCGACTGGGGTGATGGGTGCGGTTCACGTAGTCAAATTCATGTTGCCAGGATACCGTTCTTGTACCCACCAACCACAAATGTGAGGAACATTACGCGAACCATGCCTTGGCATTTGTTTGTTTATGTAGTGTACCTTCGGTGACCCCGCCCGGCTTTCTCAAGGTTTCGTGTTCCGCGAAGGCAATGTTTAATAGAGAAAGGGTGTAGCTTAGAGTCTACTATACACGACTCATCTCGTTTGATTTGCCTTAATTCAGATGTAATTCGATGTTTCTACAAGGAGAGAACTCTAGATAAGTAAGTGCAGTTCAAACGCTGCTGCCGACGTGGGCGTGTCCCCGACAATTTGTTGACAGCTTCTTCGACATTTGTGTTACTTGTATTCTATTGCGGGGTGGACGTTCGCTCCAAAAACATTATTTTTTAAGGTACCTTACCTCGTCTTCGGCTACGTGACATCTGGTCATGGTTCCGGGTACTATAAATGCACCTTAAACACCCAGCAAGACTCCAAGAACGCCCGGTTTAAACCAGCTGCCAAGAGCAAGGTCTTTAAACCGAGTTTGTACAACTACCTTATAGACGCAGCCGCCATAACCAATGAAGACAGAACTTCAGTGGTCCGTTGTCAGCCCCAAGGGCTACGATCGTTCCAAGGACCACCATGAGGCAATCCTGAAAAATGGCGAGAACCTCTTGCCTGTCAGGACGTTTAACCACTCGGACGACGGGAGGAATACAAACAAGTGTGTTTCTGCTTGACATATCTTCTCGCTGTTGGTTCGAGAAGAACAAGTCCTCATCGAAAACCTGTACTCACTTCAGCACTCAACACCTAAAAACATTCAAGAAGGTTGTGAGGAAGCAACAAGTGAAACTTCTGCTGCCGACCCGCATGCAACACCCAATGAAAGCGCAGTTGCTTTGCCTCGAGGAGATAACATTAGCAGAAAAAGCTAGATAAAAAACAGCAGTATCTGATTCGAGGTGTCAGGCAGGTACGCTGTACTGGCATCGATTGGAGCCCTCAAAGACTGTTTCTATTTCTCGAAGTGTCCACTATAGAGAACATTTTTAAAATTGGCTAAGAACCATACTAAAAGAATTTCGGCGCATTCACTGTTAACCCCGCCGGGACGCAGTTGGCGTCCCAATAGAAACGTTGCGTCAGAAGGTATTCACATGGGCAACTATGGTTGTCAGTGTTGTTGTCGTGTGATTCTGGTCGCGGCACTCAACACATATTTGATCACGCGGGTATACAGTGACCACATTCCATTACAATAATACCAATAGATTTTTTCATTTTCATCATCATCATCATCATCACCAGCCTATCTACGCCCACTGCAGGGCAAAGGCCTCTCCCATTATTCTTCAATTACCTCGGTCCTGTGCCAACTGTGACCAATTTATCCCCGCAAACTTCTTGATCTCATCTGCCCATCTAACTTTCTGCCGCCCCCTGCAACACTTGCCTTCTCTAGGATCCACTCTGTTACCCTTAATGACCAGCGGTTATCTTGCCTTCGCATTACATGCCCTGCCCACGTCCATTCTTCTTCTTAATTTCTACTAATATGTCTTTAACACCAATTTGCTCTCTGACCCACTCCGCTCTCTTCTTGTCCCTTAATGTTACACCTATCATTTTCCGCTCCATTGCCCGCTGAGTCGTTCTCAATTTAAGTTGAACCCTCTTAGTGAGCCTCCAAGTTTCTGCCCCGTAGGTGAGTACCGGTAAGATGCAGCTGTCATACACTTTCTTCTTCAGCGACAATGGTAGGCTGCTATTCATTATCTGAGAATGTCTGCCATATGCACCCCACCCCATTCTGATCTTCTAATTATCTCTGCCTCATGGTTGGGATCCGGGGTCACAACTTGGCCTAAGTAGATATATTGGCTTACCACTTCCACTGCCTCGCCACCTATCTCAAACTGCTGTGCTGTCCCGAGGTTATTGATCATTACTTTAGTTTTCTGCATATTAATTTTCAGGCCCACGGTTCTACTCTGTTCGCCCAGTGCGGAAAGCATGCTTTGCAATTCGTCCCCCGAGTTACTTAGCAAGGCAACGTCATCAGCAAATCTGAGGTTACTGAGGTATTCTCCATTAACCCTTACTCCCACCTGTTCCCAATCCAACGTTCTGAATACTTCTTGTAAGCATGCTGTGAATAACATTGGAGAGATTGTGTCTCCTTGTCTGACACCCTTCCTTATAGGTATTTTACTGCTCTCCCTATGGAGGATGATGGTAGCTGTAGACCCACTGTAGATATCCTCGAGTATTCTTACATAATGCTCATCTACCCCCTGGTTCCGTAATGCCTGAATGACTGCTAGGGTTTCGACCGAGTCAAATGCTTTCTCATAATCTATGAAGGCTATATATAGGGGTTCGGTATACTCAGCGCACTTCTCTATCACCTGATTGATCGTGTGAATATGGTCCATTGTTGAATAACCTTTACGGAACCCTGCTTGTTCTTTAGGTTGACTGAAATCTAAGGTTTGCAGAGATTCGGTTAGCGATTACCTTGGTAAATACCTTGTAGACGACTGACAGTAAGCTGATCGGCCTGTAATTTTTCAAGTCCTTCATGTCGCCTTTCTTATGGATTAGGATGATGTTCGCGTTCTTCCAAGATTCCGGTACCATTGCGGTCATTAGGCATTGCGTATACAGGTTTGCCAGTTTTTCAAGTACAATTTCTCCGCCATCCTTCAAGAGGTCTGCTGTTATCTGATCCTCACCAGGCGCTTTGCCCCCTTTCATTCTTTCAAAGCCTTTGACCCACATCCCTCTATCACGCACTGATGCTGCAAGGTCGCTGCGGTCCATTGCCCGGGAAGTCACTCTCGCTAAGTGGAATACACCCGAGTTCTCTAACGCTCGTCTTTACTCGCTCGACCCAGATTTGCAGCGCCACCTACCTAATAACGTGCCACGCTCGGACGTCACCTTACTTTGTCGCCTGTGGCTAGGTGTTTGCCTTCACCGGTGCTTACTCCTACACCATTGGAATGGCCAACAGCCCTGCTTGTGATGCGTGCGCCACCGACGAGACGATTGAACACCTTCTGTGCATTGTGACCGCTTCGTAACGCCGAGGCAACAGCTCTCCACCACACTTCGCCGACTCGACGACCTCCCCTTTACAGCGCAGACAATTTTGTGCCATAGGCGCTGTCCGACACAGGCCGAAAAGGCTATAAAAGCCCTACTGCTCTTTTTGAAGGACACGGGCCTGTCTGAACGATTGTAGGGACATTACTATAGTGCAGTGCCCCTAGTTCGCCCATGTTATCAGTGGACCGTATTAGTTTTGTGCATTTTCTGGTTGTGTGCGTTGTTTGTACCGCCTTTATAGTTGCCTGGTCACGCCTTGTGTTTTTTCTACTTTTCTTTCTCTCATTTTTCTCTTTAATATGTACCGCTGTCCTTTCTTTCCCTTTCATTTCCCGTATCCCCTCCCCCCCGAGTAGGGTAGCCAACCGGACAGTATTCTGGTTAACCTCCCTGCCTTTCCTGTACTATTCCTTCCTTCCTTTCAAGCCTTCCTTACTTCTTCGGTCGTTACTGGTGGGATGTCTATCTCCTCTGAACTGCTGTCTCGTTCGGCATTATCCTGTATGTCCCGGCTACTGTACAGATCCCTATAGAACTCCTCGGCCACTGTGACTATTTTATCCCTATTTGTGATGACATTGCCTTGCTTATCATTAAGTGCATACATCTGATTTTTCCCCACGCCAAGACGTCTCTTCACTGCTTTCAGGCTTCCTCCGTTCTTTACAGCGTATTCGATCCTCTCCATATTATACTTCCGTACGTCAGCTGTCTTACGCTTATTGATTAACTTCGAGAGCTCGGCTAGTTCTATTCTGTCAGCTGCGGTAGAGATTCTCATGGTTTGCCGTTTCCTGATTAGATCTTTCGTCTCCTGTGAAAGTTTACCAGTATCCTGTCTAGCCATAGTGCCCCCGACTTCTATTGCACACTCCCTAATGATGCGTGAAAGGTTGTCGCTGGCTTGCTGGGTCGTAGGCTCGGCTTCCTCGTTAAGGGCGGAATATCGGTTCTGCAGCGCGATCCTGAATTCTTCTACTTTACGTCTTACTGTTAGTTCGTTTATCGGCTTCTTTCGTACTAGCTTGTTGCGGTCCCTCCTCAAATCTAGCCTAATTCGAGATCTTACCATACGGTGGTCACTACACCTTACCCTTCCGAGCACTTCCACATCCTTCACGACGCCAGGGTTATCGCATAATATGAAGTCTATTTCATTTTTGTGCTCACCATTCGGGCTCCTCCAGGTCCACTTCCGACTCTCCCGTTTACAGAAGAAGGTATTCATTATGCGGAGGTTATTCCGTTCTGCAAACTCAACTAGTAGGTCCCCCCTGCTATTTCTACAGCCAGACCAAAGTTCCCAACTGCCTTGTCTCCAGCCTGATTCTTGCCTACTTTACCATTGAAGTCCCCCATAACTACGGTATACTGTGTTTTACTTTAGCCATTGCCGATTCCAAATCTTCATAGAAGCGTTCCACTACTTGGTCATCGTAGCTGGATGTGGGCGCGTAGCCCTGTACCACCTTGAGCTTGTACCTCTTATTGAGCCTAATTACAAGGCCTGCTGCCGTTCGTTAATGCTATAGTATTCGTCTATGTTGCCAGCTATGCTTTTATTGACTAGAAATCCCACTCCCAGTTCTCTTCTGTCCTCTAGACCACGGTAACATAGGACGTGCCCATTTTTCAGCACCGTAAAGGCTTCGCCTACCCTCCTAACCTCGCTAAGCCCTATTACATCCCATTTAATGCCCTCTAGTTCCTCGAACAACACCTCGAGAGTTGCTTCGCTAGATAAGGTTCGTGCGTTAAACGTTGCCAGGTTCAGATTCCATTGGCGGCCTGTCCGGATCCAGGGATTCTTAGCACCCTCTGCTGCGTCACAGGTCTGGACCGCCGCCGTGGTCAGTTGCTTAGCAGCCGCTGGGGACTGAGGGCCGAGGGTTAGTTGGCGTATTCATGGGAGGTTGTGGCCGTTACTACACCAGGGTGGCCAATCCTGCTCTGGTGAGGGAGTGCATTACCGGCAATGGTCGCCGGGGTCAGGCCGCACCCCAAGCCCCTTTGTGCAATTCCATCATACGCGGATTTTTTTTTTTTTAATCCGGTGGGAATTGTCCGGCACCGGGATTCGAACCACGGTCCTTCTGCACGCGAGGCGGGTGTTCTACCTCTACGCCATCTTCAGGGAATGAAAAAAGCGCCAATATCCAACGAGAACGCGTTTTCAGGAGAAAGAAACACTGAAAGGTAATGATCACATAAACCGGGTAGCAGTTTGAATGGTTAGTGTGCTATTATGCACAAACACACCATTTCACACCGAAGAACACGTAGCGCTGTAGAACGAAGAGAAACTCAATCAGAAACCTAACGACCCAACGTAACCTCCTTACCTGCCCGTTCTTTATTTGGTGCGCAACCCTCGCTGTGGTCGTCAGAGCATCCTTTTTCAGCAGTGATAGCGGCCTGTTCCCCCTGATAAGAACGAGGCAAGTATTTGCGGGGAGCTCGAAGCTGTTACCTCCTTTCTCTTTTCATTTTTATCAAGAGGATGGGTGTAGCTGATGCTACGGTGAGGAGAGAAAAAAACAGCTGCACCGTTTAACCTAGAGGTAAGGGGCACAAAAATATCAAGTTGCAGGAGATTTAGGAATGGTCATCGGGAACTTCAGGCGGACGATATCAGAGCGGTTTGCGGGGTTATTGCTTGCGGGCACACCACTAACGGTTTCGAGTGTCTGTCCTCGCGCGAGTTTTCTGTATCATTTTTTAAGGCATTGTTATTTCTCCTAGCGCAGGGTTTCTAGCTTGATGGGTTCTGCCGGGTTCTGCTGGGTTCCCCTTGAGCGGAAGTTTGGAAAACTTTTAGAATAGATAAAGGCTACAAAGAACCCGATGGTTTACTTTGTTCATGATGATTACAAAGAAAAATATTCTCGCATATGTGCAAGAATATTTTTATAGCAACGCTTTACTGCTTTCCTCCAGCGGTTTTGCGGAGGATGCGGAACGTAACCTTTTGACCGGGGACGCTTTTTTTTCTTTATTGCAATATTTCACAACAAAAACAAGCACCATCAAACAAAACTCTGCAACGATAAAACTGTTAGTCATCACCTTGCCAGCAGGAAAACGATTAAAATTGTTTGAGGGTGGTCAGTGTTTCCATCACAGACAACCACTCTGAAGGCTCAGGCTGAGCCCTGCACACTTCAATAATCAAACGCATTGAATCACCGAAATATTGTCTTGACCATTTAGCGTCAAACATCCCTATGGCGTATGGCCATGCGGGATTTCCAAATTGCATGTAGGGCCAGGACCATTACGAGGTCGTAAGGTACTTCGTCACTCTCAATCGGTAAAAACCTACTACCGTGAGCGTCCAGGGTGAAATCTTTTTGAGAGTCCGCTGAAGCACGTCCCAAAAGAAGGCTTAGTCCCAGCAGTCCGAAAACACGTGTTCTACAGTCTCAGGTTTTCTGCACGGGTAGTAGTCAACCCCACCCCGCAAAAACATTCCCTTTTGCTTCTGCCACGTTATCACATCAAGGACGCCCGAGTGAAGTTCCAAGAAAAACGTCTTAACCCATGGGCCAATCGCCATACGTTTCACACGCTTAAGCACGTCCTGTCCTGGTCCTACACGGTACAGCGATCTATACAAAGGCACGCGAAGTACGGAATCAACGAGGTCATTATACAATCTTTACGCGCCACACTAGATAAGTACTCTAGCGTGAAGCGTGCACGCAAGAAAATGGTGGATTGTACCACCTCACGGAAGTAGCCTTTCGTTGCGCCAAAAGAAAAAGAAGCTGACGTTACAACAAAATCAGGAAGCGCTCTGGCCAACGTCACCTGACGCACAGTGCACAAAAAGGGGTCCTTCACATCCCGAAGAAACAAAAAACGATTTGCCACTTGACGCAAAAACAGATGCAATAATGACAGACGACCAAGACGCACGCGCCGAAACAGGTTCATGCGGCTGGTTCTCTCCCATGAAGACTCTCAAATTAACACAGCGAAAACTCGGTGCAAGGCCTATAGTACATGTGCCCGCGAACAGTGCAACACCTGTAGAACGTAGCACAGTTTGCTAATTAAAAACACATTACACACTGAGGCCCTCGCAAATATTTAAAGTCTGGTACCCTTCCATTTCACGGTCTTTTCACGCATTTCGACTGTTTGACTGCGCCAATAAGGGTCGCTGGCTACATAGTTCTCCAGGGGCACTCCCAAGTACTTCACCGGCGTCGTCTGCCAGCTGATACACTCGAAAACACTAGGCGTACTGTCCCAGTGGCCATGCCAGAAGCCTTTCTTTGCGTTATTTAGTCCCCTAGCTTGTATTGATTAGCCATAACACAAATTGTGTATTTGATTTCCATTTACTCGTAATACGCGCTGCTTGTTTCTTGCTCTAATTTATTATTCATTGAGTGTCCCATTGCGGTTTCATTGATGGGAAATTCGTCTGTATATTATTATTACCGCGCTACAGTTCGGAATCTCAAATGAACTGAAAGTGAACTGAAACTTACAGTTCTCTCTGCACATACCAGTGCGGATTTTTTTTTTTAAATTTTATTATGTATCATTGTAATTAGGCCACTTTCCCATTTACATTCTATTTTGAATGAATAAATGGCCAATTAGGCGATAGAGCCGACCCAGTTGGAGCTACGACACAGTACCGGTCACTGTACGACCCACAAGCAAGAACAGCCGAAGATCTTAAATTAACCTGTGAGCCCTGAGCCTTCACTAAAGAGTAGGCGATATGGCAAGGCAGCAATAACCTGAATTATTGAGCATCCTACGTGGTGGCCTAGTCGTTAATTAAATTTTACCTCTTCCAGCCCTCTACTCTTGGTTACACTTGTGTTTTCAAAGAGGCGGAAAGTGCAGCGTCGTGATGGAAATAACGTCTAGCACGCCTCCTCACGGGATACCGTACTTATCAGTAGGAAATTGGCTCCCACAGCGTCATGCCTCCAAACACCTACCTGTACTGAACCGTGAGCGTGAATGCTGTACCGGTAAGAATAACTTGAAAAGAAAAAAATCGATTTTGTAGAATTCAAATTTGGCGCCCTTGGAAGACCGCCTCGTAGTCTCTACAATGGCAGAAAGAGGGCGCCAGGAGTCCGCTAGAAGTAGGAGTTCCTGTATAACATCCCCCTAGCCAGGGGCACGATCAAATGCAGAGCATTTCCGGGGGCGCACGACGTTAAGTAGTTTGCGTTACGTTAATGTTGTTGCACTTGTGGCAACTGCTGACGAGAGAGCGCTCGTCAGCAGTAATTTGAATGAGTCAAGGATATAAGGCGCGTTAGTAGCGTCCCATCCTGCGTCGGCTTTGTGGCGCAGTGGTTAGAGCACCGTGTACATTGCGTTCCGCCCGCAGGGTCGAGGGATCGAAACCTGGCGCCGGATAGTATTTTATTTTTGTATAGTAGGGAGGGGTGTGGTCCGGACTACGGATGTCAACGCGGGTGACATCGTGAGTTACTGAAATGCTCTGCATTTAAAAAAAAAACACTCCGCCGACAAGCATTTTTATTTTTCAGAAGTCACCATATTTGCACACTTCGTGACTGTTTTTACGTCACAATCAGTGGTGCCCCGAAATACCCACTGCAGGAAACTAGTGCCTTCTCCGCCGAATGGGAGTACTGCAACGGAGCATAAAAAAAATAAAAGGGGGCCGTAATTATAAGTTTCCTCACTTCGCTGCCGTTTGTAAACTTATTTTTAGAAAGTATTGTGGTTGTCTAAAGGCGGAAGACTAGATTTCCGCAAAATGAGCCGGCTGTCTGGTTCCGGTTCATTCATGCATATGACATAGGCCCTGCAACAGGAAATAAGCCACGATTCAAACAAGCGCGATAGGGACATTTACTGAAAAAGACATAAAACAGGATCCTGGTCTAGTACCGTTCGAAGTAAGGGTCCAGTTGTCGTTGACAGCTCCAATACGCAGGCTTCATTCATCTTTAATGCCTTCTATGCTCCACAACTCGTCTACACTATTGTCGGGCGTCGACCGTTTTCTTCTTCATGAAAATCGTCAGCGGTCATTTCTGTGGTTCTGTTCTCTGTGTCTGTCAGCGTTAAAGATGTATATGGGGCACTCGTAGGGCGGCGAAAAGTGGGAACCGCTTGTGAATTCGAAAACAGCCACCGACCGTCGTCTTCCGGGACTATGTCATTCAAAACCGAGAGAATGTCGTACAGGGCCGATGGGCAAAACTTTCCTGAAAAAAGGGATGTGAGCACGATGTTTACTCTTTTGTTGCACCTATCATCTCTGTGGTTTCTGGTTTCCATTTTTATGTCTTTCCGAAGCAAAAACTGAACTATTATTTTTTTTAAGGGAGACGGAAGCGAACGGGCAGGAAAAAACAAATAACGGATGACAACTGCAGGAAGAAGTGGCCGCGCGAAAATAAAAACGTCAAGAAAAATGTCAACAACGCCGGTGTTGCTGCGTCAAACACCGCTGGTTGACCCAAGTACCTTCGTAAATTGGCCCCACATCCTTTGTACATCTGTAAATGACCCATTCTCACAAATAAAGAAACCGTAAGCAAACACCACTTCGGTCGAGCAGTGGCAAGTGGGAATTTCGTTTGGGACTACAGTCCTTTTTCTGAGCTTCGTGATTCTCACTTTTTGAAACCAGATGAGCAGTACGGAATGCTCCAAAACGTGATTACTTGGCCAACAGCAAAAGGCTCGCTTCCTTTGCGCCCGAGTACAAAATCGCAATGGAAATGTTGAAGTTGAAAGATTCGACCAAATAGAAAGTGGCGGTTTTTCGAAATACTTCTTTATAGTCTTCGCAACTTCCAATTGAAACAAGGGTCAATGCTTTTAACTTTTCGACATTTTCAAAATTTTATCGCGAAGAGAAAAGTGGACGTCGAGAAATTCTAGCCGCACATACTCAGCTCTAGAGTGCAGGTTACGATACAATGAAAACAAAGAAAGGTGTGCGCCGGGAAGAATGACGGTAACATCGAACACACAAATCCGACGACAAAGTGTGCGTATAAAGAGTAGCAGCGCCAGAATTTAAGACAGAGCTGAAAGAAATGAAGATAGAGAACACGGCAAAGAAATACAAGAGATTGCTTCGAGCGTTTGTGAGGGTATGTGCAGGTGCACCTAATTAATCCCTTAAAAAAAGTGCCACCAGCAATTACTTGCTTCGTTTTTAAAACAAGTCTGCGCGATACAAAAAAGGTCTTTTTCCCCAAGCCTCGACGTTATCGAGCAGGGCTTGGACCAAACGAATGTAATAAGCGTCATAAATAGTTTTCACGTAAATAAATTTTATATAAAAGCCCGTAAAATAAACCCACTGGGCAACTCGCATGCTGCTGGTGCAAAGAAATGGTTCTTGTTGTTGTTGTTGCTGATAACGATGATGGTGATGATGATGATGAAGATGACAAAAATTTAGCCTCCTTCTTTACAACTATTTATGAACCTCGACTGAAGCACATAGCATGTACATGAGGAGAGTTTTCTTTGGTCATGTCGCACTTTACACATGACGGGCCGCCAATACTTTCCGCAATTGCGGCCTCAGCAAACGTGCTCTGCCAGCAAATCTGGGGGACACTCTGGGAACTGAGGGCCAGGCCTTATTCCCAATTAAGGTTCCCTTGGTCTCCGAGCTGAGTAAAAGATTGAATAAATGAGGAAGTAGATTATAAGCTTCAAGCTGAAAGGTTCAGCGCAGGCGATTTTATTGCATCTTTAAATAGTAGATAAATCTGCGTCATTGAACAGCCACTCAAACGCCACGTGGAAATATCGGGTCTTTGGAATCGGGCGAGTAGTAAGGTGACACTCGACCAAGACAGCCAATGACTCCGCAATCTAAGACTAGCAAGTTCACCCTATAAAACCTTTGCTAGAGATTTACTATAAATTTACAACCTGTATTTATTTTGTCGTTACTCATTGCAGTGGCATCGGTAATGGGGCATGAAATAACACTGGGAGCAGTAATTCAAGCCTCTTTCCTATTCATGGATTCGTATTCGTTCAAACCATAGTTCATGCGCGATTGACGTTTATTGAAATACCATAAATGTTACCAGTTAATTCGCAACGAGCCAGGAGCCCATGGGATGTATCAGATGTTATGCCTGTAGGGTGATTTCACGAGAGGACGAACATGCGTGTACACGCGCATTTTTTGTGGTTGTTTCCCATATTATTATGAGTGATGTGCAAGCCAGATAGTTGCTTAACACTGCAATTTCTTTTTCTCTCGAGTGCGTACTTCGGAAAAAATAATTCACAAATATTTGAAGGGTGAAGTGAGATTTTCCGCGGATGGAGTTGGTTCTGACTAAAATTTTTCTGAAACAACACCTACACCAAAATGCAAAATGACAAACAAGTCAAGAGAAATTTGCTTTCTGCCGTGAACAAAACGATTAAAAACAATCGTGGAAATTGCCAGACGCTACACTTTCGCTTACTTTGACGCACCCTACGTCCGCATCTGCAATTGGTGACCAACTTCCAAATGATAAGCAATGTCTAACATACGTGTATAGTGTAAACATATTTCTAAAATACCGCTGGTATAGAAAAAATATTAATATACGGCAGAAAAGGTAGACTGATGTGGCTTTTTTTTTTTTTAATGCCCAAATTTATACCTCAAAATAAAAACCTGATCTCGATTTTCTTCGCAGTTAGTGAAACAAGACTCCACAATTTAGCCAACAATACTGCAGAAAAATGCGTGTTGAATCATGTTGTTTTTACCGTATTCATAGGCGGTGAAGTCACGCGTTCGAGACGCGTCTCCGTGCCTTGTGCTCCGCTACTGCGCTGCTTTTCTTGCCCTACGCTTTGATAAAAAAAAACCATCGGTTCGCTTTCTTCGGTCACACCAGAAACTTACCAACCTTGAATGCCCTTCGGGAAAAAAAAAAAAAAAAAAAGAATCCGCGTTTGTATTTTTTTTTTATTTGCGATGTTTAACTAATAAGCGCTGGCACGGGTACGCCTGTGGCGAGGACCCCCCTAAAAGTGCGCCTTTGCGGCCGTAACATTTTTCAAAAAAAAACAAAGAGCAGGGTAGCAAAAAAAACTTTGCTTGGTGATTGGACTGCCGTAACCGACCCAGTGCCGGGCGGCTGCACCGGGGGGGGGGGGGGGGGGGGGGGGAGATGCATTGATCTCCCGATGGTAACTATAGTTAAAAACTCTCCGCCTCTCATCGACGGGCGCATTTCCACAGGCGACGCACGTTGAGCGGGCTCCAACAATAAAATGACATCGGTCTTCACACAGGATACAGATACACCATCATTCAAATCAGAAAATAAGGTAGTGAGCTTCCGGCGCATGGAACAACTATGATGCCAGCAGCGGCTGTGACTGCGTCTATCTTGGGACATGCCCCGACCGAGTGAAGTAAACGTGAGGCTAAGTGAAGAGTCGATTGTGATAAAGGACCAAACATGTCGAGCTGTATAAAATTTGTTAGTAGTCTTTATGATGCAGCCTTGTCTATTTTTCAGTTACTTATCACAGCAGAAAGGGGACCTTTCATATGACCCTTACAAAAAATTTGCTGCGCGGTGTTTGAATGTGCGAACGTCCAAGTTGTAACTAAAATGTTCTAAGCATTTCACTTTATTTTTTGGTTATGATTCTGTCACCACAGAGGCTTAAATAGAAACGCAATAGCTTTGAATCTGAGCCATGTCATCCAGCAAATGCTAGGCGGCCACGTTATTTCACTTTAATCGCGCGAAAACGCTCACGCCAGCGACTTTATATGTCAGTTTACTCGTACTGTGAGAGGAAATCTGTTATCACTAAACTGAACAGCGGGCGTTTACAAGCTATAGGCCTGTCCTGGTAAATGTCGGCGTTTTTGCGACATCGAATAAATTGCAGTTTTTAATTATTCATTATGTCAACAACAGCTCCCTTTTACTGCAAACAGTATATGCCTAACCTCTCCTTCCCCTCAGTTTTCAATCCGGTGAAGCCGTTTTACTCGGCGCCGCTCCTGGGGTCCCGCCACATCCGACCCTCTTTCACAAGTGTTATTCCCCCTGTCATCACAGATGCTTGTTTCAGAAGTTTGCCTGATCGCCTGACAACGGTGGTAGCACCTTTATCAGATGACTGCGGAGAACCAACGGAAGTGCGAATGGGCGCAAAAAAAGATCGAAAACCGCAGCCGCCTTTTGCCTGCTCAATTTCGACCTCACAGAGTAGATGCGAATTCGTTGCGGTTGGAGAGAAACTTGCCCATTGGGAAGGCTGGTGTGAGCCCATAATTCTTCTACAGCTTGAAAGGCTTTCATAGGGACATTTCGTCCGGTGTATGTTACGCCTAAGTAGTGGTCGACATCACGGTTGCCGGTTTATATGACTGTCCGGGATGTGGGGAGGAGGGAGAGTGGGGGGCGTGCACGCACAGCTGAATTCATGCCGCTGCCGATGACATGCCCGTTGTGATAGGGGGAGATTTAAACGTGGAAGTCCATGGCTCGATGCGCCCGGTCAGTTGTCCTCCGTAATCGTGCGGTTTGGGTCTGGGTGTGTTTCACAGACAGTAACATTCCTGCGATGGGGGAGGGAAACAAACGTCACATGTTTGCCCGCTAGAGTAAAGCTCCATGCTTTACAGGTTTTAACTCGCTGTGGGACGGCCGCACGTAGTTGTCTTAGAAGAAGAAGAGCGCGAAGCGAAGGGCATTGGGCAGAATAGGAGCTCGAATGGCGCGTGAAACAACGAAAAATGCTCCACGCCGCCTAACTGCGTCAAGTTCAGCTCGTCGAGTAGCTGAGAATTCCTCCTGAATGAACAGCAACTTTCCCTCTTGGAACGGCGAATGTGGGTTCATTATTACTAGTTCAGCTGTAAGGGCTTTCATATATCAACATTTGAACGGTAATCTTTCACTTCTAAGCACGCGCACGTAACCGCGTGCCGGTTTCTGCGAGCTTTGGTTGGGAGGGGGTCGTTTCGATCTCAGCTGTAGCTTTCATGCCCTTACATATGGAATTCAGTTGTGCTGGCGGGGGGTTTAAGCATAGACGTTCAAACAGCCCAAAACTACTCGTCCGGTGTTTCTTTCAATGATCTTGCGAATTGGATTGGTTGTGTTACAGATAAAGATATCCACGACGCTGCAGTCAAACAGGACAGCTCCGTGTTGTCCGCGAGAATAAGCTGGAATTCTTGCAAGTTTCATACCCGCTAATTGGCTGGAAAGTATGTTCAATCACAAATTAACACGAAACATGTTTGGTTACGGTGCACTCCGTAGGACTAGGCCAGCACTCGCAGGTCATCGTTCTTCACAGAGTGTAAGTACGCTGATTTTTTAAACAAGTCCCCCTTCTGAACCAAGGGCCGGCACGGGGCCCTTTACGGTAGTCATCACACCAAGAAAGCTCTTTGTTTTGTTACCTTGCTGTTTGTTTTTTGCTAAAAAAAAAAGTCACGACGGAAGGCCCGGAAAGGCGCGCGTTTTGGCGGGTCATCGCCACAGGCGTGGCTGCGCTAGTTCTTATCAGTGAATATCGCCAAATAAAAAAGATTAAAAATGCAGATTTCCCCTTTATACGGACAATAAACGGATGAAAAGGGTCCTGGTGTGGCCGCAGAATGTTTTAATTATAAAGCGCGATGCCACAAGAGCACGCCGGCAGGAGCGGAGCACCACGGCACGGAGGTGCGTCTCGAACATGTGATTTCAGCAGCTTTATGAATACGGTACAAACAAAATGATTAACTTGTTTTTCAGCAGCATGGTTTGGCCGTCTTGGAAAGTCTTGTTTCTCCAAGTTTTAATGAGAATCGAGATGGGTTTCTCTCTTATTTGACCTTTAAAATTAGGCATTCTTAGAAAAAGCACACCAGTCGATCTCTTTTCACGGATATTTATATATTTTTTTCTAGACAATCGATATTTACAGATATTTTTACACATGTCTGGTCGCAATTACCGAGCACTTACAAGTTGGTCACAATTGCAGATACGGAGATAGGGGGCGGCGAAGTAAGCTACAATGTAGTCTCTGGCCTGAATTCAAAACTTTTCCCTATTTTTTGTTCACAGCAGAACGCACTATTGACAGGTTTTCTCATATTGCTGTAGTTGTCGTTTTAGACAAATTTTTGTGAGAACGATCCAACCTTGCCGTACGCAAAGACCCAAAGTTGGAAATAACTGCAGCCGGCATAAATCGCTCGTCACCCACGCCACATTTGCAATTTTGTTTTTCGCAAAGTGTGCAGGCTAGCTTATTGCAGTTTAAGCTATTCTGTGGCTTGCGCAACTCTACTCATAAAAATACGTGAAAACATGCGGGTACACACGCATGTTTTTCCTGTCGTAGAATCAGCGTGCAGACAGCGAAGAAGGAAATCACAGAACATCTATAAAGACAACTTGATCTTTCAAAAATGTTTTTTTCGGGGTAAAATTCCCACCCAGAGATGTCGAATACTTACACCTGAGTACTTGAACCGGCTAATAAAAGCGAAAGCAAAACGTATGGGTGTGAGATCAGAAGCCCTAAATGTTTCTTTGCGGCCGATGATAGAGAGGATGGTTATCCACGGCCATTACAAGTGATGCAGCTGGTGTAGCACGGTTAGGGTATAGTGGAGTGCGGGCTCTATAATTAAGTAGTACGGGGGCAGGGGGAATAGTTTATGCAAGAGCTCGAAAATGCTTCTTGGGAGTAATAACAGCAGAAGCGGTAACATGGTGCAGGGCAGATTTTAGAGTGCCTTTTAAGGTGGAACCGTTTGATGGTAAATTTCTCCAGTTGTGATTGGAATTTGGCTGCTAACAGAGTGGCGCTGCACAGGCCGAAATGTTTAACTTGAAATTTTGTTCTATCGGCTTTCCGCAAAGGAAGCTTCCGCTTCGCAACGACTCACACCGACGGAGTGGTAGTCGGAGCTGCTTTAAACAAGCTTGACCACCCGGGCACGCAGCAATTTTGGGAAATCTTATTTTTCTTTACTTGACTCTGCACCATGACATGCGTAGGCGTAGCAAGAGTCAATGTCGGGAAGTATCAGACAAGAAGGACAGGGTGCTGTGTTACCTATTTTGGTTCCACAAAGTTATAACTCGGGTGATGGTAATTTCCGGCTCGCATCGGCCATACATGTTGGTTACGCCGCCTTAAGTATTGCCCCTTAATTCGGGCTTCTTACACAGCTTGTTCCTAATTGCACAACGCGCTATTCGCGTTTTGTCAATCACTCTCCTTACTCATAAAAAATAACTAAAGAGCAAACATAAATGGTTCGCCTTTGAGGCACACTATTGTAAATGCGCGTGAAAAAATATAGGGCCTACCATATTATTACTGTTAGAACATTATCGCTGTTAAAACCGGCCGTTAGAACATTAGCGGATATGCTGTATTCCTTTTGTCTTCCCTGCGAGCCACTATGGCTGAACCTCCGCATTAGCGACCTAAGCCTAAGAACTTGATTTTGATGATTGATTGTTGGGTTTTAACGCGCCGACGCAACGCAGGCGATGAGGCGCGCCGTAGTGGAGGGCCTCCGGATTAATTTTGACCACCTGGGGATCTTTATCGTGCGCCGAAATCTGGTACACACGGCGTTTTGCTTTTCGCCTCCATCAGAAAAGCGGCCGCCGCGGCCGGGAATCGAACCCGCGACCTCGTGCTCAGCAGCGCAACGCCTTAGCCACTGAGCCACCGCGGCGGGTAGCCTAAGAACTTCATTAGCAGCTTAGAAGCACAAAAGGTGGCAAAAATAAACTTTCCGACATACCAAGGTATTCATTACGGGTGCGGCGACGGCCATGGCTCCATCGCCAAATAACGTCCCATGAAGTATGGGGAATGTCTGGCAGAGAGTCGGCCACCTCCATTAGTGTCCCTTTCACCTATCTATTAAGAGGAATGTCTTCATGCAGGGGAGATCAATTTATCTCATTGGAAGGCGCGATGTATTTTTTGCCCCTTTGACTGTGTTTAAAAAATTGCGCTTCAAATCCTGATGGCGCACGGTCGTATATGAAAACATGACCTTATGTAGAGGTAGCGCAGCCCTTCTAATCACTAAGTTGTGGACATGGCACTCTCGTTTATGCTTATAAATTATGGCGCGGCGCAGTGGTGGCACAGAGGCGCCGCAAGGCATGAGCTATTCAGAATTGATGACGGAAGAGAGCAATAATGCTGCTAAATCCCACCGATCTCTTTGCTTCTTCTCGAAGCGTAACCTCCGTCTAGTTTCCATTTTTCACGCACATACAGACTTCTTCCCATTGACCTCCTCTCCCAGTGTAGGAAAAATTCCGCCGAACTCGTCACAATACTACGAGAGTAATCTGAACCAAATAACCAGTTTTTCATGATCAATTTTCACTTTCCCTGTATTTTTGTTCTACCTTCTTTACCTGTATCCACTAACTTGAGTGCATGGAGTGCTTATGACAACAACCGCAAATTTTAACAGGTGTTTAGAATATGCAAATGAATTCTGATGTCCAGAATGTTTCTTAAAATTTCGCTTTTAGTGTACTCCTACGTAAGCGGACTCGCGAATTCAACGTCTTTTACCACGAACGTATTAACTGGAGAATATTTTTGTTCTCTTCAATGCTAATAGGCTGATACATGAAAAATGAATAATTACGGCACTGCAGTATCATCCTTGTAAAGCTGTAATAAATAAGGGATTCCCCGGTATCAATCCCAACGACATAACCCTTTAGAAAAAAAGGAATATAACTGACCTACACCAGAAATTATGAGGGTCATCAGCAAGAAGAGGAACCTCACGGTAAAAATTATAACAAGTAATGCGCGAAGCAGAAAAAATAAAATAATATAGCCGCAATCGTTAAGAGAAAAAGCCAAGAGGACACAAAAAGAAATCCACGGAAAAACGTGTACGAGTTTGAGAAAAGAAAAATACCGCGTACTCGTAAGTCTGCTTACATGCGTTGAAAGCGGAAGCATTATGGCTTCCGCCGGCGATACTTATCAAATACATGTCTACGCCTACAATCTCTACTACGTGTCGCTGCTACGTTCGGCATCTAGAGTCCCGCCACTCAGGCAAGGCATCAGCAACGTCCGTAATTTTTGGCGTTTATCAGTGTTGCGACATTGCCCCATGTACGGCTTCGCGTGAACTCCGACCTGCCGTTTGTTTACAAACACCACCGGGGAGGCAGCAAAACGACATCTTTGGACACACTTCTGCGGCTAAAATGCTGTTACATGCGATATCTTTGATTCGCATTCGGAACGACGTCAGTCGCGGCAGCCTCAGAGCAGGGGAGGAGAAGCTAAGCCTACCACATTTGACAAATAAAACGCATAAACAGCTAAATGGCGGTGCCCCATGACCCGTGCGCATGTTATAAAACAATGGCCACGCGATGCGATCATGGTGGCGGCACAAAAAAATGTAGCAGAAAAGTGCGTCCATACTCTGTACACTTACCTAGTGAGACTAGCTGAGCGTAAGCCACCAGGCCTGCGAGGATGGCAAGAAAACATTTTTGTACCCTCCTCCGTCACCATTTGAAGCGGTTTACAACAGCTTTGCTAGACATACGCTTTCTTAGGGCGGGATGGAGACGAATTTTAAAGGTGATAGTCTTTGTGGGCTACTTCAACGCAGAAATTTGGTCTGTCTGTCTGTCCTGTCTTCTATGACTCCACTCAGCCACCTGGCCAAGTGAAACTGAAACTGCGCAGTAGTCTTATACAGTGAAAACCCGGTTATAGCGAACTGTACTATGCACCGCAATTAGTTAGATAATACAATAGTTCGATTTAGCGAAACCGCCGCGATAACGGGTTTTGTTACGAGTTCTCAATACCGGGGATACCTCGCTCCCCCCCTCCCCCTTATCCCACCCCCCATGTGGAAACTAACGCAATATATAGTAGTCTTACCGCAAACATAACCATCCATTAATGGACCGCAATAAGGCTACTTTCCACCTTTCAACTGCCTACTTCACAAAAAGAAATGATTCTAGTTTTCACCTTCATTTTGGCGGCGCGTCAACTAGCACAGCATTCTATTCCGTGTCCTTCAATATCGAAGCAATAATGTCTGAGCATATCCACTGTCGAAAGCTCTTCATTAAGCATTGGACGGCTTTCACCTCGTGACATCCTCGGCATCTTTGGCAGCTTCACAGCACAGCTGCCATGACATCGACAACGGTGTCTGTATCAGAGAGGCTCACAGTGACGGCAACCTGTCGTCGACGACACTCAGGAAATACCTGTAGGAATTCTAGGCCCGTTTTGTTCAACCTCAAGTCTTCTACGCAACAAGAGTGCCACTGGTAGTATCCTTGCGTACAAGCGCGCTCCCAGGTGCTGGCGAGTTACTTCTTTTTCGTGTGCTCTTTTACGAGTGACCATTTCATCGTCACCAAATTTAAATAACCTGAAAATGCCTGCTAATTTCAAGCTTTCTCCAAGGCTTTTGGAATAAGAAGTGTGTGCCCTGGCCTTTTACGCTCTCTGCACTCAAAGGCCTGAGTTCGCGTACAGATTTTTCGGCTTCATTTGGCAGTTTCTGGGGTCAGTGTTAAGTTACTGCTGGCATAGCACTGTGTTCCAACGTTAGTTTTTCTCCATAATGTCTGGTTTCGGCCAATAGCCCCACTGCGTCTCTGTTAGGGCTCGGGAAGCTTCACTTTTGCTCTTTTACCAAACACCTGAGCGTAGGCCATGCGCCACTCTGATGAAGGAGCTTGCCACTCTGTTTTTATGTGCGAGCTGGCCGACACGTCCAACAAAGACAACCATCAATAATCAATGGAATGCTGCCCCATAACAAGATAAAAAGTAACCAGTAGGACAGACGCAAGAAATAAGCGTAAAACAATTGCACTTTAGCTGCCTTTTGCGGTACCAACGAACTCGTTAGTTCAACGCGGTTGTGTAAGCATTTACGCCTTTTGGGCAGCGGCATTGAAAAGGACCCCCGTATAAAAAGCATTCACATCGTTCCCCCCTTACAAACACTGGAGCACCCAGGCGTTCATGCATGCGATGATAAAAAAACAGAAACAAAGGATATTATGTTTTGTTTAACGCACTTGCCTCGTTGCCGTATTACATAGTGGCTGGCACCAGAAAGCAGGCAGAAAATTGTGGCCCTCATGAAATCACTTTTAGGGCTGCTTACATAATTCGCTTCTACAGCGGCGTCCCCCTCGTTGCACCACGTTATTAACTCGTGCACCCACTAGGCGTAGTTCAGTTTTGGTTTCCTCAGAAAGCAACAAGGAAAGCGTGGGCGGTTTTCGTGTAGGAGGCGAGGGTCTGCGCGGCCCTTGTCAGGCGAATTTCCTTTTTGTCCGCGGTACTGCGTCCACGTCTCTTGGGGATTTTATGCTTGTGAGCTCGCCCAAATTTTCTATGCGGCTGAGAGTCAGTGTTTTAAGAATATCTTTCCTTTCGTGGGAGCGGCTACTGTTTTCAGTTGAGCAGTGGCCTATCAAAACGCCGCTCGTATGCGTCATGGTGGCTCAGTGGGTAGGGGCGTTGTGCTGCTGAGCCCAAAGATGGGGGTTCGATTTCCGGCAGCGGCGGCCGCTTTTTCGATTGAGGCGAAAAGCAAAAACGCGTGTGTGTTCGAGATTTCAGCGCCCGTCCAAGATCCCCAGGTGGTCCAAATTATACCGGAGCCCTCCATTACGGCGCGCCTCATCGCCTGTGTAGCGTCGCGCGTTACACCTTACAATCAATGAATAAAGACACCGCCCTTCAGCGCCTATTCGTGTTGTTGAGTTTCATTGCAACAAGGAGAGCAGAAGGCGAGACAGAGGGAGGATGAAAGTTGGCGAATGCGGGGCGCATTGAATCAAGAATAAAAGCGACACCGAAGGAAAACATCAGGAGAAAATAAGAAGGTCAAAGTAGCGAACGTCGAAACAGCGCTCCATGATCAGACGGGAGTCTTCTGCATCGTCTAAGAGATAGCCCAGAGAAGCGCCCCACCACTGTGAAAAAATTACACCCATCTCCCCGAAGGGAACCATGAGTAGGATGCGGAGCGTCATGGGGGTTCCGTTTGCGTTTCCGTTATGTTTGTTAGCCAACTTTGGTGGAAATGTAGTGAACCCCGTAATTCTCATATATCCTACTCATGGTTCCCTTTGGGGAGATGGGTGTAATTTTCCCTATTGTATGCGTATATACGCGAGTGAGACGAGATTGAAGTGGTATCTAAAGGTCTTTATTTAGGTTTGCACGTCTTCTTACTTTGAGTATGACGGCCTTATGGTCGCTGAAGTGCACATTCAGTGGATCTCGTAGCAGCGGTTGTATGCAGTCGTCGCCGTTGCAGTTGGTAAAGACGAGATCGATACACGTTCCGTGGATTGTAGTTGGGTGTAATTGCTGTTAGTGTTTGCGCTGATGCTCTCACTTAATTGCGTCAGCACACTCACTGACGGGGCTGTTGCTTCCATCCTACTTCATCTGAGGGGAGGGGGAAGCAACTTTATTTAGTCGCCTGCAGAGCGATACCACCATTAAGTGGCGCCGCGACGCGGGCCCTTACGTCTTCTCAGCGGGTGGTCTTTACTCGACTACGGCGCGTGCTACTCCCGCGTTCGGTCGCCCTTGGGGGCAACGTCCCGGCGGTTTCGCTCGGCCTTTGTCTTTCAAGAGCCGCCAAGACCTGCTGGACGGCCCAGGTTTGGATTTCTTGGTCATAGCACTTCGCCGCAGCCGCGAGCCGCGGCGGAATCGTTGTACTTGTCGACGCTTCGTTGGGGAACTTGGTGCAGTCCCATAGGATGTGCGTTAGGGTGGCCCTCTCCCGCTGGCACACGCGGCACACATCACTCGCATACACTTGCGGGTACACATATTTCATCAACACTGGGGTGGGTAAGGACCCAGTCTGCAGTTGTCTGAACAGCACCGCCTCCGCTCGGCTCAGCCCCGGATGCGGGGGTGGGAGAGTCCTTCGAGCCAAGCGGTGGAACTGTGTAAGTTCGTTGAACGTCGTCATACGGTCCTTGGCGCTACACCACAGTGGACGGTCGGTTGCAGCGGCGCGGTTGGTTAGCGCTCGCGCCACTGCGTGTGCCGTCTCGTTGTGGTTGTCGTGCTTGGCCGACGCATCGTTGCCCGCGTGCGCCGGGAACCACTTTATTTTAACACACCTGTTCTCTCGTTGGAGGTCGGCCGAGCACAGAACGCGCACAGCCTCACCGCACACTTTGCCCTTGGCATAATTCCGCACGGCACTCCTGGAATCGCACAACACTGTCTGGCACCCGGGGTCGGCAATGGCCAGGGCTATGGCCACCTCCTCCGCCTGGCACGCCTGTCGGACCCGAACGCTCGCCGCCGCCCTCGTCGCGCCAGACGACGCCTCGATGACGGTAGCCACGAATGCCTCGCTGTCTCCCTGGTATTCGGCCGCGTCCACGAACCTGGCGTGCTCGTCCTTGGCGTACAAGTCGATGAGGGCCTTGGCCCTCGCCGCTCTTCTCTCCTTGTCAAACTCCGGATTCATGTTCCTCGGGATGAGATCTACCCGAATCCGGCGCCGGGTCTCGTCCGGGACAGGAGCGTCGCTGCTCGCCTTCGCCGCAGGCGTGAAGGCCAAGTCTTGCAGTATGCGCCTACCGGTCTCGGTCGTAGAGAGCCGCTCCAGCTGGGCGGATCGTTGCGCTTCAGCAATTTCCTCGAGGGTATTGTGTACCCCCAGGCTCAGGAGCTTGTCGGTGCTTGTGCACTCGAACAGCCCGAGCGCCGCCTTGTACGCTCGGCGTATCAGGGCGTTGATCTTATTCTTTTCGCACTGCATCCAATTATGGAAGGCTGCAACGTAGGCGACGTGGCTGATTACGAAGGAATGCACAAGCCGAATCAAGCTCTCCTCCTTCATCCCGGCCTTGCGGTTGGCGACCCGTCTGATGAGACGCACTGCGTTGGTGATCTTGGCTGTAAGGCGGGAAACGGTCTCGCCGTTGCCGCGACGCTTGTCTATAATCATACCGAGAACCCGTATCTTATCGACCTCCGGGATCACCTGGCCGCTCCTCGTCACGATCTTTATCGCCTCGTAATCCCTGGGCTCGCTCTTGTTTCGCCTTACGTATTTCGGTCGTAACACCAGCAGCTCCGACTTGCTCGGCGAGCAGATCAAGCCGGATCCGTTTAGCTGGTCTTCGATAGTGTCGACAGCCTCTTGCAGCGTGCTCTCGATGTGACCATCGCTGCCTCCCGTAACCCACAGAGTGATGTCATCGGCGTAGATGGTGTGCCGGACCCCCTCGACTCGAGAGAGCCGCTCGGCAACCCCGATCATAACGAGGTTGAATAACAACGGCGAGATGACCGAGCCCTGGGGGTCCCGACACTGCCGAGCCTCTTCTCTTGGAGTCGCAGATCGCCGGCGCAGAGCTCTGTGGTCCGGCCTGTCAGAAAGTTCTTGATATAGTTATAGGTTCTTGCGCCCATGTTCAGTCTGGACACCTGGGCTAGGATCGCAGAGTGCTTCACTTTGTCGAAGGCGCTCTGCAGGTCCAGCCCCAGGATGGCTTTATTGTCTTTCGTTAGGTTGCCGTCAATGACCTCATTCTTCAACAGAATCATCGCGTCTTGGGTGCCGAGGCAACGCCGAAACCCGATGATCGTGGCGGGGTACAGTCCTGACTCCTCCAGGTAGTCCTGCCACCTACACATGAGGACGTGCTCCAACACCTTGCCCACGCAGGACGTGAGCGAGATGGGCCGGAGGTTGTCCGTGTTCGGTGGCTTGCCCGGTTTGGGGATGAGGATTGTCTTGGCAGTCTTCCACTGCTGGGGAAGTGACCCCGCCCTCCAGCACTTGTTGTAGTAACCGGTGAGGTTCTCGATGGCCGCATCGCTGAGGTTCTTGAGCGCTCTGTTCGAGATGTGATCCGGGCCGGCCGCAGACTTGCTGTTCAGGTCATGCAGGGCCGCTCGCACCTCCTCGACGCTGATGTCGCGGTCGAGCTTATCGTTGGCTTGACCCGCGTACTCAGGATGCCTTTCCGTGGGTGTGACCGGGAGGTACTTGCTGTCGATGCGTCTGATTACTTCTGGTTTCCCGTGTTCCTTGACTGCTCTGTGAATGATCTTTGCGAGGCGGTCGCGTTGATGGGATTTTGTTTTGGTCTCGTCGAGCAGATGCCGCATCAAGTTCCATGTCTTGCCGCAATGCATCTGCCCGTCCGCAGCGCTACAGATTTCATTCCACTCTTGCGTGCATAGCACGCGACAGTGGGCCTCGATGGCGCGATTCAGCTCCGCTACCTTCTTCCTCAGTCGCCGATTCAGCCGTTGTTTCTTCCACCTGTTTAGGATGGATTGTTTCGCTTCTATTAAGTGCGCCAGGCGGCTGTCTATCTTGTCGACCTGCGCGTCCGTTTCTATGGTCTTGGTCGCTTCCTTGATCTTCCCCGCGATGAGGGCCGACCATTCTTCTATGTTCTCGATGTCCTCCTCCTCCGTCGGTAACAGGCTACGGAAGGCATCCCAATCAGTAAATTTATGCTTTCTGGTGTCCTCCGACGTGTTGACCTCCTCCGGTATGATGACCTCCACGATGTAGTGGTCACTTCCGAGCTCGGACCCCGTGTTGCGCCAGGTGATCTTGCCCTTCTCGTCGTTCTTCACGAATGTGAGGTCCGGCGTCGTGTCTCTGGCCACGGAGTTTCCGATCCTCGTAGGATCCGTCGGGTCCGTGATGAGGGTGAAGCCCAGGTCTATTGTGTCTTGAAACAGATCTCGCCCCTTGGCCAATTGCTTGCGGTATCCCCATGCCGGGTGCGCCGCGTTGAAGTCCCCGCAGGCGATGAGCCTGTGGGTCCCCGCCGTGGTGCTGGCTCTGTGCAGGAGTGTCTTGAACTTTTGTTTCCGGTGCGAAGGGCTACTGTAGACGTTAAGCAGAAAGGTGCTGTTCTTGTGTTTCTTGCCCGAAACGACCTCGATGAGAGCGTATTCTATTTTACTCTTGTGCAACTCATGTTCGATAAAGGTGACTCCCTTGCGAATCAACGTACATACTCCTCTACCGCCGGTGACCTCCGGAGACTTGATGTAAGCCCTGTAACCGGGGAGCGATACCGCGTCGGTGCGAGTCTCTTGTAACATGATTATATCTGGCTTGCGTGCTACTTGTGTTATGTGTTGCTGTAAGACTGCCCTCTTGCTAGCGAAACCGTTACAGTTCCAGTGCCAGGTCACCAGACCCTTCACTGCTGCTGTTGTTGCTGGAGCGGCCATGATTGTTGCTGATTGTACTGCTGCGCTGTGACTTGCTGTATGGCGTTCGCTAGCTGCTGACATGTCTGCTCGATGTCGGCGAACTTGTCGAAAATCATCTTAGTGAAGGTTGTCTTAATATATTCCTCGAGCCTGTCAAGGTGTTTCTCGATTCGGTCGACTTTGTCTTCCAGGTTGTCCACCCTATCGTTAAGTTTGCGCTCCTTCAGGTTCTCGATCGCTCGTCTCTTGGGTGCCGGTTCCTTCGCTGCGGGTACAGCACTGCTGGTGCTGGGTGTGGGTTCACACGGCACCGCTTGAGGCGTTTCGTTATTGGTGGAACGGGGCGTCAGAAGCTTTTTGATTTCCGCGATCTCTTTTGCCATCTTGCTGATAGTCGCCTCTTGCCTAATGACTGTCGTCTCGAGCTCGTTGTTCTTGCGCCGGAGTTCCTCGTTGGCCTCCTTCAACACCCTCATCGCCTCGTCTTCCTTCGCCTTGGTGCTGTTGCCGCCGACGTTTTTGGTGGTTGCGGTGGCATTGGAGGTGGTGGTGGTGGTACCCCCCTGTGCTTTCATAGCATCATTTCTTGCTGCATCGGCCCAACTCACGCGGTCACGTGATTGTGATCGCTTACGGCTAACGCTACGCCGTCTGCTCGACGCTGCCCCTGCGCTTCGAGGCGGAACGACGATGCACGGCGACGAGCTGGGCCGGCAGCTGTTGCAGCTGCTGATGTCAGCGGTGGAAATCCCTCAGCTTCGAGCGCCGCTTGTTGCTGCTGCTGCGCTTGCTGTTCGGCCATCCTGCGCTCCCACTGCCTCTTTCTAACTACGTATGGGGTCTTGAACTTATTCTTACAAACCTTGTCCCCGGTCAGATGTGGCCCGCCGCACAATTTGCAACTGGGGGTGCAGGTATGGTCGTCCTTGGGGTTTACGGCCCCGCAAGCGAAGCACGTCTTCACGTGAGGGTTCGGACAAACGTCGCGGCGGTGGCCCACCTTTCCGCACTGCTTACACACATCGAATTGCTTTCGGTATAGGCTGCACTTGATGAGAACGGGACCGTAGCACACGTAATTCGGGACCTTCAGGCCCCCGAAAGCAACGATGACTGTGGTCGAGCTACCAATCCTCTTCGCGCCAAGTGCCAGGGGATTTCTCGAGTTTACAATGTTCCGGTCGATCATGGCTGGGGAGTCCTCAATCGGGATACCTCTAATCACTCCTTTAACGGTGCCATATGGCGCGGTTTGGTATGCGCCAACCACATGTTCCTTGCCACCAATGCAGATCGATTGTATCTTGGCGTAAAGTAAAGCACGTGCATCGTCGGGGGTACTCACCACCATGATGTTTTGTTGCAAATTGGGGCAGAAGGTGTCCGCTCTCCCGTCCTCCCTTGATACATTCGCCGCCGCCATGATTGCCGATGCCACGATGGCGGTATGAGTCCTCGCGATGTTAAGGCCTCCCCTAGGCCGCACCACCACCTTCGTCTCCTCCCTCGGTAGAACGTCCGGCATCCTTGCTGCCCTCGTTACCGAAGCTTTCACATTCCTGGCGAAGTTCTTCGTCGTAGACCTCGACTGTCGAGGGGCGGTGACCTCGCCGGCTGGGGCCTTTATACGCTGGCCCACGTGCGACCAGCCCGCACCGTCATTGAATTCCTCGGAAGAAATTTCTTCCCCTTCAACTTCAATACACATCTGGCTAACGCCGGAATTCGCCGGGTTCCCGATCAATGGACGTCTCCATCTCGGTCGTCATGTTTGTACAGCCACCGCCCGAGGACGACGGCCCTCCCTCACCGAGGTTAGGCCTAGCTAGCTGTGGACTCCAGCTGTTCGATTAGGCTTGGCGGAACGCCGCCGGGCCTCACAAGAAAAGTCCCGCAAAAACGTACCTTTTGTTAGCGACTGGTACTGGTTAATGACCCGCACCTTTACAGACACATTGGTAATAGCGATAACTAATAATTAGCACTGCAAAAATGGTCATAAAAGCCGGAGCCGATGTGAGCACGTCAGCTCTCGTTGGCGATCGCAGCGCCACCTCCTTCATCTGAAGAATCACGGACTCAAGCGCAAGCACAACCGCAGTTGTTGTTGTTGTTGTTGTTGTTGTTGTTCCTCTTCTATGGCACTTACCCACGCGGGGAATTGGCCAAGAAACGGTGGTGTGCGGACGCCGGACCACCGCCGGACGCCGCGGGACATACCCCCTAGTATAAGAGGTGGGGGATTGGCCAAGAAAACGGTGGTGTGCGGATGCCGGACCACCACCGACGCCCCGGGACATACAAACCGGAGCATGAGACGCTCCGTATCTAATATATCTAGGGCAACTGCTGTGGCTATGACGACAGGCATTTCGAGCTGCTCTCGCCTCTTCCACAGTGGCGTACTTCTCGGCCCTCCCCTCCCGCGGCATGGACATTTGTTTCGTAACCCTTGTGGAATAAAGCTCAGAGTCCTCGCAATGAGGTATACGAGGCACTTGCAGCACGTTGTATGCACCATCGCGCTTTTTCTGACCCCCTTCCGGTACTGGTGTTGATGTTTCCCGCCAAGCACTGAGTCACAGATTCTCAGAGCTCTTCTCGGGCAGGGCTGTTTTCTTTTCCGGCGCTCGCTTCGATATTTTGTGCAATTCTGTGCACCCCATGACGACTTTTCGCACGCTATTCTTTACCCTCACAACGCGAAGAAAGATCCGAGGCTTTCGACTTAAAATATCGCTCCGTGTATTAAACCAGTTTTTTCTTCCCTGTGAACCCAGTGTAAGCTCTGTGAAAAGTCGTCTTGGGGAAAGTCATGAAAGAAGGTAGGGCTCTTCTTAAAGAAATTAAATATATCAGTCTTGATTCTATTTCAGTGGGAAATGTGGAATTTATTTTCGTGGAACTGACGTAAAAATTGAAACTGCCAGAGGGCTGGCGGGGGTGGCTGTGTTCGCTCATCTGCCTTAATTTTTCAAGATAAAGCTTGTATAGTGTGACTTGCGCCCTGAGTGGGGGCGTAAAACTGAGCGCATTGCGGCAAAGCAAATTATATTCACGCGCTCTAATCACGACAGCGACGACGACGGTGATAATGGAGCGGCTGCTGCGGCTGATGATGATGATACCCTTGAAGTGTTGGGCACGTTCCCTCTTCGGTGCATCGGCCAGAAATAAGTATTGGTTGTGTCCCTGTTCGCCCCTAAAGATGAAAAAATTACAGATTGAAACCTCCCAGGGATTTCTCTTGCCGGGGGAAACTCTTGCTCGCCGTTCGTCGCTGGCGCGGGCGGGCGCCGTGCACAAGTGTCGCGCTATATTACCCACCGATAGGAACCAGTCAGCATCGTCGCTCCCATCCCGCCACATCGCAGATGTGGTGGCTCACTCTTGTCTGCGAATTCGCCTTCCTGTGCGGCATGGGTAGGCCGCCCGTAGTTTTGCTTCGCGGAAGAGTTGACAGTCACTGCAAAATATAAACGGTCCCGATAAAAGCAGAAAAATGATTTACAATAAGCTATATCCAAACATGTGCGTTCGGGTATTGCTCACCGAAATGAAGGCGTTTTGTTTTGGTAGATCGTTCATTTTGCGTTTACACTTTGTCATGCGTATTTATTTAAGCCGAAGTGTTTTGGTTTTTGTTTGAGGTCATTACATTTTCATGTTGGTCGTTTTAGTTTTCACTGACGTCCTGCTTACGTGCACCCCTGTTCCGGAGGAAAGGGGTTATATATTTTAAAGACGATAGTTTTTCTTGGACTACTTAAACCTAGACATTTTGGTCTGTCTGTGTGTCTGTTTGTCTGTCTTTTTTTTTCTTTATTGCCTGTCTGTTTGTCTGTCTGTCTGTCTCTCTGTGACTCGATTCACCCACCCGGCCAAAGCACAACAATACCTGCGCAATAGTCTTATATAGTCCAGCTAAATCTACCCGTCTAAGTCCGGTGTAATGTTCATACTTGTCGACAGTGTTGAAGAAGAACAAGACATTGCGCAAATATAAGACAACAAATTAATACAGAAAGGATATTTGCAGTGTTCCTTTATAAAAAGTCATACACGCTTGATTTTTGTGAAATTAAATACTTCATAAACTGCAGAAAAAAAATTCAGTCCGCCGTCGCCTGCTGTCGCCCGCGCCACTATAGCTTCTTCCGCCATTTTAAGAAATCAACCGGCAACAGTTACGAAAGGTTCCACTAGATAGGTTCCACGTTCTGTTTGAAACGCACGTGGAGTAGGGAAACGCGGTTCTATAACGTTGAAGTAGGGCGCCTCGATTCACGCGCGTCTTCGCCGTACGGCAGCGTTGGCATCGAGACACCCGGCCTGGAGCAGTGGAACGCGGAAAATTTAAAATGATTTAAGCAAACCTTTGGCTTGTTTACCTTGGGAAGAGCGCGACGCAAGTAGAACAACATGAGAGGTGAGCGGGAAAGCGAAGGGAAGTATTACTGGCCACAGTCGATAAAGGCTATCGTCTTTTGTCGACATTTACGCGGCCAGATACGCGGCCAATTTCTTTTTTCGCTCTCTCCTCACGTATAATTTCATCTGGGACGCCATTCATAAGCAGACTGCGCCAATTAGGGCGTCCAGCAGAATAAATCAACATCAAGTCCTTGGAAATATGCCACCACTGTACAACCACTGTGCAACTTTTAATCGAAACTTTATGATAGTCAGCAGTTTCTGCAGTTGACGGATTCTCTTTCTGAGCAAAACCTCACTCAATTCATATTCGCAACTGGAGACACCCGTCTATGAAGGGGGTGACAAGCTTGTTAAGTTACTTGGTAAACAGTTTTTGTGGTTGGTCGTTTTCGTGCACGAACTCCCGAAACAAAAAACCTGTGATGTAAATCGTACGGTTGAACGCAGAATAAAATTCTGGCTGTCTCCGCACCACGGGTCTTTTAGCTTTTTTTAAATTTATACTTAAGCATAGAGCAACTACGTGCTCCGGGGGGTGGGGTGGTGGAATTGTAGTTTAATGAGGCTGAAAACCAATGAGCGTTGGTAAAGGGTCTAGCTTAAAAGTGCTCGAGCAAGCGAGGAGAACCAGGCACCAGCATGCGCGATTCCAATAGAATACGAACGTTAATGCGAAATAGCAATTAAACCGCTGTTTGTGACACGTCTCCCCTGAAAATCAGAACGTCAGCCCAAATTGCTCTTGTTTCTACAGCCCGGTGGGACACTTACCAAACCAAGGGCGGATTGAGTTAGAGAAGAGTGAGCTGACGATCCCTTTTAAGCGCTCAGACGTACCTCTCAAAAGTTATACTTCTTTCTGAGTTGACTAGAATCACCGACAGCCATTAGGTTTTTCATCAAAGGATCTCAATAACCTGATGTTGAAACTACTGCCTATTTTTGGAGCTAGTTTTGACGATCTATTAGCATTGACGGGCAGACGTCGGGCGATTACATTTAGCTTCACTCATCAAACGAAATACGACGAGAAGACGTCTACTCTGGGACTTGCGTATGATGTGATCAGCCAACGGAGCACTGTTGTTAGGAACATGTCGCATCCTCGAAAATTAGGGGTCGTCATATCTATGAAAGCTATTTTAAATCTACAGGCTTATCTGCTCGGAGAGTGTAGGTGCAAGTTTCTACTATAGCTGACCAACTGGCAGACTCTTACATGACTGGTACGAGAATCTTTTCGCTTTCAATAAATTGACGGCCCCCTTTCCACCTCTGCCTACTTTAACAACTATTTAGAGTGTGATGCAGTCATTTATCTATGGTGCCAGAAATTGCCGATACGGCACATTTGATCGAGTAATTGTGAGGAGAGATCCCTGAAGAAAAAGACTTCACTGAGAGAGAAAGGCAGGGATGGCAATATCTGTAGCGCCAGTTTTTTAAATTAAGGGACACATTATGCCACTTAGATCAATTACTGCTACGCCATTGTGCCAGCATTAAACAGTTCTGAAGATTGTTGTAGAAACGTTTCGTGGCAGAACCAGTCGAAGAGAACCCGCTTACCAAGTAAACAGTGCTTTAGGTGTGGATAAATACTAGTATATGCAAGTGAGAACGCTCACTATAATTTTTTGCTTCATTTGAAAGTATCTTTGTAACAAATGGAAAACTAACAACCGACCACGAAAGTTTAAAAAACAACAAAGACTTTCTGCTCTTGTACGGGAGCCTTTTTCATAAAGTATATTTTGTGGCGTTGATCAGATTGTCTACAAAGCTCTCTATATAGCCAATCAAAATTGCCGAATCAGATGCCTCCAAAAACGTTTTTATTCCTTAATGTCGAGCAGAAAGCATCAATCCGTGGTACACAATGTGTTTAGCCGATTTGTTTTGGTGCGGCCAAAGATTTATACACGAGGATGGAACACACCGCACGAAAAGGGCGAGTGCCGTAGCAGGACTGCCACCGGGTCAAGTCTTTGGTAAATTAAGTTTATGTCTCGTTGGCTACCCGTTAAGTAAGGTGTTAAATGCTATGTTTGTGGTATCTGTAGTGGTGCGGGCCATTCAATTTTGTCTTAGATCCGTCTCGTGTCTGTTAATATCGCGTTCCGCGGTAGTCGTTCAATGACTTTTGAAGTATGTTTATTGATTGTAGTGTTGTCAGAGTTCGCTTTCTTTAACGCATTTAAGTTTAGTTTGTAGTTGAAGGCAATTGAGCGTAATAGTTGTGCTGGGTCAGACCAATATTAACATAAAATAAAACAGTTGGGCTTCATTTTTGCACTGCATTTCTGTACATTAATATTGCCGCCCGGTTGAGCGTAATATTTCTGCACTTTCAAGACCATCTGAGCACTTTTATTGTATGCAGTTCACACTCGCGTCTTATTTCTGTCACGTTTCGATTAAATTAAAGGCGACCCTGCACTGTGTTTTACCTGTGAGATTTTTCCTAATAATGCACCTCTCCACAGGGTAATCAAATCATGTGTTGTGGGCGTTTCGTGTTGTTTAATGGAGTAACTTTACTTTAAATACCCGCCTAATTTTCATAATTGGCAACACAAAACATGAGTGGAAAGAGACTCAGTAAATCCTGTATAAAGACTGTAGGTTTTTTTTAGCTTTCTTTTATGCAGTAAACTGTAGGCTTGAAACTTTTCGTCAATTTTCTAGGAAATCCCCGCTCACGGTACCACATGTAAAACTCTTCTCCGGTTGATGCTCGAAACACGCTAACGCGGGCAATAAATGCTGTCATGGTGAATCGACGCTTACAGAGAAATCTGCAAGAAATATCGAAGCTTGATTCTCATGTAACAGTTAACCAATTTGTGAGGAGATTGTTCTCTGCCGAACAATATTTCTGGTGGAAACTATGGAAGTATACGCAGTAACCGGAACAAAAACGTATTAAAAAATTTACCTGTTATATGTTAACGGAAATGCTGAAATTGTCGCAATTTATTTTAAGATTGTGCATTTAGCTAAGATCCATTGTATATGCGAAACGACTGAGTATAAAAGCAAGATGAGCGATCGGCTTCCACTTTGAGATAATGGTTAAGGCACCCAGCAGAAATGTTACAGACAACATGCTAGTTGTGGTATTCTTTTAAAGAAACATGATACCTCCAAAGCCGTGCCGCCGACCTAAGGCACGAAGCGCCTCAACGACAGTCAGTGGTGGACAGCGAAGGGATTTCAGCCACAGATGACCCACACGCAGAGCAGTGCCTCCCCACTGTAAGCGAAGGTACAGGAATGGTGAAACCACCGCATGCCGATCCAAGCACCCTGTTTGCAGAAACCAAAACGGCCAGCGCACCGTTACAGCAACATGCCGCAGTTTCTGAGCACGAATCTGAAAACAAACGCCGGTTTTCAATCCTATAGGGACATTCATACGCCTGCAAGAATAAACAAGCAAGAAGGGTACTTCGAACTGCGTCAATCTGCCATGCAATTCATCCAACCAGAGGCGGCGGAGACTACAACGTGTTGCTCGAGGTCCAAGTCAGATATCATGAACGTGGACATATAAGAAAGGACAGCGGATCGTCCTTTCTAGCACCGATAATGTTTTAAGATACAGGCTTTGGCTTCTTGGGAAGTAATGACACATAAAAATGAGAGTTGCAAGCAAGAAAGATAGTATTCTTTAAAATTTTACCCGTTTATTTTGGTGTCAAAAATAACGATATTACCAGACAACAGACCATATTGCCGCGAACCATACATTGGGTTTGTTTATTTGTGTTTGCTTTTTACCGCCCGGCTGTGCCGGTCTGTGTTATCTCTGCGCCAAGGAAAGCGCGTGTTCAATTCTTTCTTTCTGTGCCGCATGTGTTATCTGTTGTGATAGGGAGAGCATTCCGATCTAACGTGAACAGCCCAGCATAATCTTCTTGGGTCTACTATGTTCTCGATGCGAATCGACGTTTCGAGGAACCACGCGCGCCAAAAGATAAAAAAGCCTGCAGTGCGGACGCCGGGGCATTCGATTCTGCGACGCTCGCTGACGCAAGTCACTTTGTTGACCGCTGCTTCGCCGCCTCTGTATTCTTTTAAGTTTGTTAGGGGAGCACAATTCGCTCCAATAAACTTGTTTCTCCTGCAAGACAACTGCGTCGTCCTTGGCTTCGTGACATCTGGTGGAGGTGCTGGGTACGCACCCTTCATGCCCACCTACAACCTCGAGAAGCCGCCCAGCCAGTCCAACAAGAGCCAGCCCCCGCCTGCAAAATTTTACCACCCGAGTTCGGTTTGATGCCAGAAGGGCCCAAGAAAAAGAACGCTGCAACCAACACCATGGTGCAAGAAACAACATCGCCAATCGTCCTGCAGCAGCCCCGGGAACCGCCATCGTTCCGGGGAGCCCCCGCTGAAGACCCCGAGAATGGTTGGAGAAGCTGGAGCGCGTCCGCATCTTCAACAGGTGGGACGACGAAGAAACTTTCCGGCATGTCTTCTTTTACTTAGAAGATGCTGCTCGAACTGGGTCGAGAACCATGAGAGTTCTTTGACCGACTGGACTCCACTTCAAAAGGGAGTTCCTGAAGACATTCACTACTGTTGTGAGAAAAGAGCGAGCTGCGCTTTTTGCTTGAAACTCGGACACAACACCCCAACGAAGGGGTCGTGATCTTCGTTGAGGAGATTGAAGCAATTATTTCGCCGCGCGGACCCTGATGAATGACGGAAGAAAAGAAGTTACGCTTCTTGATGCGCGGTTGTGAAGGAGGAGCTGTTTGCTGGACTGTCCGCAACCCGCCCAAAACCATCGCTGAATTCGTGACCGAAGCCAGCACGATTGAGAAGGCTCTCGAAATGCGTGCTAAGCCAGTATGACCGGAACTTTGTTGGCGCGGCCCAGTGAGAACTACATCGACAACATGCGGGTTCCGGCTGATAGCCTACGCGAGGCTATCCGCGAAATAGTGAGGGAGGAGCTGCGGAAACTGCTCCCGACGACGCCGCAACCACAAGTCGCTTCTCCCTTACCGACGTCATTAGAGAAGAAGTGCAGCAAGCGCTGGGAACTTCAACGACGCCAGTAGCACCTCGCGAGCCGCAAGCCATGACCTACGCGGCTGCTGTACCTCGCCCTCGCCCACCTGCCACCCTATCGTCCCGAGGGCTCCGTGCAGTCGTCTCCCTCTCGCCGGCCCGGCCACCTGCGGCGCAACCCCCTGACCCCAAGGAAGACCGACGTGTGGCGAACGTCCGACAATCGTCCGCTGTGCTACCCACTGCGGAGAGGCCGACCACGTCTACCGTCGCTGCCCTACACGGATGCTCGGTTTGCGAGGGTTCTCCGTCGACGCACCCCGCCCCCGAACCTGGTCAGCACCATCGGAGATCGAAGAGTACCTGTCTAACCACCAGCCGTCGACCAGCCCGTTTCAACCGTTCGCCGTCACCCTACCCATACCAGTCGCCGAACCGCCCGTAGCAATGCTGAGTTCTCACGTGGAAGGTCCCCCAGCCCACGCGTGGGGAAACTAAAAGCAGCAACTTCTGGAGGTAAAGTTGCACGATCGCGGAAAAAATGAAAACCCTCCAACGACCGCCCGCAACGACTCGCGGAAGACAGTGACTCACAACATGCCCTCATCCCGACGACCCGACCCAGACCTGGACGAGGACTCCCGTACACGACGAGACGTCCGCTGAGAAGACGATGACAACGACGACGCACAGTGCCCGACCGTCAACACGCACAAGCCGAGATGCGACGCCCCCCGACGCACCCGGAACTCGAGGAAGGCGGCATCCGACGTCAAGGTGTCCATCGACGGCTTTGACGTAGTCGCCCTCGTAGACACGGGAGCCGACTATTCGGTAATGAGCGGACCATTTGCGTCTAAACTGAAGAAAGTTTATGAACCAGATGGGACGGTCCGCACATACGCACAGCAGGAGGCCACCTCGTGACGCCAAGTGGAATGTGCACATCGCGCGTCACCATAGACGGCACAACGTACCCTGCGGCGTTCGTCGTTCTGCCTAACTGCTCCCGCGACGTGATTCTCGGAATTGACTTTTTTGACGGACAACGGCGCAATAATTGATCTGCAGACCAAGTCGATAACATTTTCCTCCGATCACTCCACGACGCCGCAACCCGAACCCCGATCACCGTGCTGCTGTCAGGATCGCCGACGATCACATCACCCTGCCACCCCGCGCAAGCTTGATGATCGCCGTTCTACTGTGAGGATGCTGCTTCTGACATCGACGCTAATCGTAGAGAGTGATCGAAGGTTGCTCTCGACCGCGGCGTCTCCGTCGCAAGAGGCATTGCGCACTTTAAGCAACGCCAATCTCACGTTTTGGTCACTAATTTCACCGAAGAGTACCAGCATTTAAACAAGGGAGCTGCAATTGCGTTCCTCGAAGAAACGCAAGAAGCAAGTGATGTTGATCGCAGTCGCCGACTTTGAACGCACACCCGTAGAAACCTTCAAGCTCCCGCAGCCATTCGACGTGAATCCGGCGGCTACCGCAAGAACAACGGAAAAAATTCTTGGCCTTGCTGCGTCGCTACAGCGAATGTTTTTTCGTCGAGCGCAAAACTACGTCAGACCCCTCTAGCGAAGCACCCGAATAATAACCGAAGATGGAGCCCGACCTACCAGACAGTCACCGTACCGCGTCTCTTCACACGAACGGGAAGCCATCCGGACTCAAGTCGACGACATTGCTGAGCGATGACATTATACAGCCATCGAAAGCCCCTGGGCTGCGCCCGTCGTACTCGTAAAGAAAAAAGGACGGCACATTAAGGTTTTGCGTTGACTACCGGCGACTGAAACAAAATCACGAAAAAGGACGTGTACCCCCTTCCCCGAATCGACGACGCCCTCGACCACCTCTGCCACGCGAAGTACTTCTCATCGATGGACCTGAAGACCGGCTACTGGCAAATCGAAGTGGACGAGAGAGACCGAGAGAAGACTGCATTTATAACCCCAGACGGCCCTATACGAGTTCAAGGTGATGCCGTTTGGGCTGTGCACAGCACCAGCGACGTTTCAAAGAGTCATGGACACTGTGCTAGCTGGCCTTAAGTGGCACACCTGCCTCGTATACCTCGACGACGTAGTGGTATTCGCCCGGACTTTCGACGAACACCTTGCAAGGTTGGAGTCTGTACTCGAGGCCATTCGTACGTCGGGGTTGACGCTAAAGCCTGAAAAGTGCCGTTTCGCATACGGGGAACTCAAGTTCTTGGGCCACGTCGTCAACGCCGCGGGAGTCCTACCTGACCCGGCAAAAACTTCAGCGATTGCGAACTTCCCAAGGCCGAAAGACAAGAAGGGCGTGCGAAGATTTCTCGGGCTGTGCGCATACTACCGGCGCTTCGTGGCAAACTTCGCACGCATTGCAGAGCCACTCACGCGCTTGACGAAAGATAGCACCCCCTTTCAGCTGGGAAAAACGACCAAGAAAAAGCATTCTGCGAGCTGCAAATACGCCTGCAAAGCCCGCCCGTGCTCGCTCATTTCGACGAAAATGCCGACGAAACGGAAATGCACACGGACGCCAGTGATATCGGCTTGGGTGCCGTCCTTGTCCAAAAGCAAAGCGGCCTGCGAAAGGGTAATCGCCTATGCCAGCCGTGGTCTGTCGAAGGAGGAGAAAAACTATTCTGCCTCTGAGAAAGAGTGCCTGGCTATTATATGGGCGATTTCAAAATTTCGCCCATACGTGTATGGAAGGCCATTCAAGGTTGTAACAGACCACCATGCGCTGTGTTGGCTCGCCAATTTGAAGGACCCCCTCTGGCCGTCTTGGGCGGTGGAGCTTGCGCCTGCAGGAGTTCGACGTTAGCGTCGTTTATAAATCCGGCAGGAAACACTCCGACGCCGACTGCCTGTCCCGCGCCCCCGTCGACCCACCACAAGACTCTGATGAAGACAGCGCGTTCTTCGGGATCGTGACGGAGAGCGACCTAGCCGCCCAGCAGCGTGCCGACCCCGACTTACGCGTCATAATCGAGTACCTCGAGGGATGCAACGTTGCCGTTCCTAGGACCTTCAAACGCAGCTTACCAGCATTCAGCCTGAGAAACTCCGTCCTTGTGAAGAAGAATTTCTGCCCCGGAACAAGAGCGAATTACCCTCCTCGTCATCCCCGCGGACCTTCGTGACGAAATTTTGGAAGCGTGCCACGACGACCCGTCTTCCGGACATCTGGGCACAGCCCGCACTATTGGAAAAATCAAGGCGAGGTACTACTGGCCCGGCCTTACCTCTGACGTCACCCACTACGTCCGGAGCTGCCGTGACTGCCAGCGACGAAAAAACGCCGCCGACAAGACCCGCCGGACTTCTGCAACCGATCGCCGTCCCATCGAGACCATTTCAACAGATTGGAATGGACCTTTTAGGCCCGTTCCCTACGTCACGATCACACAACAAGTGGATTGTCGTAGCGACAGGACTACATGACGCGCTACGCAGAGACCGCCGCTCTTCCGAGGGGGACTGCACAAGAAGTGGCGAAGTTCTTTATAAGCCAAGTTGTGCTACGACATGGAGCCCCGGAAGTCCTAATCACAGACCGCGGAACGGCATTTACTGCAGAGCTGATGCAAGGAGTTATTACGCTGCAGCAACACGGATCACCGAAGAACGACCGCGTACCACCCCCAAACGAACGGACTAACAGAACGTCTGAACAAGACAATCGCAGATATGCTGTCAATGTACGTTGACGTTGAACATAAGAATTGGGACGAAGTTCTCCCGTATGTCACGTTTGCGTACAACACGGCTATCCAGGAGACGACGCAGCTGACGCCGTTCGAGCTTGTCTACGGTAGAAGGCCCCCGACTACGATGCTCGACGCCATGCTTCCGCACGTAGAGACGAACGACCTCAACGCCGACCGTCCACGGATATCTTCAACGTGCGGCGGAGGCCCGCCAGCTCGCTCGAGTTCGTATAAGGGACCAGCAGCTGGT
The DNA here is from genome assembly GCA_013339765.2 of Haemaphysalis longicornis. Classification (NCBI taxonomy): domain Eukaryota; kingdom Metazoa; phylum Arthropoda; class Arachnida; order Ixodida; family Ixodidae; genus Haemaphysalis; species Haemaphysalis longicornis. Next base: position 87,092,441 of record CM023456.1, read on the forward strand.
GGATGCCTGGCCGCTACAACCTCCGACGCCGAGACGCCGAGTACCAACCAGGGGATCGTGTGTGGGTTTGGACTCCCATCCGACGACGCGGACTCAGTGAGAAGCTCCTGCGACGGTATTTCGGACCCTACCAGATTCTACGACGTGTTGGCCAACTTACCTACGAAGTGATCCCCGATGTTGACCTCCGGCACATCACGACGACGCACGCGGCCTGAAGTCGTCCACGTGGTTCGCTTTAAAACCTTTCTACGAACGATGACGAACTTTATTTTCATTTGTTCGGACTGTCGCTTATGTTAGCATCGGGTCGATGCACTCTTAGAGGGGGGGTAATGCCGCGAACCATTACATTGGGTTTGTTTATTTGTGTTTTGCTTTTACCGCCCGGCTGTGCCGGTCTGTGTTATCTCTGCGCCAAGGAAAGCGCGTGTTCAATTCTTTCTTTCTGTGCCGCATGTGTTATCTGTTGTGATAGGGAGAGCATTCCGATCTAACGTGAACAGCCCAGAATAATCTTCTTGGGTCTACTATGTTCTCGATGCGAATCGACGTTTCGAGAACCACGCGCGCCAAAAGATAAAAAGCCTGCAGTGCGGACGCCGGGGCATTCGATTCTGCGACGCTCGCTGACGCCAAGTCACTTTGTTGACCGCTGCTTCGCCGCCTCTGTATTCTTTTAAGTTGTTAGGGGAGCACAAGTTCGCTCCAATAAACTTGTTTCTCCTGCAAGACAACTGCGTCGTCCTTGGCTTCGTGACAATATGAAAATATGCTTGCCTACAACATTTTACACTGATCTGGCCATAGAAGAATGAAGTACTGCACTGAGTAGCCTTTTTTTACATTTAAAAGTTCATTTATTTTGCCATCAATGCAGCAAAGAATTATTTCACACAAAACTTGTGCGGTTCTTGAAGTAACAGTATCACCTACGGTAGCGCGAAACAGACAATTCTCTTCAATGGCGGCGATTGGGCCGGGAAGGTGGTACCCAGTCATATGCTGTGCGAGGACCCAACGAATGAAAACAACAAAATGCCATTTTATTCAAACTAAGGAGATCCTTAAACTCGAGGGCGTTACCTGGTGTAGGTCAGCGGCTACTCACATCTGCCAGCACAGCTCGATGCTTCTAAAACATCGATCTTTGTTTGAAAAAACTGCAGAACTCGAGCCAAAGCAGCGTTTAGTTTCTTAAATTACCGTTTTTACCGATGAAAACCAAAAGAAAAAACGTATTTTACGGTGTGTTATGAACATTACCACAAATGTTTGCATTCATTAGCTTCCGCCGTTAAGAACATAACGGTAAAGAACCAATGTATCTTTTCCACCGGATTACACGGAGGACCTTTTACCAGACTGCCGAAAAAAAGGTAACAGGGTAGAGAAACTGACTTCCGCGTATCAGAATGCCACATGGATTCTGGAAAATGGCACCACATGCAGATATAAAGCATGCTTACCTCGCATTTAGTTGCACGAATACCTTTCCACGCGTGTTGTTTCAACTTGCTGCATTCACGAAGCCAACGATCTCACCCTAGGGGCGGTTAACATAAGCAGCAGGCCCATCTGAAGGCACACGAAGATTTCCCGGTGTCCTCTTTTTAATTTGTGCTTTGTTTGTTGCCTGCCAACAGTTATTATTTTGGGATGAATTTCTCTTTTTCTGGGTACGCTCCCTCTCTTTCGCATGCAGATACGGCGAGCACGACAACCATTTCAGCCGAATGCCTATACCGTAACAAAACGCACTAGCAAGGCTCGTGGAGTTAGCATTTTATGCCCACAGAAGTTTTCGTAACCATAATCGCATTCCGGCCAAACTACCTGCTTTTTTTTAAAGGTAGTAGCTAAGCAAACACATTTCCAAAGAATAAAACAAATAAGCCTGGCTAGTATTCCTGGCACCAGGACTGAGCTCTGCTATCACCATACCTTACGGTTACGCCCCATTTCCCACAGGCGGAAAAACGCGGAGAGCCCCATTACCGCGCCGCCTAAAGCCCCAGGGTAATATCCCAAACCATGGAAGCAAAACTGAGCACTTTCTCTGTAGATAATACACAGGCCGCTACAGTGACTAACGCGTGGGCCACACGCACAAAAAACCACTTTTTGGCAGGCATGAGAACCGCTGCACTGTTGCTTCTCGCCGAGAAACGCCAGAAAAAATCACAGCCGCAAACCATTGGCCAGAGGCTTACATAGAGGAAAAGGCTGCCGTTCTTCCCGCGAATGTTTTGGTTTCACCTGCGCATAATTACGGGTTATCACTGTGGTGTTGCAATTGGGAAAAAGGCGTGTTGTTCAACTTAAGCGGAAGTGGAGGCAGGAGCGATGTCACTGAGCCGAAAACAGATCGTCCCCTGAATCGTTTGATTTGATTGTAGGGTTTAACGCGCCGACGCAACGCAGGCGATGAGGCGCGCCGCAGTGGAGGGCTCCGGATTAATTTTGACCACCTGGGGATCTTTAACGTGCGCCGAAATCTCGTACACACGGGCGTTTTTGCTTTTCGCCTCCATCAGAAAAGCGTACCCTCAATGTCATCATCCTCATTCTGAAACTACAGCAGTATTTTGTGTTGCTTCTCCAGGAGCGGCAGTTTGAACGACGCGACCTGCATAGTTGTCGCCCCGAAGCGTTGGTTGTGATGCAGGAAAACAAAGTACCTTGTTCTTCCGCATCACCCACAAAGCTACACACATTCGCAACTGAAATTTTTACCGCACACATGAAGATGCGGAGTCAGTTTAAGAGATCGATATATTTTAAAGACGATAGTCTTTCTTGGGCTACTTAAACCCGGAAATTTTGGTCTGTCTGTAAGTCTGTTTGTCTGTCTGTCCGTCTGTTTGTCTGTATGTATGACTGTCTGTCTGTGACTCGATTCAGTCAACCAGCCAAAGTGAAACAAAGTCTGCACAATGGTGTTATATACTCACAGTGAAATCTTAACGTCGAAGTCCGGTCTATATGTTCATACTTGTCAACGTTGTTAATAAGAACAAGACATTGCGCAAATACAAGACAGAAAATTATTACAGAAGGGATATCTACAGTGTTGCTTTATAAAAAATTCATAAATGCTTCTTTTTTTCGAAATGAAATACTACATCTACTGCAGAAAAAGAAATTCACGCTGTCGCTGCTGTTGTTGTCCGTGCCACTACAGCTTCTGGCTGCATTTTAAGAATTCAAGCGGCAACAGTTACTAAAGGTTCCACTAGTTGGGTTCCACGTTCTGCTTGGAACGCATGTGGACTAGGGCAATGCGGTTCTATAAATGCTGAAGTAGGGCGCCTCGATTCACGTGTGTCTCCGCCGTACGGCAGCGCTGGCATCAAGGCACCCGGCCTGGAGCAGTGGAACACAGTAAATTTAAATACACGAGGAAACCTTTAGTGTGTATACCTTGGGAGGAGGCGACGCAAGAGGACAACATCGAAGGTGAGAAGGAAAGCCAAGGCAGGCATTTACTTGGCAAATGTCTACAAAGACTATCGTCTTTTGTCGACACTTGCGACGAAAGGAGCCGATATGCTGCCGATTTTTTGTTGGGAAAAGCAGGCACTCAAAGTCACCAGAATACAAGGGAACTTGCATCCAGAGAACATAATTGTTTCCTTTGCAGAGAGCAGGTGCTGCTGCATAAAGAAACACCCATGGCCAAACACACCCAAGTTAAATTCCGGTCGTTCGGCTTCATAAGCAGAATGGGTCCCAGAGAATAGAAGCAGGTTTTGGGACTCCACAACGTTCGCCACGCTCTTGTTTGAGCGTAAAAGGTGAACCACGCGTGATGAAAAAAAATTACCAAGCTCATTAGGAAAATCGTTCGTCTACAGAAGTTTTCGAAGCGTTTGTGTTCCCGCGGACGTCCGGTTGATCGCACTTGCAGAAATATATATCTATGAATGCGCGAATGCGATAGCCCGCTCTATCAGGCGCAAGCAGTTCTAGATTTGGCGGAATATCGAAACACGTTCACTTCCACAATAATCTCTTGTGACACTAGAATTGCAGAGGAAGCGAGATATAGCAGAAACATGGACATCTGAGGGGAGGTCTCTGCCGCAAAAGAATGAAACAATGGTGTTGCCACTCAATTGTAGTGCTCTCTGGCGCGTCGGATATCCAATTACTTCTTTCCTGCTGGTTCACACCCAAGCCCTTCTGCAGCGTGAGAAGTAAGGCACCTTTCCACCCCATAGTAACTCAACCCGCTCTATCAGGCGCAAGCAGTTCTAGATTTGGCGGAATATCGAAACACGTTCACTTCCACAATAATCTCTTGTGACACTAGAATTAGCAGAGGAAGCGAGATATAGCAGAAATATGCACATCTGAGGGGAGGTCTCTGCCGCAAAAGAATGAAACAATGGTGTTCCTTCTCAATTGTAGAGCTCACTGGCGCGTCGGATATCCAATTACTTCTTTCCTGCTGGTTCACCCACCGCCTGCAGCGTGAGAAGTAAGGCACCTTTCGACCCCATAGTAACTACGGTACACTACGGTAACTACGGTACACTACGGTAACTACGGTACACCCATGCTACGGTACACTTAAGGCATTTTTCGGGATGGTGGCACGTCTTTAGTAGCGTGATTTACAAGAATTTTGCGACGCATGTACCGGTTCGCGGAGAACTGAAGAAAATTAACGCATCCCACGAAGTGAATCATGGCGAGAGGTGTGAAGCGCTGGGGATCGTCCTTACCGTAAATAACCCGTGGCATTGCCCACTCGCGCATGTAAATGAGTGACAACGCGTGTGTACAGTATATAAAGTTCCAATCCAATCCAATCAGATACCATTCAATTTATTCCAATACAATCCAATCCAGACTATTTCAATCAAGTCCAATCCAATCCAATCCAAATCAATACAATTCAATCCAATCCAATGCTCCTCGCGCATGCGCAACACTGTGTACACGCGCGCCAAGCCCAGACAAAGCGAGGTACTAAGGTCCTTCGCTCTTAAAATAGCACGCGAGAGGCGGCGGAATGTCATCTTGGCGCCGCATAGGAAGCAACCAGAAAATTCTACCGGAACCACGAGGGGCGTTCCGGGGGGTGTGAGGACATCGCCCGTGCTGCCCTGTCTGCTTTGTTATGTCTGCTGGCATGTCCGAATCTTCGGACATGCCGAATATGCTGGCATGTCCGAATGGGCGAGTTGCGAAAGAGGGAGCCGAACGCTGTACAATGGCGCCGGATACACTGTCCGTAGCAGCTACCAGCAGCCACTGAATCCGTTGCTGGTGGTTTGTAGGAAGAGAGGCGCTTCGAAACGTACCTTTGTACGGGGTATTCAGTGCGACCATCGACATCCGGTTTACGATTTCATAGTATTTCGTGTCTAGTTTCCCTGGACCTGCCTGAACAATACAATGCAAATAAACGGCCAAGACAATGGTCCTGTAGATTTAAGCCAGCATATTCTCAGGGTAAGTCTGGAGAAAATGTACCAGCACTATAAGGCAAATTCTGTTCGAAGATCGCCATATGTTTGTGCTTCCCTTGTTTTTTTTTTCCATGCAACCGCTCTCACGTAGCTGAAGAGTGGTCCCACGGAAAATACATACAAAATGCGCGAGCCGGAGAAAATGTCCTGCGATACTGTGCTATGACACTCCTGCTGGCATGACGTCGATAATTGGGTTTTATCGCCAGCAACAAAGCTCGTTTCACGCGCACATCTTCCTCTAACAACTCAACAGCGGTGGGTTCTGTCGCCGCTGATGGCTGTGAGCAGCAATGTAACCAGTGCCATTCATTGGACAGCTTAGCGCCACCCCTTCGATACCTGTCACTTCCAGTCAGATGCGCTAGCAGAGCGGCGATTAAAAGCTACAGATAAGACGGTGTGGCCAGTTCTCACGCATTCCCAAAGCACCGTTCGTTGCTTCCCTTCGACGGTACTAGGAGACACCGCAACGCAATTAGGCCTAAAGTTACTGGGTATGTAGGGAGCATGTACAGTAACTCTAATTCACGCCAAAGTTCGGGTGCTGCGTGTACATCTGCGAGAACGTGTACGTAAAACTGTGTATTGTTGGACTTTGGCAGCATGGTCAACTTGACCTAAATTCATGGTGATGCATTCTTTGGGACCTAAAATGCTCTATTAAAGCTCCGATGTCCATTTTTTGGTCCCTAATAAGAAGTGGGCTTGAAGAAGGCATACCTGCTTCGTCAGAGAACAAAAAAAAACGCTACACGCATTCAGTCACATACATACCCACCCGTCCACGCATTCACACCGGCTTTTTTTCCACACAGGCAGCCATATATTATCCGCATTTAAACGTAATCTATTATGCTGTATTGACGACATCTGTTCTCGCAATGAGGGTAAGTTGGTATGACGGTTAGGATATTGATTGCATTATCTCCAATTAATCTAGCAACTGGGGAGAAGTTAGTAGAGATAGCAACTATGGATTAAATTCAGACTTTCTGGCTATGTGCTGAAGTGCGCCGGGCGGCTGGCAGAAGATATATTGGCCTGGGAACTATACGGCAAACAGGATATGGAGAGATCGGAAATTTGATTGAAGAAGTTCGAGAGTGGTTCACCGAGTCTGTGGCTTAAATGAAAGGGGGGGGGGGTGGGGGGGGGGGGGGTGGAGGCGGGGGCTCTTCTAATAACGCAGCAACAGCGTTAGAAGAAAAGGTTGTATGAGTTACTTTTTCTCACAACTGCATGCGCGTGGGCGTTGTCTACAAGTAACCGAAAACGTTGCGAAGCACCTAAGCTTTCTCTGATGATGTTAAAAAAAAAAACACTTCGCACTGACTTGTGAAACCATATGCATGGCCCGGTATGTAACGGCCCGGTGTGCACGGCCCGGTATGGAACCATATGCACGGGCCGTATGACAGAATCATCAATATGAATCTGTGATTCTGTGAGGGGCCTCTGACAACATGATATCATCGTCACTGCCAGTTTACATGTGGGGTGGGCGTATGATATTGTGGTTTGGTATGCTGACATGGCGCGAAAGTGATGAATTTGCTGTGAGCTTGTCGTGGCAGTTATAACTCTCTCGCCAAATCGTTTTAGGTACGTCAGAATTTAGGGCGGACACGTTGTCATCGCCAACCGCATTAGAATCGGTTACTTACCTTCGAGTATCATGGGGCCCCTGTATGGTCATTGACCAATCCCTTCATGTGGGTACGTGAGATTATGGGTATGTTGCCATCACACCCGCATGGTATTATGTGAATGGCTCTCTGCTTCGGATGGCTCTGCCATAGCCACAGGACAATATCCCTTAGTGAATTTGTAGTCAGGTTCATAGTAAAACTTGCAGTTGTTGACCTTAACGTCGAACCTAACGACGTGGAAAGCAACGTTAAACTATTGTACATCAATGTACGGGTATGGCTTCCCGACTATAAATTACTATTGTACATCAATGTACGGGTATGGCTTCCCGACTATAAAAATCGAAGCGTAGCAGGCATGACCACAACACACCCAATTGGGACAGGCCGCCGTATGCGAGATTCCGTTCGCTTGTAGGTACAAGCCCGACATTTTTAGTTCGCACCCAGCGCCGCGTCCACCTTCTCTTGGAACACTCCGTCTATTCTCTTACGGAACTGCTAAAACACCTCCGCCTGTTCTGGCTGAAGAGCCTAGAGGTAAGGTTGTGGTTTTAGAAAAAAGACCCCTGGTTCGAGCCCCAGCGAGGCTAGTACTTTTTCAAAGACCGTCAATATTTTCTATTGTAAAAGCTCAGCATCTGAGCGGTCTTTTCGCAAGTAAAATTGCCGTGATATCTTTTACGTGGGTTCATAAGTGGCACGCGAAATATCAACACCATTGACCCTTTTGCATCGCAGCAGAAGTGCCGGCTTGTACCTACCTTACAACGGAATATGGCCCGCCGGATACTGTTTTTACCAAAGGCCGGCAAATACCAAGTTCACCGCCAGCCGGAATTTTGAAGAAACGTGTTTGTGTTTACAGACGCTCAATGGGAATTTTTATGGAAGCCACACATTGCCAGTGAGAACTTTAAGGTTCGTTTCTGTTCAGTGGGATCTGGTGACACGGCTTTGTTGCGCCGGGTGAGCTAAATTGTGCGTGAGTGATGCTCGCTCATTAAAACCAAGAAAGCCCCTTTTTTAAGTCCCTGGGACAGCTCTGTGCTGAAAGTATTTAGCAATTGGGATGTTAGGTCCTTATGGGATAGTAAGATATCAAATGTGCCAGTTTTGCGTGCCCAATGTCTCCACGATGTTCAAAAAGTGATAACTGTTTCTGAATTCTTGAAAAAGTAACCCTTTTGTACTCTCCGGCTGTGCAACGTTGAAACGCTTTCCCCCAAGCTCTTTCTGTTTCCACTCGAAGTAATTTAACTTGGGGTTACTTGACATGTTCATGAATAATATAATAATAATAAAAAAAAAAACGTCCGAAATAAGTATCGTCGCGGCGACATTTTCTTTCTCGCTCTTGCTAGATGGATTTTCAATCAGGTCGTTCTTGTTATTCTATTTTACCATTTAATTTTAAACATATGTTGCGCACTCAAGGATTTTAACACAGATAGCTTTGTTACCGTTGTCTAAGAAAAATCCGCAAAATGAGGCAGACAACGCATTCGATGCGGTCGGCAGAGCGGAAGTATTTTAGTTGGAGCCAAAAGCAAGAAGGTTTAGGCCTCCGGTAGATTTCAACCTGCGCAAAAAATTTGCGCATTCCTTATGCATCTGTGGTAACACGCATTACGTGTGCTCCCAGAGAACTCTAACGTCCTAATACTTGCTGAGATCAGGACATTCTTGTTAGAAGGGAAGAAATGTAAGACCCGCAGTGCTGTTTAGTGGACGCAATATTGAAGAATGAATGAATGAATGAATGAATGAATGAATGAATGAATGAATGAATGAATGAATGAATGAATTAACGAACGAATGAATGGGTGACAGGAATTACACATTGGCGTACGTAGCCGATCACAGGTAAACAAAGTGCCCCGGAAGGGGAATCTATCTATCAACCCGTCAGGCTTCTAGCGTCGGTAGCACAGAAGCTTTTTTCAGTGTGGAGTTATTTTGGCACACACACTAGTTTAAGGTTTGAGAGAACAGCTAATTTGTAGCGTTTCCCAGGCAGGTTCAAAGATACAGCTAATCCGGATACCCCGAAAACGGAGACTTCAGCCGCGATACCATTTCTTTATTTTATTTCACGAAAACCTTTTTCAGGGTCAGAAAATTCCGCTATTTTATCCTTCTCTAATGCATCCTCCTATCTGTTTCGAAACAACCCGCTGTTACCATCAAAAATAGAAGTAATAAATTTGAGCAGCTAGGTAACATCCTCCACGCGGTGATTTCATTAAGAACGTACACGCTACCGTTCAGTTTTATGCTTCTTAGTTGTTGTTGAAGAAAAGTAACATAGCTTATTGAGATCAGGGGGGGAAGAGGGAAGGGGGAAGGGAAGCGACAGACGGTAGCGGAAGACGCAATGCTCTAGTACTGTGTTGCCTATGCGCTATGTGATGTAACAAAAGCCACGAGATTCGTTAGGTAACCCTTAATTTGTTTTTTTTTGGGGGGGGGGTTTGTACAGCTTAGCATAAAACTCATGATGCCATAGACAAAAAAAACGCCAACAGAGCATTATACATTCGCCGCTATCATCTTTATTTCGTTACGCCTACTACCCATCTCGCGGCCTTCGACGAAGCTAATGGTGGTCATATTCGCTCGTGCCCAATGCTGCAAAGTTTGAAGAAAGAGCACGGCTTCTCCACCCAAACCGCCATCAGATCTTATTGCGGAAAGGAAAAGACCGAGGCAAGATTGTTTCACGTGGTTTCTTTTGTTTTCAGCTCTCCCCTCTATTCTTTGTTTATTAAATACTCCTTATATTCGCCCCCATATTGAGGTTGCCGGAACGACAAAGCTACGGTCCGTATAAAAACACGGTACTGTGAGTGTGGCCGCAGAAAAAGGAAAAGAGTAAAGGGAGAAAATTAAGGCGCGGAATGGAATTGTCTTTCCAATATTTCTGATGTTCTAAAGAATAAACTGTTACGGTTTGAAAACAGGCGCTACCGGGATACTGAATTTAAAAGGGCCGTATGCTGTACTTAGTGCATCTAGGGTTAAACACGAGCTCCGATGTCACCTCTAACAGTCGACGAGAGGGAACTGAAAGCTTTATATGCCCATAAAAATTAAAAATGGCCCTTAGATGCCTGCAATATAGAAAATTTGTTCCCATTAGTGCGCCTGACGCGCACTGAGTGGCACCATCGTGCAAATGCCGGAACCCGGTCATATGAAGAGATTTTTGAAAATAGCTCCCCGCGAACACATCGCAGAAAAGAGGAAGAACGTTTTGTAATTCGCTGTCTGCCTAGTGAAGGCGTAAAACCTGCAGAAATTTATGGTACAAGAATGTCCATCATGCAAAGAATTTGGGTCCAAGCACCAAGCCAAGGAATGCAGTAAGGAATTCACAAATATAGGATGCTTCTTGGTTGAGGTTTCTTGTTTTGTTTTGGCCTATGGTTTAGTGACTGCAGAAAGCCTTGCGGCCGTTGAAGCCATAGTAATGTGAAAAGAGGAGAGTTGCACTGAAATAAATTGCAGCACCTGAAACCTCAGCCACTATGCTCACCCTACCCCAGTATGACTTCAAATCATACAGCGTCTGCAAAGATGGATGCCCTTGTAGCAGACTTTTCATTTGAAACAGCTTCGGGGTTGACGGTTGCGAACCACGTGCGACAACACATTGAACAGCAGGATGATGGCTTTTCTGAAAGCATTGCCACACCGTGGACAAAACTAGGACAGAACATCACCGCAAAGTACCAGTAGCCATGGGTGCCTTCGCCAATGAAAACGATTTCCAAACCACCAACAAAATTTCAGTGAAGCACGGGGGGTGGGGGAAGGAGATATCCAGTTGGAGAAATCCAATTGGTGCCGGGGAGGTTGCGCATAGACAAATGCGCGAAAAGGAATAGTTTTATGAGATTTTAGTCACTTTGTCAGGGTAAACGTGATGATGAAGCTCGTACTGTAGGAGGTAATACAGAGCCCAAGAATTATTTTTATAGTGTCCAAGCTTTATTTCAGTTATGTTGCTTAAAATATACAAATGAGACGAGCCATTGATGAGCTTACAAAGTGTATCTAAAAATGTTCAGGATATTTCCAGAACCTGTGAATTGCGCCGTGGTAAAGGGCGGCGATTACTTCAATATGACTTTGGTCTCCCCATAGTGCACTCTTGACTTAACATCAAGAATTGTTTTCTGCATATTAACCACCTAGAACATTCCACTATTCGAGAACGGATCTTCGTGAAGAAAATCCTGCAAATTATTTGCTTTCATTGCCTGCGGTCAGAAAAGAAGATGACGCTTGTGTAATATGCCACAATTGCCCAAATAATTGATGACGGTTATTTCGGCGTAGTCTTCAAAGGTTTACGTTTTCCAATGAAGCAACATGTACTCCGCAAAATCGCACAACAAGAAAACGTTTTGCAGAACTTTTATGCCTATCCCATGGTTTATATTACAAAAAAACAACTTTATTTGCCGTAAGTTGTATCACGTTGACAGCATGAAATGCTTTCCGTCTTCCATGGTACAAGTTGACTACACTCTCCATAATTTCCACAACCGCGCAGGTATTCATGCCAGCTGAATAGTTATCTGCATGACAAGAAATTCTGCTTCGTGTCTGAAATACCTAACAACAATCACGTTTCCTTACTTCGGAAGTGGTCTCAGGTGGCAATGTTTTTCCTTGAGGTGTAAACGTTGTTCAACGCTGTTAGCAACGCTTGAGGGGGACATCAACCGCCGAAGGTGTGCTGGGCTCGGAAAAGCAAGAATCAATGTCCTACACGTAAACAGAATTTAGGTATTATGATGTACCCCTGACAATAGGCAACATAGACTAACCAATTGAACAGTTTTGTAGAAAAGGATTACATGAAGCAAGAAATAAATTCCGAAGCACTGTTCCTGCCGCCAACCTTTACCTGGGCGAAAAAAGCTTTTATCCCGTTGTCTTTCCTTGTGCTCATCAATCTCGAAAGAGACAGTATCACTCCCACGGGTGTGTCAAATTCACGAGTGGACGTTAATGAATGCGTCCGGTGGAGCTTTCTGCGAATCATGTCTCGTGCCCACAACGCCACCAGTAGTGGGGCTTTTAGACGAAAAGGGGGTATTTTCCTCCGGCCGCCACAGTGTATCCGTCATGTGTCCTGCAAGGACACAAAGATGTGCCGAAATATATAGATATGTATAAACTCGGTTCGACGGCCATCGTGCAATATAGATCGCAACCTTGGGCTCGTGCCCCCCGACGTAGAGGGTATCACGCGCGCAAATGTTTCTTGAGAACTAGCGTCAAGTGTACAGCTGTTGGCATTGATCGATAACACGCGCCGGCAGTCCGCCATGGGACAGCTCGTTGAATTTGGCGCAGCATTGAACTGCGACAAGGACTTCTGTGGATGAAAGTGTTCCAATGGACTATATGCTCCCCAGGAAGTCCTTCCGTTGAAGGGTCTCAGTGTTGCATATCATTGGCACAACAGCTTTGTGCGCCCTGAGATATAGACCAATAGCATTGACACATCTTTCAACCTTTCGTCTTCTTTATTCCGTGTCGATAATTAGTTTCTGCACTCTTTTATCGGCTAAAGAAATGGAGAGTAAATGGTCAATCCGCTAATGAAACAACAGCAATAGTGGGAATCTGCAGAAAGCATTGATGCTGTGCAGCAATAGCTACATGAAAAAAAATCTAGTAGACATAAACTTACTTGGGTCGTGGAGTACAATGAAGGCGAAACTAAGCCTTCCAACGGTGGAAGGCAGCCGGAAAGTTGGTCATGGAGAGAAAGGAAGGAAGGAAGAAAGACTGTTGAGTACGCACAGTGTGTACACTGCGCCCGGACGTAGCCACTTCGTTCCCGAGTCACCCCTACTCGGACCACACCTTCGCTATTCCCTACAGTTGGACGCCGCTCCCCTAAGGGAGGGCGTCGCCCCGCACTTTCGCTCCGGTGCTGCTTTTCGAGGGCCGCCAGGACCTGTACGGTTGATAGTTGGGTGTCCTTGGCAAACTGCGCACTGCTTGGATCAACGCGGTAGGTCTCCTGGTTGCCGCCTCAAGCGCACTTCACAGCCCAAAGTAAGTGGGCGGTCAGGCAAGTTATTTGTTACACAACACGCGTTTCGTCCGTAGAGTTCTTTTTATGTGCTTCATAGACCGAGGTCATCAGATGCGCAGCTGTTGAACTGACGCTTCCTCCCTGGTTAGCTCGGGGTGTGGCAGTGCCAACCCTCCTACAAGTTTAATATTTGGTGATACTCGGAACCAAATATCATGGAGAGAATATACGCAGGTTTTAGGGCATGTTCGTCATCCATTAATAAAACAAGGCGCTGTATAATGCGTGTTCTGAAGAAATATTTCAGTATTAAATCACCATAATAACAGCTTCCTGTGCATACAACGTTTGCAGGTTCTTGGACCGGCCCCGTACATGATCACCCTATAGCCTTCTAGCGGAGACACAGTTCCGCCACCGACGAGAATACAAAAGAACCTCATTGTGGGTGTAAAGGCTAGAGAATAACCACGCGGCTCTACCCCGAAAGAGCTGTTGGTAGACCTTTATTACTCCACGTGACTGTGTTACCATAAGATCTCCCCACGCGCGAACAATGGTTTGCAAATAGCCCTGCATCACTGCCTCTAAAAATGCACGTAGCGGAATTTATTCCGCCACCTTGAGAAACTTTTGTGGGGGCATAATGAAATGCCCCACCACCGCCTTCATTCCTGTCACTGGGCCTCATCCACGTGGCGGCTCATAAGAGCGGTGGTTCCAGTGACGACAGACACCAACATTTTCAAAGCATCGCGCGCAAACTTCATGTAAGTTGCCTATAATAAGCTCTCGTCGCGTGCTACTGAACAACATAGCTTTGAACCCCACAGCAGCTTGTGTGCATACACTGCGGAGGCGAGTTCTGTGCAATGTAGATCCGTGATTCCGGTGCACAAAAGGGGAGAAAAAAAAGGGCATAATTGCTGGCCTTTTCTCCGGTCCAAAGAGAACTATTTTAACACCAAAAAATGGTCAAGACCGGTTAAAAACCGTCTTGTCAGTTTCTTTACTGCTTTATTTTTGAGGTCGACGGCCACCGTTAGGAAAGCGACCTAACCCCGTTTTTTGTTGGTTGAGAAAGGTATACCGGTCGCTATTATACTTTCTTTTATTCATTATTCGTTTGAATTAGACGTTGCACATGACAGTTTGAAGGGCGTAGAGCATATTTATATTTACTTCTTTGTGGTATTTATAGATTATTGATTTTTTCCGTCTACATTTCGATTCAGAAGCAGACAAGCAAGCGTATAAAATTTTTGACGAGAGAAGAAACTCTTCCTTCATTTGAGCGCACTTTCAAGTCACAGTATTGGAATAACCGCTCTTTACTAATGTTCATTTGTGCTTCCCTAGTATATAAAATAATTACAAGACTTTCTCGCCGCGGGTTAAAGGAACGCTTACAAATTATGCAAGCAGTTTTAAGGCCAAAAAGCCAGCTGAACTTTGAATAATGCGCCCCATGCCTTTCAACCAAATGTGCTAAGGATAAGCAAAGTGAAGCTTTGTTAGAAAACAGATACTGGATTTCATGCTTACGAAAAAGTAAGTACAAACACAGAAAGAGTCCAAAATAATGTAGGGCGATATAGACTAAACCTCTGAATGTTGAAAACGTGCAAGCCACTGGAGCCAGGTGCTCCATTATAACTATCCAAATGGAATCTCTAAAGTAAAAAAAATATTACTATGTGTCTTTATGCCTAAGTAATGCTTTATTTGCAATTAGTGCTTATTGCAATGCTTCACATCGTTTACTGGTGGTTGCTATAAGTGAGTGTTGCGGGCGTCCTCCTCGATGGAAAACTTACGGTGCTTATTTATCACTCAGAGATTTTTACGCGTCATATTCACTACAGAAATAAATGAGCACAGCTTGCCACTTCAATGCATATAACTGCATTGTAAATACTGCAGTATGATGACAAAAAAGAAAAAAAAAATAATTGTAAAATATGCTTCAAATCACCGTTGCTGAGTGTGATCACAACGTCCCAAATCTTAAAGATAGCTTCAGTGGGGGGGATAATTTTTCGCGTTTGAAACTAAAGGTTGTGTGTATACGTATGGTTGAAATGTGTTTTTTTTTCTAGGATCACTGACTAAAATCAGCGTCCTGGGATCATACCAATGATGGCTTGCAAGAGCGGCTATGCAGCAGTCATAATGAAGAAGTATTGGAAGATACATGAAACAAAAAAACCGTCTCACGGCCGGCATACTGTTTTTGACGATTGTGCGAAGGGGCCAGTAATTCTTGCACGCCCAGCGAATACAGCCGATACCAAACGAATGAATTTAAAACGGTTTGTGAAAAACCGGTTTCCCGCACATAAAAAGGTGATGCACAATAAAAATATTCCAGATTTAGCGGTAGATCTTGCAAAGGTAAAGGATGATTTTACAATAATTGGTATGTTTGGTGGTTAGACAACAGTGCTTCCGCATTCAGTAAGTGAAAAGAAGCGCTTCGGGCGTACTCGTAACTTTACCGGCATGTCCGTCCCGGTTTTTGCTGCAATGAATACAACCAATTTAGAATGTAACTTGAATGCGTATGTTTCATATTTTCCGTGGATTCTTAATCTTAGCCGACTCTCTTCCATTTCAAAAATGTTTCTACATGCCAACACGACCTGTGAATAGCAGATTGGGTCACCTCGGGCGCAACTCGAGTCTCTTCGCGGCGTATTTTTATGTGGGCAACAGAAACTTCTTCACCACGAGTTGGGTTGACGTATACGTAGTGCTCCCCTCTTGCTTCTGATTTTTACATCGCTTTCCTCCGTGGTTACTTTCGTATAGAATTACTCGTCACAATAAGTAGTCGCACGCTACCATATCCACTGCCTTGAGAATCTGGTGCTGCCGACGTACGACGCGTCTCTCTGACTAACCTAATATCCTGCCCTAGGGTTAGTCTGCGCGAATATTTCCCTGGAGTTTTCCGCGACCTACAAAAGTCGCAAGTAAGAACGCCGTAAACCGCGTCCTCGTGGAATACCATTTCGTGTTTCATTCCTCCTGGACACCAGAGGGACAGAACAAAGTCCACCAGTGCCTCCATGTCGTCAACTTTCGGTTCGGCGCCTTCGTGGCAGAGAACCGGCGAGCATGAATCCGGGATCGAGCGAAACCGACGGCGGCTCCTTTATGAATTTTAAAGTAGCGTGGGTTCGGCGACCGAGATGCATTTCTTGTTCTGGCCCTTTCGACACTCTGTCGACGTTAGACGTATACTTTTCCCGCAAGCATTCCGGACGCGCTTGGCCATACTTTCCTCATTTGAAATTCAAGGCAATAAGACGATTCCACGTACAGCACACATCTTAAAGACAGTCCCACTGAATTTTTGTGTACGCACTGGAGACGCATCCCCAGAGTTGGATCAATTCAAGCTTGACTTACAGAACTCTTGTCTGACAGAAGGAAAGAACACTTTGTCTTGCTTGTAAGCCCCCTTTCCCATCACTCTGTTCGAAACCATGTCATCTCTGTAGTCTTGAACACTTCACGTATAAGTCCCAGCCAGGGTTCCTAACATAACGCACCAGTGCTAGGTGTGCGAGAAACCCTCCACCAGAACGATCTCCGGGCTCCCAACCACGCTCCTTGCTTGGTATCAAACACTTGACGCCCGTCTTCTATTTACATTTACTTCTGAAACGCTGGGAGAGCTATAAAAAGCCTTAGCTGTTTCTACCTCTCGTGTCTAGTTTTCTGTACTGCAGAGTTTCGTCTCCAAAGGCACAGTAAATCAGTAACCAGCGAACAAAACACAACTGTCCTGCAGACGTTTATGCTTTGTAGGAGCAGTTTGTATGGCGGGAGCAAATATGACCCATTCCAGCCGCTCGTTTCTGCTGCAGCAGGATGGCTCCTAGGTTTGCCCACCCCGCAAAGAGAATAAAAAGAAACGTATATTAGACGGAAAGCCAGTCTTCTTCCACGTGGGTCTGATGTTTCGCACTTTTAACCTCATCAAAGTTCCATCATCGATTACCCCAAAACGTCTGCGTTGAATAGTCCAATTTGGCTAGAACAAAATCACAACCAGGTAACATTTGCACAACTAACCGAGTACGATTGGCCAGCGACGAAAGCACGCCAACCCAAAAAAGCCCTCGGCGGGGTTCGTTATGACATTATTGCTTTCGCTTGCCAATTCATCAGAAGGGCTTAGTTGTCCTCAAACATTCTGTTTCCAGCCTTGATATATGCAGAAACAGTTTCTGTTTAAGCAATTACCAATGCCCACTTCCCTTTCTCGCAACTTCAAATTTCTGCGTTTGTTTCTTGTTTTAGCTTTACAAAGAAGGAGACCATACTCCCATATGTAAATTGTAGTAAACAAATTTCATCATAGTTCTGGTCGAAATATGAAAGCACCCGGTAGGCAAAGAGCAGCCGCTGAGGGCACTAAAATGAAGACATCAATTAGACTGCTCAAATATAGAGACAGGGCGTAAATTCTCCGGCGCTACTACCGCCGGAAAAATTTTGCATGCCTCTCAATACGCGTTGCCCTAAAATGCATCATTCTTACGTTGAGAAAACGTAAGCCTCATCAATCGTCCCAAAAGACGACTTCGGGTAGATGCAGGGAACCCACAGCTATAAATAGGGCTGCTGAGAAGTAGCACGATGCGGTCTCCTGCCCATCGGCTCCTGTTGTGTAGTGTAGGGTAGGCTGCGCGGCCTCGCCTCGTCTGCGGCATAAAGACGGCTGTGGGACTGTGGCAGAGCGGTTATTCTTGAAGCCACAACTATAAGAAGAACCTCGACAAGTAATACATATATGAAATCTTATTGAACTGGAAAATGGAAGTTCAAACACGAAGAAAAAACAAAGGAAACAGAAACACATGCGTTCAATTGTGCGTCGAAGAATACCGCACAGAAAACTCTGGCGTTAACTTTCTTGTTGCAGCCCTTTTTTGTCAGACTTTGTGCTAAAATTCGTTGGGAATACATTTCGGCTGAAGTGGACCTTGAAGACATTTGTGGTTTTGCAAGAAATGACTTGGCCAGCTTGTGCCGCAGAGTAAATGCGGACCAGTCTGAATCCTAAGCATCTACGAATAAGCATACCACACGCTTTACGGAAACGCAGCCCCAAAGTTGTATGGGACCTACTACTTCATGTTGCCGCTCATACACTGGGTCATAAAGAGTTCCTCAACCAACACCGGCTAACAGAACATGCGAGTACACTCAAAGCACTCACAATAACAAGCTTGAGTGCATTTCTTATCGTATGGGGTGTAGGACACTCCTAGAAAGCAGCACCTTCATGAAGAAGTATAAAGATGCCAAGGCGCGGAAATGTTTCAAGGTTGTTAAATCTACTTCATGAAAGTTAGCAAGTTATTATGCAATCATCGGCTTAACAAAGAAGAAGCAGTGCAATTACGAGGAACCAAGGTCCGGCGCGGCGGCTCAGTGGCTTAGGCGTTGTGCTGTTGAGCCCAAGGACGTCGGTTGAATTCCCGGCCGCGGTGGCAGCTTTTCTGAGCGAAGCGAAAAGCGAAAACGCAAGTGTGTACGAGATTTCGGGGCCCGTTAAAAATGCCCAGCTGGCCAAAATTAATCTGGAGCCCTCCACTACGGCCCGCCTCATAAACTGCGTAGTTTCGAAGCGATCGACGCCACAATAAAGCAATCAATCAATCGAAGATCAAGAAAAGGTGAAGAGTGCCAGATGGTACAGTGTCTACGTACGGTTTACTGTATACGTTTTAATTTGTCTTTTTTGTTGTTTTGTCGTGTGCGAAGAACGTATTCATTTGCGTGGCGCAATAAAGAAGCTTCGTCATGAGCGACCGCGTTGTGTACTTTTTGTTGTCAGTTCCCCCTCTTTGCTCTCCTTTGCTGTTTTACAGAAACAGACCAGCGTGTCCGTCTGATTTATATGCTTTCTATCAAGTCCACTATACCGAAAGATTTAAAGATTTAAAGTCTAGTATGTTTCAGACTGTAATAATGTTATGCGCGCAGGAGTTGAATGGCGAAGCTGTTGTAGGTGAGCATTGCCGGACCCACAGTTCAGTTTCAGCATCATTGTTTATTTGCCTAGTAGCGGTGCCATTATTCGTCACCATATGCATCGAATAGGTCATCGTCTTGGCGGCGACTGATATATGCAAAGTCAGCCTCGCCATTGCAGATTTCCACCAGCGCTATAGTAGAATAGCTCCTTTAAATAGCACGTTTTTGAAGGAGCTATATGGTGTTTTCAGAAAATTTATTTTTGCAGGCGCTTTATACCATAGATATGGTTGTTCGATATGAATACGGGATTGTTCAGGCTTTGTCTCATACTATGCGGGAAATATAGTGTTGCAGATCTGGATTTAGCATAAAATGAGGCACTTTTTACAGATTCATAAGATCAATTGATGCAAGAAAACAGGAGGTATCACCGGTGGATGCACGTAGTTAAGATGTAACCAGTGCTGAAGCATCCGTCAACCAGCATCGCACCGTCCAGAGAAAACCCGTACCGTGTAGAAAAGTCGTACGCTGTAATTTGTACTTGTGTGACCTCTTTGTGTGAGGGTCCCAGCAACATCTCTTCATTCGCTGATATGCAGTCAAACTACCTACAACGAAATATAGAACTCATATATCCACAACCACCAAAATCGAATTATTGTAGTCTTAATAATAATACACGCTGCACCAGAGTCACTAAAAGCGATCACTCAACACTTAATTCAACCTTACAGAAGCGTTCCGCACATACGAAATTATGGTAATACGGAATTCATACGGAGTATGACGCACCCAGGCGTCACTGGAGCGGGTATACTTTGCAAATACAAAAGAATCCAATGAGGTGTCAGAATGAAAACGTTTGGCACAGTTTTTGTGTTCATGCCCTAATTTAAGCGCAAACTAAGGCACCCATGTTTTTCGTATTGCCCGTATATACAGAATTCATACGGACTATCTTTTGGAGTTTATGGCATTCGCACAGAGATAAAACTGGTGCAAGAGTTCTTTAACCTGAGGCCGTACTCTATATTATCATATGCGGTAGAGGGGAGATATATCCATCGTGTTTTTGGTGGCGTGTAAGGAAGAAATAAAAATTTTGCATTCCCGTAATTCCGTACATGCGGAACGTTTCCGGACGGAAGAGTCACGAAAATCAGTTGGAAGAGTATCGAGGAATAAAAAGCGGGCATCGGCCAACACCGCTACACGTGTAGCTACGAGTGACGGTTTTCGGTTATCCTGAATTACGAACTGTCGTTGAGCTTTCCGCGATCTTCTCGACGACACCTTGAAATATTTTTCATAAGAATTGAGCCTGCTTTTACCTGCCTCATTGTACTGCAGAAAACGTGGCAGCCCGCATGCACCTACAAGGCCGCATGTCGTCGCCCACATGTGCTGACTGCCCAGAGCCTGAGACCCTGGAGCACCTACTCTGCTCCGGCCGCCAGCACGAGGTCCCGCGAGCAGAGCTGCGGGCCACACCCAGCCACATCCTGATGGACCAGCTTTTCCCCACGGGCCCCAATTCCATCCGGCGGGAAGCATTCGGTCTTGTCCTGGCCTCCCTCAAAGAGATCAACCTCATACAACGGCTGCAGACCAGTGCCTGCCGGCCAGCCTTACGCACTCCTTATCTCTTTCTTTCTCGCCCTCTTCTCTGTCCCCATTTGCTTTAACCTATCCCCTTTAATTCCCCCTGTCCCCTTCCTCCGGACGGGGTTGCATGCTTTTGAACTTTCAAACGAGTGGAAAATACCCACGGTCTAGTTCTTTTCTACTATCTATATCAATAAAGCACTCACACCAGTAAAGCGAATACCCGCCGCCGACTTCAGACGAACGCATAATGACACGCCACCTTCTCTAACTCCTCCCGCATTACTGCCTGTTCTGTTTCCTATGAATATTCTCTTTCCTACTCTCCAGTCTACCACATTGCCTGGAAGGGCTCCCACACTCTTTTCCACAGCCCCATTGTCTCGCAAAATCCCGAGCAGTGCTAAGTCATGTTATCCAGAGTGGCAGCCGGCGAACAGTTTCGCTGGTCAAAAGGAAATTTATTCACTATATACCCAGGGGCTTCTGTACTACGAAGACGTCACATCGCCAAAATTAATTATTCAAAATTCAAAATTAATCCGGAGCCCTCCACTACGGCGCACCTCATCGCCTGCGTTGCGTCGGCGCGTTAATCCCCACAATCAATCAAATCAAACGTCACATCGCCATTAGTCCAAAAATTACTAATTGTTGTTTCAAATAAACTTTAATACTGCCTTTGCTTCTCTAAAAGGTACACGTATTCTCTAGGCAAAGACACGCAGTTGCGACTGATAGGACCTTTTCTGTCTCTGGCAGAAGATGAGGACGTACTACAAGTCGCCACCAGCTTGGCTTGTGTTCATCGGTCTTCTTGCACTGAAAAACCACACCCTGGTAGCTCTCAAGTGAGTTCCGCAAACATTTGCAGGTTTACCGTGCTAGCGTGGTCACGCGAATTTCTTGCGAAAAAGGAAGTTGTACAAGTCCTGTCGAATGTGGCTGACACACTCGGAGCTCCTACATCGGTAACAAATCGCCGCACAAGAAGCTTAAAAACATCTGCACTGCCTCATCAGCCGTACCATCCGCCATTACCGTCTTCGCCAACCCGCCAGGCGCTGTAAGGTCGCTCCATAAATCGCTCTCCCGCGTCCATTCATTCATTCCTTCTTATTTTTACATTCTCCGCGCTTGCTTTTCTTTTGATATTTCTGTTATCTGATACACTCGACTGTTTTCTAGGCTCACCTGTTCATTGATAGCCCTAAGGTTGCAATGGAAATGGCGTCTACGCTTCTCGTCTTGCTACGCGGCGCACTACAGTTACGCCGCGAAGAAGCATCCTGCTTACTTCACGAAAGCTAATAGCTGTTTCGATTGCGTTTTGTCGGGTGACTACGTTAACGGGGCACCAGACGATGACTGCAATGGTTCGTGCTGTAATTGTCTTGTGTTCAGAACTGTTTCTTTTCTTACTCTTGAGTTCCTTCTCGCTTTTAGGAAGGTTAGTCTTTCTTCCTCAGAAGGCCTCCTTCTTTCTAAAGGCCAGAAAAACGACAGCATCAGGCCATAAGAAAGCAGAGGCCTCCATGCAACCGATGGGTACCGGCTGTATTTGCCCGCATTTTGTTACTGAGAACCACTTCTTCTTGGGCTAATTGGTGAATAGTGGCCATGATTTAGAACGCAACAACAAAAAAACAAAGACGAAATAACATAGTAGACGAGACTGGCGCTATCTCACCTGTCTCGTCTACTCTGTTTCTTTTTCCGTATTTTTTGTTGCTTTCGAAATCATGGCAATTAACAACGCAGATGGCCACTCTCTTGAAGATGCGGAGGACGGGTAATCGTCGACCGCTGAGTGCTGTATCACCGAAGGTGTTTTTGGACGGTAATCTTGGTTTCCTGAGTTATTTCCACTGTGGGCGGTTGCTTCCAGCGTTATTTTGATTTCAGCTACACAGGGGCGTGTATATACGTGGGACCGTCAAATATATACACAAGGAGAAGAGGGCGCCTTGCGTCCGACAATTTAAGAAGTTTAAAGTCATATTACATCCTAGGCAACATTAAGGGAGATTTCGGTACGTAACATGAGAGTTACCACACGGTGCAGCGCCCTCTTCAAAATGGGTAAACTTCTGTGAGGGTGTCCTGAAACAAACGAAGGCACAAACTACGTGTTTTATCAACTAACAACTAATGCTAACTATTTTTGTTTTCAACCACAAAGAACCGACCTCGCGTGGCTGGGATGTCACATCTCTCCAGGAGCATCACCCACTTTAAAATTGGCTTGAAAAAAAAAAACACTGTCATGAACAGTATAACTTCAAGGTTGTTACAGTGTGTAGGGCCTACGGCTATGGGTAGCTTTATTTATTCACACTTATTTGCGTATTTTTTAATTATTTTTATTTTATGCAACTCCGTGTTTAAACTTCTCATTTTTTTGTATTTCTTTATTATAATATTATTTTCCCGTAAACATCTTCCCTTTTCTTCCGGACCTCTTTTCTTCACCATCCCGCCGAGAAAGGAATTCCTCCGAGTTGCTGCTTCAGGCGGTTTTGCGGAGGTGTCAGGTAAGAAGGTATCGAAGTATAGTAAGAACTACAGCCACCAAGGCAACACTGCGTGCAGTGTATAAAGAACTGGGACGTGTGCATTCTACGGCAGTTTTAACCTTACGAGCATTGTTAGAAAGGTAGATGTGAACGAAATCACTGAATTCTTACGTGACATTCATGTCGGTTTTCTGTATCGGATGGATGGATTCACAATACGCCAATTGAGAAATAGCTTCCTCTACCTCCCCGCTCGATGATTGCACATTCAACGCGTTTAATGTACTGCGCAACAGACTTTGGTAATTTTTACATAGCCCGTCTCTGGCTCTGCTCATCGTTGGAACAGGGGGAGGAAATGCGAACACACTTAGACATAAAAACATGCTAATTCCTGCCCTGTACTGAATGTGTACATGTAGCAGCCTGTTATAGTTTGGCGAAAACGAGAAGAAGGGGGGGGGGGGGAGGAGAAGAAGAAGACAACCATCGACAAGAAAACAAAACAGGGTGGCATCCTTCCAGTCCGGAAGGCCATGGGCTGCCGCTGGTGAACCCACTTGACCAGAAATTCCTGGTCCCCAAGCCACCAGCTGGTCGTCCCGCTCTCCCGCTGGCTAACTAAAGCAGGCTTCAGTGCAGGTGCCGCAAATCACTCGCAGGGTGCGTTAGCCATTGGTAATAACTGGTCAAGAAATTGCCCTTTTTCATCGAAGGTTCAACCTACTCTGGGGAAGATCTAAAACGGGCAGTCGAGCGCTAACAGCGGCCTGCGCCCATTTTAACGAGCCTATGGACGACAAGAACAGGAGCACCAAGGGCCGGGTGGCCGCAACCGTGACCCTTCTGCCTAGGAGGACTAGTGTGGTGGGCGCGCGTTGCGCGGCTATGGGGCCGTGCTGTTGTACCCTGCGTGAATATGAATGCCTAAATGTTGGAAGATGCGCCCGCATATTTTCTGCGCAATGATTGGAGTGCGTTTACTAATGTCACATTTATTTCCATGTAGTACGTGTTTCATATTACCTTTTGGAGTTCACATTTTTGTCTTATTTCTGAACAACCGTGCGATCTGTCTTGTGTGTCTGGTGTCGTTTAGTTGGGCAGAATTCGGCTCGCCCGCCCCCTCCCTCCCCTAGAGACAGGAACGATGCTTCGTAATTTATTTTTTTCAACCAATTTTTTTTGTTTCATGACACCTGTTCTTTCTTTGCTTCGCTTGTTCTCGAACAAGAGTCACTAGAGAGTCCTAAACGTGCCTTGTTCTCACGTTTTGCTTTGGTTTTCCTTACGAAGTGCTGCGCGAACTATTCGGCGTGGGAGTGTTGGCCATAGGCGTGATTCGCCTCGGTAGTAATTCGTCCCCTTTTTTCCTCCCAAGTAATAGTTTACAAGTATACTACATGATGACCACCTTCTCGTCTTTCAACTGCTTTCCTTGTACCTCCTAGCTCGTAATTCCGATCTACGGTTACTCCCAAGCTCAAGGACATTATATTCTCATCTCAGAGAACTCCGAACTTAGCTTTCCTTCGCCATGGTTCCAACTTGCGTTATCTAGTGATTAGAAATCTTGCTTTTTCCTTGCCCGTGGAATCTACCCGAGCCAGCATGAAAGGCCAGCAGTGGATGACTGTTTTGTTGTACAAGGTGTTGCTGTGCAGTGGCTACTCTAGTTATCGTCGAGCGAGCGGTCCATCGAATGTGGGTGCAAGGTACTAATATGACATTAGCACACCAATGGTCCACAGGGATGCCCAACTGACCGAAGGGCGAGCCTATAAACCAGCAAGTAAAAAAACGTATTTTTAGCTGCGTAGAAAAAGAGTGTATCGGTATAGGATAAAAAAGGCGAGCGTCAGCAAGATTAGCCAGCCTCGGGCAACAGCGCTTACTCCGGTTGATTTATGACGTTCCCGTCCCAGAGAGATGATGTTTCGGTTTGACGCCGGATGCTGAGAGCTCTGGCTGGATGGTAAAGAGAAGGAGCGACAAAAACAGCCCAAGATGGCAGGGGGGAAAAGAAAGAAAAACATACGCAGTAAGAACAACAGAATAACAGGTAGCATAGAAATATAGAATAACGCTCTTCAGCGTCAGGCGAGGACCCCTATCGAGGCGCCATTGCATCCCGAGTTGACGCTGATGGTGACGCTCTCGATCGTTTAGAAAATGACGCCATTTAAAAAAAAAGCCAAGACAATCCGTGAAGCCAGAAAGAACCTGGCTTATAAAACGAATGATGTGAGACAATCTAGTATCTAGTATTATATTGCTTCTATTTTCATTTTGCTTGGGCTGAACTTTGGTGATTTTCTCATACTTGCCGGTGTTGAAAAGTTACTGAGAACGATCACTTGGTGGAGCGTATGATTCGGCCATTTGTTCGGTGAGGTTCACGTTGTCGTAGTTTCACCATGACAATTTCATCTCACTCTTTCCGTTCGACTGATCTGATCGTACTTACGGAGAAAACAGGTCGGAGAAACAAAAAGCAAGAAAGAGGGATAAAAAGAGAGAGCGCTGGGTTGTCTGGCGCTTATCGAAACATCGCGTAGAGAAGGAGGTTTTTGCCCTGCACGGTGTAAGGTGGGAGATGTTTTTGGCGGAAAATGTTTCTTAGTTTGAAAGCAACATTGAGCCCACAACTTCGGACCCAAGGAGATGGAATAAGACAAAAAAGTCTGGGGGCCTAGGCATCTGAAGGACGGATTAAATGAGTATTTTTAACATGAGGATGCATATTAGGCTATGTTCAGACTACCGATATAAAAGTCATATCGTGATCTAGGGCACAAAACACGGCGTGTCACGCAGTTAGGTTGGCTGAGACGTGAAATGACGTCATTCTTTAAAGTTATTACGTCAGCTCCGGCAACAGTCTGAACCCGGCCTTTGATGGACCACATAGCGACAGAATTTATATGAGATAAACTGGGCCACAAAAACTGGCCGAATGGAAGACAGAGCGTAAAATTAATTTAGAGATGGACACAGAGACCGACCCCCAGAAAACACGACAATGATATACAGGCATTTGTTGTACTTTGCCCAGACCCCCCGCTACAGCTGCGATGAAAGCATTTATTATCCTGTGGTCATGCCTATCGATGAATGCATATCGCCAATGTTCAAATCTTCCCGGCTAAGGCTAGGTCATTATAAACTTTATTTTGCGAGTGAGTTTATTCTTCTGAATCTTGCGTTGCCCTTATTTTTTACCGGAAAGTGTCAAACAAAGCTTTTCACAATAAAAAAATGGCTACCATGCTCGCAGAAAACTCATAGCACACATGAGTTATGTTTTAGAGAATGGCAAGTTGGACTAGGTGGTTCAGAGTCCCGTGTTTTTGTCCCTGGTCCCTGTTAGATATGTTTTAGAGGACCACATGTACATTCTGTTCCTCAACATGATCTGTCAGGAAAAGTGCATTGCTTTTCAAGTCTACCGGATCTTTTTCAGAGGTCTGGTCTGCAAGGTCTGTAAGGTGTCACTTATCGCCACCACTGCTACTTTGATTTAACGAGCATGGGCAAGAATAAATCGCCAATTACTTTCCTGCTGGCGATGAGGAGCAAAGCCGCAGCCAAACGGCGAGGCGTTCCTTCTTCCTCGTAAGGAGCAGACCAAGCAGATGGTGGGTATAGCTAAAACCCTGCCACTAACGTATATAATGTTTGTCTGTTGCCTGCTACCTCCCCCTTTCTTACGTCCCGTCAAATAGCAGATGATCGCGCGCTGATGCATAAAAACGCTGAAAAAACGGCAGGCGCACTGCATTAGGCGTGGAAATCAGCCGGACTTGAATTCTGCGCGGTTACTTTTGTTCAATAGTAGGTGATAGAGGTACGTGAGCGTAAAAGGAGGAAAGGACTAATTCAGAGGAAAAAAATCAGCATCGATGCTCTTTTTCGCGGAGTGCATTCCCCATGTTCCTTGCTCGGGGCGCTTTTGCAGAGATTATAAGCTAACGGGGCCATGTCAACATTCTTCCTAAATTTCAAATTTTTGAGCCCCCCGTTTTCAGCGCAACGAAAAGCTTCTTTAGATGAGTCAATACGCACATCCACGGAAGCTTCGCCGTTCTTGATCAGAAGGCATCACTTGCAGGCTCTTTTTATTTCAGTCATAAGGTTCTAGTTGGATACCTTCTTTATTGGTTAGTAAGTTTTTTTAGCCTAATTACAGACATGCTTTAGTGCTTGTGTAGTCGCAAACCATCTCCACCGATTTTATCTTAGCAAGAAGCTCTCTTGAAAATGGGGCCTGTTTGTTTAAGAACTATGAGCAACCATCATTATTCCCTCGCACTTTCATAGAAACTATGATAAAGCCTACATGCGCGTTGTACGTTCCGGTATGCTTGAAGTGGCGGCTATATGCAGCTGGAAATGTTCTGAGAAATGAATGCACGTAAATGCACCTTACAAAAGACGGTGAGAAAACACACGTATAGACAATGTAATGAAATGAATGGCACTTTTGACTCTTTTGTCCAAGTGGTTGCCGTCTGCTAAAGAAGAAGTAACAAGAAGTAACGGTTAGAAATATTGTTGTATCACTTTGTTACTTCCATTGTGACATCGGCAATGAGGAAAAAAAAACTGCCCGCGAACAGGCTGCTTGTCTGCGAAAGGAGCGGAACAGTCAGAGGTGTAGTAATAAAAAGAGAGATAAATGCAAAGATAGAGATCACTGTTCAGAAGTAGGAAGGCGGAAGAGAACAGCGCACAAAAAGGGAAGCAGGGGAGGGCTGTGACACCACAAAACGCAATGTGAACAGAACAGGCAAGACAATAAATAGGTCATATGCTGACGGCGAGAGAAGTAAGTGCTAACGGCATTCCTTCCAGTGTCTGGCCATTATTGCAGGATGCCCGCCCTTTGATCCAAACGCCTGCCAGAAGAAAAAGAGAGGGATGCGGCACAGCTACAAGATAAAAACGATATGGAACAAGCAGTAAGTGAGACTGAGGAATACTGAACCCCAAGAACAGGATACCAGCAAGAAAAGGGAAGGCTAATACATTCAAACGAGAAAGGCAAAGTAAGGAGATATGAGGAGAAGCGATAAATATCAAAAGATAGGTAAAAACCAGCGGAGGACATCTTCTCAGTCTGCAGCTTTCGCAAACTCATTCCCAGAAACTGCGCCTTTCGTGGCGTATGAGGCCAAAACGGGTCTGGCATGGTTATAGCGGGGGACCATAACTGCCGCCAGGAGCTCTTCTTTGCCACAGAGCATGACACTGTGCGCAGGGAAAAGGCAGCTAGAAACGCAATAAAGGATAAAAGTACAATGGCTGTATACAGCTACAGAAGCCAGAGGCAAACTACGGAGGTGCGGAAATGACGAAATATCCGGCGCATGCACACACAAGCAGCTATAACAAAGAAGGCAAGAATGAGAGTTAAGGAAAGAGGCAGTACGATGTCGACGCTCATCTACTGTGACTCACTAAATAGCAGTCGTAAAGGACAAATATAGAACAGAAAGGAGCCGAAAACTGCGAGGCAGGGCTGGACGCGCAGCAAATGAAGACGCGCAGCAGATGAAAATAGGTTCTGTGCGTCCTAGCACTGTGACTGCGCGGGCATGAACAACGCAAGTGAGGTGTAAACTCATGCAGGGCTGCAGAAATCGTCGTTTGGGTAGGTGCGGTATGTTCTTTTTGATAGCGAGGGTTGTTGTTATACAAGAATTCGTCTAGGAGCTTTCTTACCGGGCTCGGAACTGATGGGAATACGACAGTTACCGGCAAATTACCCAAGCATTCGTGAATTATAACTAATTGTTTAAAAAGGTACATTGGGCTAGTCGTTGGGAAAACGAATCATGAAACAAGAGGGAAAACCTTGCTGCTTAGACGGCCTGCGAATTCGTTTTCGTTGTATATTTTACCTTTTTACCTTTCGCCTATCCCAGAAACAAGATATTGAAAATTCGAAATCACACGTAGTGCTTACCGCCGGGCCATTTCAAACGGGCATGCTGAACCGACCCAACCTGGAAACCTCATGGAAGAAGCTGTCTCCATTTATTTTTCCCCACCTCAAACTGGTGTCTAGAAATTTTGTCAACAGCAATGTAACCTCCAGCATATAATTCTGCAGTGCGCTTTCAACCCAGCCCTACCACCCAACTCCACCCGGATCCTTTCCTGAGCTGTGGAAGACACTGTTGGCCAATTGTCATCTGGAGGACCAGACTCTCCGAGTGACACATGCGAAGACAGCCAAGGCAACACACAGACTCCAGAACTATGGTTTCACTCCCACTTTTCTGCTGACTAAATTCTCTCTCTCTCTCCTCTCTCTCTCTCTCTCTCTCTCTCTCTCTCTCTCTCTCTCTCTCTCTCTCTCTCTCGGAATCAACTTCAGAAGAGCACAAAACTTCGTATGAGAAAATGTCCAACTACATTGCTGAGTGCTGTATTATTGAATTCCTAATGGGTCGTTACGTAGAGTAACTCGGCTCGAAGGATCATTTGCGCGGCAGCGGTTCCCCCGTATGTGTACTAGACGGTATGCGTGGCACAAAAACAGCAAACTAACAGATTTATGGAGTTCCCAAATTAAGTGCATTTCTAAGTGAAAATTGCCTCCATCTCCCCGCGAGGGAACCCTGGTGTGATGCGGTGCATCTGGGGGTTCAATTGGCGTTTCTTTGGGTTGATTCTCTACATCGCGTGAAACGTATTGTGAACGCGTACGATGCCTTCTATCACATACGGATGTTCTCATACACGGGACGGTGGAGGCAATTTTACATTTTCATGCACATGCATACGCAAATGAGAGAGTACACGTGTTTTAGCGGCCACCACCCAGCGCGATAACGGTGGAGGCAATTTTACATTTTCATGCACATGCATACGCAAATGAGAGAGTACACGTGTTTTAGCGGCCACCACCCAGCGCTATACCCGCTTTATATGCACAGCTCTTGAAGGACAGGACACCGCGGAGGAGAGTCGCGCATGCGCGGACATGCGCACCGGAGCATCTGTTAACGCAGCGTCAACGCAGCGAAGCGCGCGCCAACCAAGCGCGCCAGCTGTCGTTATGCTAATGCGCCGGAGTGGAGTGTTGCACACAGCTGTGGGAGAGGCGAACGGAGGAGGGCTGCGGACAGACGCCGCTGCCGCCGACGACGACGTAGGAGGGACCTGCCTGAGAACAAAAGATGCGCCGCATGTAATAATGAAACGCAGTTGACGTCATCCAGAAAGCCTTCCTTGGGTCCTCATGTAGATTTGAAACAGCCGTCGGTCTGTTTACTCTTGCAAGGAAGACCCCGCATGTGTCCTGCGTTAAGAGAAGTGGTGTCGCCCAAAAATAGACGTCACGTTAGTCGTCCAACCTGAGACAGTAGCCTTCGAATAAAGATTACGAGCTCCGGCCCAAGGAGTGTAGAGAGTGAGTGGATGTTGAAGAAACTGTGGGTGCAGGTTGCTCAGGTTGTTCTAAACGAAGTCCTAGCGGTATAAGCAAATGTCTGTCTGCAGTCATTGGTCACTCGAATTTTCTGCATAAAGCAAAAAAAAAATATTGGAACATTGTGTCTCTTTGCGCAGAAGGCATTGAAAACCGCCGGGAAACGTGCAGGTCATTTATGCTTGATCCCGTCGGAGGTACAACACCTTTGAGCGCCGGGAGTTCTTCAGGCTTTCGCTCATAATGTAATCGCAATGAAGGAGGAAGTGACTTCCAAACACATAACTAAAAGGCCCATGGAAAAGGATCGAACGAGCGGTGGGGGAGTAATGAAAGGTTGTGTGAAAAGTCATCCCTTCCGACGTGGCAAAAAGAATCTGCTGTTGGAACACAAGGATCGCCCGTGTTTAGCGTGAGAAGTTTCCCACGTCCAGACTTGCGATTGATGCTTCCTTTTCTCGAGTAACCGGTAAGTTTGTTCTGTAAATGCGCTCACTACAGCAAGTCACTCGCAATAAGATAAGCTGAAAGCCGTACATCGGCTGTCCTATATTAATTCCCCCCCCCTTCACGACTTTCTCCGGTACATAGCTTTGGGACTTTGAAGGGCCCTTCTTTGTGATACTTCTTTGGAACAGACGTGTGACGAATTACTGATTCTCTCTCATCGAGAACTCCGCTAAGGGATGAAGTAAACGGACATTAAATGATTGTCCCGTACGTTGAACCCTAAAAGGGACGAGGCCGAAACAACCTCAAATATGTCAGTGGCAAACGTGGACGCTTTATGAGGCAGGGATAACTCTTCCTTAGTCTCTGCCACTAATTCATAAAGCGACTTATGCTATATAAACTCATTAATGGACCCGGTACAGTCACGGACTTTTGGACCCCTGTCTGTAGTGTTTCTACTCATGTACTCTCTAAGGCACTTCAATAAACTTCTTTTTGAAAGACATGTGGAGTAACCTACTAATTCAGGCTTAGCTATTTTTACACTTTACGGCCGTGCACTCGCAAGCAATATATACACGATGAGATGTACGGAGTGAAACTGGCAAAAATAACAACTATCATCACGCAGATGCACCATGTGATCTGTGGCCATAGCCAGGTCGGATTCCAGCGAAAGTGTTTGCTTATTTTAGATGTTTTATCAGTGCCTCGTGCAAGCATTTGCTGCCCAGCCACGGCCGCTCAATGGAAAGGAGGACCTTCTTTTCATCGAGCCGCTGTGGCCCAGCCCAATTTTTAATGTGTTTGTATGTTCGCCTTCTATATTATTTTGCTTGTACTTTCGAAGGTATTTTCTTTCTGTCGTCTATGCAGATTTCTTGATAGGTGGGTTTAATTGCATTTGTTTTTATGCTCCCTTTGTATTTACTTCTTCGCTTGAACCTTCATATTACCATTAGCACTGTATAATTTCTTCAAACCTTGTTGTTTGCTATATCTAAACCGCATTTCTTGTGTAACATAAATAATCTCCCTATGTTCAATTTTTTTGTATTTGAAACATAACCACTCCCCTCTCTAATACCCGCCGCTCATCGAAGGCATTGAAATAATTAAGTATAATACCTGTATAGCCTATGCTACTGTAGAAAGTAGCAAATGGGATGAGAAATTCATGAAAGGCAAAGTATGGTTTCAGTTTGCTGCTAGCATGTGGCATGAAGCTGTGGACAGCATAAAAAGGGCGCCAAAACAGGACACAAGAAACAACGACGACGCAGTGAGTGGCATGGATCTTGTCAGTTGTTCCACCTATCTGCATGTTTTCAATTGGTGCCAAGATAGTCTCTGTCTACGCCGTTAAGGTTTCTCAATAAAATGAAAAACTGTTCGATAAGTGCCTGTCATCTGGCTCCCCTCTATGTAGGTATGACAATAAAAAGGTAGGCAGGATTCCATTCACAACATCTAGAACAGTAGTGACTGTGCTCTGGATCACCATAGAAGGAGGTGCTAAAATGCAGAGGAAAAGAAAGTTTTTTGGTATAGAAAACGCGTTCTTGGAAAAGAAACTCAATACGTATTCTATACAGAAGGGCATGGACAACAGTGTCCAGTCGAATAAGTAGAAATCCGCGCCTTAGTAATATTTGAGAAACAAATAGAAAATCTACTCGAAAACTCAATGAGCAACACTTCTGTGCTAAAGTTGCGAAATCACTTAACAATGTCAAAATATTTTCCGCGCACAAGAAAGATCTCCCACTTCTATTACTGCAAGTGCATATATTTCATTTATTAGCGAATTCCACCTGTTACGTAGGTTACAGAAAATGTCGGTGGCAATTCGCACGTGTTCGTATTTCGGCAGATATGAATTTTGGAA
This sequence comes from Haemaphysalis longicornis, assembly GCA_013339765.2. NCBI lineage: Eukaryota > Metazoa > Arthropoda > Arachnida > Ixodida > Ixodidae > Haemaphysalis > Haemaphysalis longicornis. Next base: position 87,125,534 of record CM023456.1, read on the forward strand.
TGCTCTGCCACCTCCGCTTTTATTTCTGTGTTGCTCTTCCACCGCGTTTTTTTTTTTTTACTTTCTGGTCAGCGTGTTGCGCGCAAATATACTGTTCAGCTCTTCTTCTCCTGGGACGACTTATGGTGGTCACGCCGCTTTTCATTATCAAGAAGTCGATGTTCCAAGTTGCAATCGATAGGTATATGTGTGCTGCCAAGGAATCACGCTTCCTGTCCCCGCTTTCTCTGCTTTGTTTCTGCCCTAAATGTCCGCACGTCGCTGACCGGAAACAGTTGGAGGGTGTCAGGTTTGCGGACCGTGCTTTCGTATAATTTGAACTGTCTTCTCTTCATTCGAATAATTTTATGTTGCTTGCTTGCGGGATGCGCTTTAATGTATTCGGCTGCGTTTTCCTTGGACCTGAGTAGTGGCACCATAATTTCTACTCCCCACTCTCACTTTTTAGTTTCTATCGAATAGGGCAGGTTCTCTGCTCCATTTTACCAGAAGAAGACTTAGCTGAATCATATTTTTCTGCGCCGAGAAAAACTTTATATCAAGATGACTTCCAGATATCGTGGGCCCTAGTTCGAGACGAATAAGTTCAGCTTCAGTTGCTGCAATATTTTCGTTTCTGACGTGGTGTTTCGTTCAGATATTATATGAGCCCATTTTTCTTGCGTGTCAATTTTTCCTCTCTACAGAGTTGGGCGAGGCATGGGGGGGGGGGGATAAAAAGCAATTATTCCCTAAATAAATATGCCTCGACCCATCACGCAGCGTTAGTTTTGCGTAAAGAAAGAGTGATTGATTGATTGTAGGGTTTAACACGCCGACGCAACGCAGGTGATGAGGCGCGCCGTAGTGGAGGGCTTCGGATTAATTTTGACCACCTGGGGATCTATAACGTGCGCCGAAATCTCGTACACACGGGCGTTTTTGCTTTTCGCCTCCATCAGAAAAGCGGCCGCCGCGGCCGGGAATCGTAAAGAAAGAGTAAAAACGCCCTGCTTGTCAAAACAAAAATTCTACAACACTGTTTATGATAGACGGAGTGAGCTGAGACATCTGTGCTGGCTATTGAAATCATACAGGATGATTTGGAAACTACGCCTATCGCGTGACTAAGCGAGGAGAACGACTCCCTTTACGTCAGTTGGTACTGAAACTTTTTGAAATTATTTTTTATTCTTGCCATCACAAGGCCGGTATTCACGTGTGGAATGGAGCCTGTGAGTTTGGAACAGCCGGTAAACCTGGGCACCAATTAGCTGCGATGGGAGATGTCGACACAGAGCTGTGCCATGAGTCCAGATTGTTGCAACGCATGTACAGGAGGACATCTTGCAGCGCCAGCCTCGCGTCTCTATAATTGCTTTTTTTTTACCAAACTCTTTGAATGTCAAAAACCGCAAAACAAAATCATACTGTGTTTCAGCCAGGAAAGCTGTAGCATGTGATCCGTCATTGCTATACATTCTAGAAAGCTTATTCTAAAACAAGCTTCACAGGGAGCCAGTATTGTGGCCATAGCAACCAGCAACCAAGAACACTGAAACGGCCGTAGGGCATTGTTTGTGATGTACAACCGTACAACTAGGGTCTCTGTGTTTCGCCGGCAAAAGTAGGAATGGGCTTATGCCTCCTATACGACATTTCTTCACGCGTTTCTCAGTAGAGCGACCAGGACATTGGATTTGGGTTGTTTGTGGGCAGCAGTATTTTGAATTATCCATGCACACGTTAGGTGAGATTGCAAAGTTTTGTTCTCCTCAATGTTACTTTTGACAAAAGTTTGCAGCACAGGTGTTTATTCGCCTGGTTGTTCGGGAAACGACTGGAGGATTCATTTTATCTTCATTATGGCTGTGATTCCTCTTCTTCACACAAGCAAAACGAGGATCTGTGAACGCAATGGAAACAGCAGTGTCGATAGGGGAACACGAACCGACGACAGAGCAAATCAGCACTTGCAAGTAAAAAGGAAAAAAATACCGATGCCGGAGATAAACCGCAGCAGTCTCATGGCACCAACGGTTGGTGCTAAAGAAACAAAGGGAATCCCGGTATCTCTAATACAAGGTTGTAGATCCTAAGCCACCTGGGGATCTGGCTCACTCTCTCGAACGATCGCTGGAGGATAAAGACTCGGAACTCGACGGGGTCAGGAAACCTGGATCCCAAGCTTCCTTCGCGGCTTCGTTTGTCACTTTGGCCTTGTTTCGTGGAACTGGAAGTGGCACACAGTCGGACTTCTTTGTGTCGCGAGTGCAATGTTTGTCTTCCTAATGGCTGTCACTTAATTCTTGTTTCGCCAGTCGAGAGATCAAATAAATCTCGTGGTCATCGGAACAAAGATGAGCCTTTTTAAGACGGCTTGACAAACTTGTGCGCTGCAAGACCCAACGAATTAAAATTTCGTTGTTTCAATCGATGTTCCTTTTTCACCCTGATCGCAGAGTGAAAACAAATGAAATGGAAACATGATATTTAGGTTTTCATGCCTACTCTGTGGAAATAAAGTGCAGCTTCTATTCTAAAACAAAATCTACGGGCACCATTGCAACGCGATTTATTGCTTGGAAAGATTACACGAAGAACTAGCTCGATTTGCGTGCTTTCTATGAACTTTAAAGTAAGACATCGCTTCATGCGCCGGGTTGCAGTATCGTGACGGTAAATTGTTGACATGTTGACCTAAAAGAACATCGGGCAAACAATTGGGTGCTTTACCGGCCTGCTTGACTGCTGCTCAATGAAGCAATTGGAGTCCATGGTAACTTACCCATTGTCATTGCAAAAACATAAAATCTCTCATCTCTTGTAACCTCATGAAGGAAGTGCCCAGTCCAGAAAGCGCGTATGCACCGGCGGTGGTACACCGTAATCTTGTAGCAGAGGAACTACCATCGAACGCTTCCCTGCGCCAGGGAGAGAATGGGGCTGTTCATTTGATTGATTCATTCATTCATTCACGGATTGATTGAATTTGGAATCAAAGCGCGTACGCAACCCAGGCGATGAGGCGCGCCGTAGTGGTGGGCTTTGGATGAATTTTGAGCAGTTGGAGATCTTTAGAGTGCGCCCAAATCTGGAACACACGGATGTTTTCGCTTTTCGCTTCCACGAAAAAAGCGGCCGCCGCAGCTGGGAATCTAACCCGCGTCATTGGGCTGAGCAGCGCAACACCTTATAGACAGCCACTGCGGCGGGTTTGGGGCCGTTCGTTTGAAGATGTAAGGTATGTATGCTAAACAAGGAGATCTTTCCATCCTGAAAGTGCCCAAATGGGCAGTCGCTGAGCTGAATTCAATGATTTCATGAGCAAGACGGGCCACGGTGACAGCAATGACGGCGTCGCAGCACCATAACATTAAAGTGGTGTCCAGCACGCAAAAAATTGCTTGCGTTTCCACAGCGTTTGGCATACTAGGCGCCGTGTTTGCAAATAGCGGGCAGACCCTTCCAAAATTTTTTTTCTGCTGATGTTGCTGCTGCTGCTTCTACTGCTACTGCTACTACTGCTGCTGCTGCTGCTACTGCTGCTCCTCATTCCCTCCTCCTGATCCCCTCCTCCTCCTGCTCCTACTCCTCCTACTCCGTCTTGCTCTCCTCCTCCTCTTCCTCCTCCTCCTCCTACTACTACTACTACTACTACTACTGTATTACTACTACTACTACTACTACTACTACTACTACTACTACTAACCGCCGCGGTGGCTCAGTGGCTAAGGCGTTGCGCTGCTGAACACGAGGTCGCGGGCTCGATTCCCGGCCGCGGCGGCCGGTTTACTCATGAAGCCGAAAAGCAAAAACGCCCGTGGGTGTTTTTCCGGATTAATCCGGAGCCCTCCACCACGGCGCGCCTCAACGCCTGCGTTGCGTCGGTGCGTTAAGCCCCACAATCAAATCAAACTACTACTACTACTACTACTACTACTAGTACCGCTGCTGCTACTACTACTACTTCTTCTACTACTACTACCACCACTACTTCTACTACTACTACTACTACTACTACTGCTACTACTACTACGGCTACTACCACTACTACTAATACTGCTACTACTACTGCTACTGCTACTACTGCTACCACTACCACTCTACTACTACTACTACTACTACTACTACTACTACTACTACTACTACTACTACTACTACTACTACTACTACTGCTACTACTACTACGACAATAACGACGACGACGACGACGACGACCAGCTCGCTATACCAGGAAACAGCTGGTGAGACCCAGTGGCGCTCTGTCATAGCTTCCATCTTCGGTGAGCCGAGTTACTTGCTCACAAGCACGCGGCATTGAACACAGGGCATATAGGAAATGGGCGATTGGTCCTCCCTGGCCCGCGTCAACTTCAAGTACGGCGATGCCGTAACCTTCTATCGTTCAACGGCATCGCCATTCGGAATACGTTCAGGATCTCGTGTTTGAATCTCGATGTGCCACTTCCAGCCAGTTTCCAATAAACCTTGCCTTGGGGCCTCATTTCCTAGCACGTTTTCCTTTTTGTTAGGTTGGGAGTACTTCAGAAAGCCTTTGTTGTTATCCACTTCCAGCCAGTATCCAATAAAAATTGTTTTCTGGCCTTATTTTCTAGCAAGTTTTCCTTTTTTGCTAGGTTGGGAGTACCTTAGAAAGCCTTTTTATTGTTCTTTAGTATCTTCGCCAAAAAGTAATTACCGAGCTTTTATTTCCTTTTCTTCTTTCCCTTCTTTTTCAAGCGTTGCTTTTTTTGGACGCTTTACCAATGTCGTTGGCTCAACGATGATTGTAGGCAGCCGGTCTCCCACTTCATATTACAGCTACGAAGGAATATTATAAGACAGGCTGGGAGTCTAATGAGGAAGCTGTACGTTTGCTACTCCTCTCACGGTTTTGGGTAAGGCGGATGCAAAGGAAACCAAACGGTAAATATAAATATAGTAAGAATGGAGAAAATTATAATGACTGGGCGTGGAAATAGTGAGCCCGACAAAATGACGGGCAAGAAAAAGCTTAATACCAAACAGATTACCACGCATAATTGGGGAACTAAGGATGCTGAACGCTGGTAACTTTCTTAAAACTGTTCTTTAAAGACGATCAAAAACAGCGTATGCCTTTCGTAACTACTGGAACAGACCTAGCTTGCGTGCCATAAGAGTACCAATATTAACAAAATTTCTGGACAATCTCTCAACAGGAACATATGATTATTGAGTCAGTACAGAGAAGCGGCGGCTTTTTCCCACGAGTCGTTGGGAGGCTTGAGAATTTTCTTCTCCGGTCTCCTCAAGGTTAGGTGTGCTACGTGGAGTTAGTATGACTGATGCGTAAATGTTAATGTTACTGGTCTTATAATTCCTAATATTTAAACACAATTTTGTTCAAAATATTCTTTTTTTGTCATTAGCTGTTTAAGCCAACCGCAGCGCAAATAAAGGCTGCAAGTACGGTGTACTTTTCAGGAAGTTATTTTCGTGCACTTGCTCATAGAAGTGCCCCCAAAGCATCGGCTCGTAAGACCTCGTACTGCTGTATCCGAAGCATTCAACGCTAACCTGGCTGGCCCTGACTGGCATATTAGTGCGTAGTATTGGTACACGTATATAAGACGCACACAACAGATTTCTAAAAGTTAGCCTCCTTATCGATGCAAAAATGTTTTTTTTTTCTGTTCATATATAACGTAAGTTTATAAACCGAATTTTAGTTCTTCATCTGATTCTTCAGGTCTGGAATCGATGACAGATTAACAAACGGCCACAACATGTACAAGATCTAGCCGAATTTTCTTGTTGAAAAATGACTTTCGTTTGTAATGTTTTAGGTGCCTGTAAACCACGTTTGCTTGCACTTCCTAAGTTTGCAGTAGAAACACTGAATTTTTTTGCAACTCAGAAAAGCGATGAAAACCACTTCAATTGATTGAATGTCCAATATCGCCATATCAGTTTTGAATGAATAGAAAATTTCCTTATTGCCAAGCTATCAAAAAGCGAAGTGTGTTTGCCACATCGAAATATAATCACGTGAATTGAAATACAGGAATTTATCAACTTCGCTGTAGTGTGTACAAAAAATGAAAGATGCGAAGGCAAAATTGGACTGAAGAAACCTCAAACACTTCTTCACCTTCGCCAAATATATAAAAAGGGCCCGAATAAGGTTATTTTAAAAACAATCTTGTACGAGCCCCTGATATCATATAACAGAAATGGTAGGGCTGAAAAACAAAATAGTTTCATAACACCATAGGGACGTGTATGCAGCCAACTGGTATTTATTTGTGTTTGGATAGTTGAGATAGAAGAGAAGCTTCATGCGTTTCGTGCAACCTTTTTTGTTCTGTAAAAACAGGTCTTTTCAAAGTTGCAAAGAATTCTAATTGATTACAACACCACGGCGTACTAAACACTATCACAAGTACCTAAAACTCAACGATGGGACGGAGTCATCGTAGCGGCCAGTAGCATTAAAAATGTTTATATATTTATCTACAAACTTAGATATATACATTTGTCGCTGTTGACACGCCGGCAGACAACTCTGTTCTCCCCTGAAAACGGTCTCCTTCGGTGCATCTCTTCCTCCAACTCTTTCTTAAAAGAAAATTTATCATGATTGCTTTGTTTGTATAGTGCAATAATGTTTAGTTAGCATTACCCTTAAAATGAACATTCGGAGGAAGGGAATGTATTTGGGGATGGGAGGAATAGTGCCCCATGGCATCTCACAATGAGGTGTTTTATAAATGCCTCTTGTAGACAATCCCCCAAACACAAATTTAAAGAATAGCGCAGGACCAATTTGGGGTGAAGCGATTTTTTTTAATTCCGCCGATTTTTATTTCCTCTTGGGAATACAGTAAAATCTGGAAGATTTGAGAGCAAAGGTGTTAGATGCTTTTACTGTAAGAGTTGAAGGGTTGAGCTTCACGTATGAGATGCCAACAGACAACTGTTTACAGTTTCTGGACGTTAGATTGAGGTTTCAAGACCTGCATGTTTGCTGGAGCTACTCGCTGCTTATGGAAAAACTTCTATTGCCATACGCGTCTGCCTATTCAAGAATAATAAAAAATGGAATAGCGATGGGATACTTCCAATCAGCCCTCACCAAGACGTGCAAACACAAGATAGGAGAAGCGTTCAGAAAGGATGAACAGCGCCTTAAGAAGGCTGGGTACCCTACTTCGTTGCGGCTAACGGCAAGTGAAAGACTACTGAAGAGAATGACTACTGAGAAAGACTACTGAAGAGAAAGCGGGGAAAAAAAGAAAGTAGCAGTTAGCCCGTATGTGCACGGCCTCTCCCACAAACTCAAAAAAGCCGCAGCTCAGTACGATGTGAATGTCGTCTTTTCGGCAAGAAACAAAGTGGGACGTGTTTGCCCGGCGGTGAATAAATTGTATGAAGAAGGGGTAAGCAGGAAAACAAAAAAGTGTTCTATGCGCCACAAAAAGAAGTTTGTAGAATATAAAAGGAATGTTGTATACAAAATCCCTTTCACGTGTGGGCAACACTATATCTGGCAGACGGGAAAGAGAGAGAGAACAACTTTATTTAGCCGCACAAAATTGCGCCGACTACGTGCCGGATGGGGTGGTTCCCTCTTCACGGGACCCATATGCTTCCGCGGTGCCTGGCCCCTCGAGATCAGGACGAGCTGGTCTTCCAATGCGGGGCTGGTTAGCAAGGTCTCCCTTCACTCGTTACGGGGTGTGGGAAGGGTGGTGGAGGGTTGGGTAAGGGGTGGGGGGATTGTCTCGGTGAAATCGCACTCTCCGATGACGTGCCGGAGCGTGCCCAATTGCCCACAGAAGCTACACTCTTTCTCGTATATCAAGGGGTACATTCTGCTTTGGAGATAGGGGTGCGGAAAGGATCCTGCTTGTATTTGCCTCTAGAGCGTTTGCTGCGCTCTGCTGAGCGATTTATGCGGGTCAGGGTACCGCCTTCTGCCTTCCCTGTAGTGGCTGGTGATGTCCTTGTAAGTCGTTATGGCGTGCGGCTCGCGCTCGTCTGCCCGGTGTTCAAGTTCTCGGGCAAGCTGGTGGGCGAGTTCGTTGCCTTCCAGCCCTGAGTGAGCGGGTGTCCATATCAGTTCGACTTTCTGCTCGGGTATGCGGCGCATTCCTCCCTCTAGTATTCTGAGTGCCGTCAGAGACACCTGCCCTTTTCTATAGTTGGCCTAGGCTTTTTGCGCGAGTCCATGATTATTTTGCTCGTGTTATGCAGCGTGAGCGCCAAGGCTATTGAAGCCTCTTCCGCTTCTTCCGGGAATGTCGTTTTGCAGATGCGCACGTCACCAGCGTGTCTTGCGTCGTGACCGATATCACCGCTCGTGTCGAAAACTTGGGTAGAGAGGCGTCTGTGTAGAGGGTGATCCCCGTCCCATCTTGTTCTTCCGCTTGTCTCAGCGTTTCGATGAGGGCCTTGACCCTGGCCTCTCTGCGCCCGTCGTTGCGACCCGGTCTCATGTTTCTGGGCAGTGGTTCGCTATCAATTTTCTGAGCCCAAAGCTTGGGTAAGGGTCCTATTTTCTTGTGGTCGGCCTCTTGCCAGCCCAGCTTGGCCAGTACCATTCGGCCCGCCGAGGTTTGGCAGAGCCGCACTCTCTGGGTAGACAGGTGAGCTTCTACCAACTCTTCTACTGTGTTGAGTTTGGCCGTGCCTAGCAGCTTCTCGGTGGACGAGTGGTGTGGGATGCCTAGTGCCACCTTTGTTGCTTTGCGCTGGATCGCGTTCAGTTGATCTCTGTCTCTTTTGAGTGGCTGTAGGTACGGCGCCGCGTACACGATGCGCGACGTCACAAAGCCCTGGACCAGCGTGAGCGCGTCGTCTTCCTTCTGTCCTCTTCGCCTGTTTGTGACCCTTCGTATCATGTTCGTGACCTGTTCTGTGGTGGTCTTGATCTTGCTTAGCGCCGCTGCCGCCTTGCCGTTGTTCTGGAAGATCACTCCCAGGATTCGGGCTTGCGTGGTCGGCGGTATATTCGTCCCGTCTATGGTAATACGCACCTTCTCTTGCTCTTTTTTTTTATTCGAGGTTTTATGTTTAGGAGCTCTGATTTTTGTGCCGAGCAGTCGAGACCGTATGTCTTTGCATAGTCGTGTACTGTGTCGGCCGCTCTTTGAAGCGTCTCTTTCATCCAGCTCTCCGACCCCGCTCTAGACGTCCACATGGTGATGTCGTACGCGTAGAGAGCGTGGTCAATGCCCTCTATGCCTTGGAGCAGGGCTGGAAGCGGGAGTAGCGCCAGGTTGAAGAGCAGGGGTGATAGGACCGACCCTTGCGGGGGGCCCCTGTCTACCAGCGCTGTCGGGCGCGACGTCTCATCCTCGATCTTAATCTGTACCGTTCTATTACTGAGAAAGTCCCGGACGTACTTGAACGTTCGCTCTCCGCACCCTGTGTCTCGCAGGTTACAGAGGATGCTGTCGTGTGTTACGTGGTCAAAAGCTCCCTTGAGGTCGAGCGCCAGGATCGCCCTCGTGATGTGGTTCTTGGATTTTTTGATAACCAGTTCGTGTAGCTGCACTAGGACGTCTTGCGTGCTAAGGTGCCCTAGGAAACCGTACATGGTCGGTGGCATCTGGTGGGTGGTGTCTAGGTGCTTCTGCAGTCTCTTAAATACCATGCATTCGACCACCTTCCCCACGAACGATGTGAGAGAGATGGGTCGCAGGTTGTCGACGTGAGGTGGCTTCCCCGGCTTGGACATGAAGCGCACCTCCGCTTCCTTCCATTCTTTCGGTAACGAGCCCTTCTCCCACGCTGCATTGGCGAGGTCCAGTAGCTCCGTCCGACTCTTGTCGCTCATGTTCCTTAGAACCTTGTACGTAATGGCGGCGATGCCCGGTGCGCTGGCTTGGTTGCTCTCGTCTATGGCCGCGATCAACTCCAGTTCGGTAAAGGCCGCGTCCATGTCTTCATTGCGCGCCCCTTCGTACTGGAGGGATGGTTTGCCGCTCTTTTCCGTTTTGAGGTACTTCCGCGTGAGTTCTCGGACAAGCTTGCTCCTGTCCCCGTCGTAGCTGTTGATCGTTCGGGTGAGGTTGCAGGCACCTGCGCTCTTGCCCTCAGTGGGTCTATTAGGTGCCTCAGCAGTTTCCACGTCTTTTTCGTAGACAAGGTGCCCTGGAGACCGTCGCAGACCTTCAGGGCCGATGCGTTAACATCAGGCTGAGGGAGCATTTGTCCAGCATAAAAGGACGCCCATATACACATTTGGTAATACATTGTGCGAAATGTACTTCAGGAAAGTGCAAAGCGGTGTTTTATAAGACGACCATATTGTTTGTTCACCCAAATCGGACTATCAGGGAGATTGTGGAACATATGTGCGGCACATATGTAAAATAACGAAAGGGTGCGTAATTCATCCGTCTATCGCCTTGTCACAAAAAGAGATTGACTTGCTAAACAGCATGAAGTAGGTTGTTCATCAAAAAAGTGTTCATAGTGATTACACAATGTGTGCACCATTCTGACCATGCACAGCGTTCATAGGAAGGACGTTGAGGGTATAAATGTGATATGTTCCTAATAAATTTCAGTTGTTAGTCTGCGCTTGTCTTCGTGTCATCGTTTTCTGTGTCTCCGTATAGAGTGCGCAAAAGTTACCGTAAAGATTTTTGTGGAAGCGCACGGTGCTAGGATTCCCAAGGAGCCAGGAAAAGTTATCTGTTTGCGAGGCAGCACCGGTAGTAACTGAACAGGTTCAGCTTCCCGACCGATTCAAGTCTCTCCTAGGAAGAGGACCCAAATATAGTCAAGAGCCTAAGATCCCCACTCACGAGCTATTTCCCTTCAATAGGCAGATCGCTGAAGAAGCAGGCGGCGAAGGCCGGGAACAGCGTCTCTTAGACGGTGTTGACAGCCTTCGTAGGACTGGTCTTATTCAGCCAAGCCAGTGTTCACAGTTGAAGAGCAAGCCTGTGGTTCAGTACTTTAACGACAATGGGCTACGAATACTTCTGAGTGACAATGAGGTTGGGTTTGTTGCGATGCCTTCTGGTGTATTTAATGAGAAGGGAGTCCAAGCGGTAGAAAAGAACTTCAAACCCGTGAAGGCAAGTGCCCAAAAGGTGAAATCGAGGGCTGTGGATTTATGTCGGGAATGTGAGCTGCCCCGTCTAGCAAAGGCCGTTACTAGTTCCAAGAGCAATTGTTTGGGCGTGTTTTTCACAGCTAAGACGCTAAAGATGCCCTTTCGGTGTATTGTTAGTGAGCAAGGAACTTGGCAGTCGCATTTAAGCCGGTTTTTACCGAAACATCTCTGTAGTCCTACCATCGACGACTCATTTATCACCAAGAGTTCACTTGAGGTCAAAGATTATATAAATAATGACGCCTCGGTGGGGTCTGCCTCATCTGTTGACGTTGAGGATCTGTTCTATTCTGTGCCGCACTCGGAACTGTTTGCTTCTGTTAGGCAATGCATTGGCGTAAACTGTGTGGTCAATTTCCTGAATTCTTGTGGTATGTCGGTGGACTGTTTTATGCGTTCATTGAAGTTTTATCTGGACGCAACATTTATTTCTTTCGAATGACGCATGTACGTACAGAAACAAATTATTTTTACCGGTGCCTGTGTTGCCCCGTTCTTATGCAATACTTTTCTTAAGAGTGTCGACCAGGACTTGCCTTTAAGTTTTGAGAAGGCTGTTGTTCTGCGTGTTTTTAGATATGCCCACGAGTTTTTAGTGGTTTTAAGAAAACCGTGTTCTCCTAACTACCTTGCAACCGCAAAACAGATTTTAGAGAATTTCAGCCGCCATGATAAAGGTCTTGCATTTACACATGAGGTTCCAAGTCATGATATCGTGCAGTTTTAAGATATCAATTTTCAGTTTTCATCCGACCATGTTTGCTGGGTCTATCCCCCGGGTGCCCGTAAACAGCTTCTGCCATTTTCATCATCCCATTCAAAGACTGTTCAAAGGCCATAGCGTCCCTGGTTTTAAGTCTGCACTGAAGACGTCCTGTGCACCTGCTGTTCAAGAGAGCTTTGACTCTCAACTGAAGCGAATTCTGTTGGTCGATTACCCAAGCTACGTCTTGGTGGGTGTTGCCGAAGCCTTCTCCGTAAAGCCAAAGGCCAAGTAGGTGCGAAGCGGCCAGAACAACCAAAGGCGAAGCCTGTTGTTCTACCCTATATACATAGAGTTACGTACAATCTGAAAAAGGTGGCAGAACGGTACAAAATGCCGGTGCTGTTTTCTGCTCCACAAAAACATGGCCTCCTGTGTGCGCAAATTTTCGGTAAGCCCAAACCGAAAAAGTGCAAAAAGAAGCATGCCAAGTGCTTTGTACGCTGTGACGTCTGGGTGGTTTACGAGATACCGCTTTCATGCGGGGAGGCCTATATCGGCCACACGGGCAGATGTAGGAATGATCGGGCACGCAAGCATAGTTCTTCACTTAACAATAATACGCGCGCGCATTTTCCCGCGCCTTGCGAAGATTGCAGGCCTGTCAGTCCTTTGGAAAAATGCGGACCTTTCTTTGAGCCGATTCGAATTCTCGACAGGAGTGATAACACAGCGGCGAGGGAGCTCTTCGAAGCGTTTTATATTAAGCAGAAAGGGGACAAGTGCTCAGCGATACATCTGTGCGTTGCGTGCCAACGAGTTTGAGTTTTTGAAAGCGTCACGTTCGTGACAATCTGTTTGAGCATTTCATTTAGTGTACCCAAGTGCGCATGTTCCTGATGGTACATGTATAAATGTAAGACGATGCTGCAATAAATGTTAGTTGCAAGTGAGCGCTTCTTCCGTCGTACTTCTTTAGTGTCGTTGTCCTAGTCGCGCTCCATTTTTCAATCATAATGCACCAACTTGCCCAACAGCTATGTTTAATGAAGCAGTGCTTCATTTGCCGCAATGTTTGCTCTACGTACTTTACTCGAATGCTTGCTGTACTCGCATAGTAATGTCTCCAAACTTGCTTTCCTTGTTTCTCCGTTCTTTGTTTTCCGAGAAAAAAGCTGAGATTAGTTTTGATGCGGGTTAGAGTTTTTTAGTCGGGTGGGTTCCGGCTCGCGAACCCATTACCCATTACAAAGCAAAGTGAACGGTATTTTCGAACACCAGCTTCACAACAATTATTCCCTTGTGTCCACTCTCAAAGCTTATGGCCCGTATCTCAAATATAATTTCTTATGTGGACCGATGTATGTGGGTCTACCTACAAGCAGAGTGCCTTACCAAATTTTCGTGATATTGATTTGGCTTTTGCCCTGAAAATCATTGCGAAGGATCAACGTTTTTTTTGTATTTTTATCAAGCACTCCTATAAAAAACCACTATCCGTCCGGGTAGTAGTCTCCCATTTCCTCTTTTCTTTCAATGAGCAATAGATGGTGCATGTCGGCAGCAACTTGCGGTATGACACATGGACGCAAAGAGAGTGTACACAAGATGACATCAAATGGGAGCCACGGTCAAAGGTGCGTTGCGATGGCGATGCGTTAGCATTGGTGAGGCTAATGTCAAATCAAAGCAGGGCTGGCTGGCCCCGCCGGCTCTCTATTCTCGACGCGTCATCGTGCAAACACGGCATCATGGCTCGTCCAAAGCACTGCTTTTAAGCGTTTCGAAATGGAGTAGGGTTACGACTTTCAAAATCAATATATAGGCGTGCTGATCGGGACGACCCACAGGTTCGCGAGGGAGCTAAAATAGGCGCTTACGTTGCCTTGCACTCCAATCAACAGATCTGCCAGTAATTGCAGCGTAATCGACATGACCTCCTCATATGCTCATTTATGCCGCTGACTTTACCTAACCAGCAAGACAGACGTATCAGTATGCCTGTCTCGTAGTAATTTCAACTGTTTGATTTTTGTCAGTTCAGTTCTCTTTGTAATGCTGGGAACTATCAGGAACGTCATCGCGCTTGACACGTCATCAAATTTACTTTTCCAGGTCCCCTATGGTGTAAATGTTGATGAGTGCAAATCAAGGCATCTCGCCTCCTGATAGGATATGCACATGGCCTTATTATTTAAACAATTTTTTTTAAATTCATCCGTAAGCACAGCAGTTTAAATGGTGACTTCAAGTATAAAGTGTTTTTGTCGCTGATGAGGAAAGCTAAAATTTTTCATGACGGCTTTTTGTGATGGCGTTTTCTTTACCATTCTGAACAGAATAGGGTTTTTCGCAGTCCATTTGCCGTGTGTTAAGCAGGGATTTAGACATCTAGGTACAAATTGCTGTGCCATCATTTTATGGTATTCCGTTTTATGTGGTACTGATATGATAGCATCTTAAATAATTTCTTAAGAGCATGAAACTGTCTTCTGGGATGTGCATTTCTATTCCTAAAAAAAGTAAAATTGAAATAGTCTTTGTTGTAGTTACCAATTTCGTTTAAAAATAAGCAAGGTGCTGAATTTGCTCTCCCCCAACGATAAGTGCGTGATTACAGCTAAGCTTTCTATTCCTTACCTATGTCGTTGTACTTCCGAGTAAAGCGCACAGCAGGAACGCCACCTTCGCACAATGGGTTTCACGCAAAGATGATGATGATAACCGAAGGCACATCAAGCGCATCAAGAAAGAAACGCCTCACGTGGTGGGAATTTAACCAGGGTCCCTCCTTTTATAAAGCCGATGTCTATCCGATCGCTCCATTACGATGCGGTCAAAGCAGCTTCGGGTTTTAGCCATCTTTCTCTAAGAAAAGGGCTTTGATTTTTAGCTCAGCACGTTTAAGGCCTGTCGTAAAGCCTTTCTTTGCGGCGGCGTCTTCAGCCTCGCACGCAGGACGTCTCCCAATTTCAAAGTCAAATTCCTGGGTCTTCTTAATACGCGGTCTCAATTAAAACAATCCGTCTTATCCCAATTGATCGACGTACACCAGAGAAGAGACCTCTTTTCAAGGCCAAGAGAATTAGGTAGGACTGGAGAGTGCCACTGCGCGAAAATGGTGGGGCGGCTACCTCTTTGTTCTTGCTCCAGTTGTGCAGTTCACCAAACGTTCAGTGGTTAATACGTAACGCACAGGTGGTGAGAGGTGACGGCTATTTGAGTGTCGCGGAATTGTGGTACTCGTTAGGGAAAGTTCTGTACGTGGGAGCTAAGCAAACCGATAGCAAACTGACGTTTTACAGAAACCAGCTAAAAAAGCACCGACACAATTCAAAAGAAGAAAGGCCAACAGGCTCGCTAGTGTTGTCCCTCAAAAATAAAAACAAAATAAAAACAAAAGAAAGAAGCGCACAGCGACTGTGTTTTTTTCTTAGCTTTGATTTGTGTCTTCATGTGTTTTTTATTCGCTGGTTTTTCCAAAACGTTAGAATGCACGAACTTGCCCAGCAAGCTACATTTCTACGATTAGGAACGGCGCGAGCGTTGAAGTCTATTCCATAGTGAGAGATGGGCCAGTAAGGAAGATCATAGTGGAGAGACGGGCATCGGTCGATAGTAGCTGTTCTGTTGAATTACGTACCTACAAGAGCAAAGAGTAGAGAGGCTCGAAACAAAATCATGCGCGTGTATTACCTAATTGTAAGTACAGTTAGCCGGATGAAATGTGTTACAAGATACAAATCTTTCACGTGCATAACACATGTGACCCACAATGCGCCATTGAGGCTTTTTTTAAGCACGGGATAAAAGTTTCCCCAAAGGTCTCCCCCGCAAGCTCGAACAATAAAAATACAATAAAATATTTTTAACACTGCTAAATAAAGGCCATGTTTGAAATAAGCCCGAGGCTGTGCAAGATTGTCATGAAGAAATAGCATTCTGCGGGGGCTTAAAAGGACCGAACAAATTGTTCTTAGCGGATTAGTTTTTGTCACGCTAAAGGCAGAGAGCGCCCACATTTATCAAGCTAAAGTCGAGTTCTCCATCTTTCAGCGGTAATTGCACAAAGTTTAAAAGGGACACCCTTGCAAGAAGGAAAGTATATATATCAAGCACAACGACTGAAAATTTTTGAGAAAAACAAGTGCGGACTCGAGAATGCGAAGTAAGTTTGGTTTGTGGAATTAGCGCGCCTGTCAACGTGTGCGAGAATGCCGGTGTAATCCGCATTAGGAGCGACACAGGACATTAGGGAGATACTGTAATTACAACGCTGCCCTTACCCTCTCGGGAGTTCGGTATTCGCCCTTTAATTGCGCTTCTCTGTAAAATGAAGCTATCACCCATCACTTCATGCTTTGCAATGTCATTTGCTTCCTTTCTGTGCTTTGTTCTCAGCGAGAGTCGTCCTATAATATAGTATGGATCCTCAAATGCACGCAACCAACCACGCATTGCTCCGGGCTCCCAGCACACTCCAAAAACAAAGCATGGTTGCGTGTTAAATTCGGATTATGTCATAGTGCCTTTATAGGAAGTAAAATGTACAGTCGCTGGGAGGACTCAATATCTCTCTTGCTTCTACTTTCGCGGGCAGGATTTTTCATTTAGTTTCTCGTTCGAAGAACAAGCCCGCCAATTCCTGTGCTTGTAATTTTACGTCATTTCGTCGGGCCTTCACCCGGATTACACATTAGCCCGAAACACCGAAAGCGTGTTTAGCTGCGCTTAGTAAGAAATATTAACTGAAAATAGGGGTTGATGATAAAAATCGCAAATAGTACGACGAAGGAGAAGACCAATAAACACTCAATCATTTTGATAGTTCTTCTGAGTTTTGGCTCCATGCGCCGTCGCATGTTGGCTGGTTTGATTCCAAGGAGAATAGTGGCGTGTATCCGTCTCCGTGGTTCCGCTTTTCGTAAGAATTGATGTGCGTCGGCCCGTACGATCCTTCGGTTGTTCTGAGAATGCACCCGGGTCATATCGGGATCTCCGGCTTTCGGCATGTCGTGGGGCCTGATCGTCTTTAAGAAACTGTGCAGGTTTGCCTTATTTTGATATAAACATAAGTTTATTTCCAGAACCGTGTGCTCACTCTTTTTCTTTCGGGGCCGTGGATCCATCCATGGTGGCAGCCACGATGACTGCGACGAGTGGGCTACGCACTTAATTGAGCGACTCTGAACGAGTACACAACGCTGTGCGTGGATAGGTGTGGCAAGAGCGTTCGTCACACTCGACCGGTCCTGCCTGGTGAGAAGTGGTCTGCATTGCCGCGGGAGGCAGTAATACCAAGTCGCCTTTAGAGGCGGTTGTCAATGCGACCGACCTCTCTGCAGTGGTAGGGTAAAAGACTGCGGCTAGGGTCACTAGATAAGATAGAGTACCGTCACTGAGGTACGCAAGTGAGCAACGGCCGCCATTGTCTTGTTTATCAGTGTTGCGGGATTTACGGCTCTGCGGCCTCAGCGCTAACTTGGACGATGTCATTCATTAACAACACTACAAAAGACGCAGCAACACGGCATCGTCGGAGACCATTCTGCAGCTGAAATGCTGCGAGGCGCGTTAGCTTTGATTCGCATTCGGAACGACGCCAGCCGCACGCGGTCGCAGAGCAGGGAAGATAAGCTGAGACTACCATGGTTGACCGACAAGAAACGCATAAACAACAAAATCGCGGTCCCCATGAATTGGCGCAGTGTAAACAAGTGTCACGGGATGCGAACTGGGGGATGATCACGGCGCGGCACGTAACATTAGGAGAAAAGAGTGCGGATAGTCTGTAGCCTTATCAGTGACACTACGTGCGGCCTTGAGTCTGCAATGCAACAGCACAGCGGTTGTACAGCGGGTGTTCCAATTTTATGAATTCGCGGCGCACACAATACACAAGGACGATAGGGAGAGCGAGACACGCAGGCGCTTCCCTCGCTTTCCCTGTAGAGAGAGACCCACGGAAAATATTCCAATTAATATTCTAGCCACCACATTATTACCGTATAAACAGGATAGTAGGGGGTGGCCCGCCCCAATAAGTAAAAGGTGATATTCCGCATACTGTTCAACACCAGTCAGCGTTGTGGCTGCTCGCAGCAAAGTATTACCTCCGCAGGAAAGTACTATCTCCGAAGGTATTTCCTTCAAAGCAAAGTATTACCTTGAACGCATAGTATTACCTTCGAAGAATTACGTTCAGCGTCACGGCAGAGTATTCCCCTCAAAGAGGCAGGAATACGCCGAGAGATTTATTATGAAGAAAGTATTCCGTATTGCTAGCCCACTCTAATGCATCTAGTCACTAGAGCCCATATCCTGGATTCCACGATAGTCAGCGCCCATGAAACGCAAGGAAGCAGGATAAGTGAGAAATCAGCCGCCATGCAAGATGTGTGTGCGCATCGATTGGTAACCCCGATACGAGGCTTTTTCCTGAAGTAAAGGGCGGGTCAATAAGTTAGTCACCGACAGAGGTAGCTGTTCTATAAATAAACTACTGGAATCCTGGCGAAGGAAAAATTAGGAAAAATGCCACTAACACCAGGGCGACATGTGGAGGGAACGAGAGCACTGGAAATCACAAAAAAATTAAATTCCGAAGGAACAAACATCATCATTTGATTGAGTGACGTGCAAGTTTTCAAAAGGTGATATTCGTAAATGCAAGCCTTTCCCACAAACCGCATCGGAATTACATTGATTCTTTTGTGTGGGGTAATTCTTGCGAATGACACTGGTTACTGAGCAGCTCATTGCATTTATCGAGTAATGCCACAAACGTCATGACCGAGGGCTGCGTGTTCTAGGCCCGGCGTGAACCGGACTACCACGTTTATACTGCCGGAAGCTAGCTCGCAAACGGCACGTGGTGAACAAATGCCAACATCTCCGGTCATATCGGCTGAAAACGTCAAGCTCCATCTGTATGTTCGAGTTTGTTATAACTAGATACCCGATTTTCAAATAGTAAAAAGTGCGTAATAGGCTCCTAAAGTAGACAGGCAAAAGTACGTTTTAGGCGTCCAACGTATTGAATATAGGGTCCATAAAATGTCACTTAAATAGAAAGAGTTGTAAATGAATACGTGCCCGACCTCTATGTACGATAGTAAACTAAAAACATCAGTCTTTCTGACGACATAAAGACGCCGACAGTTGAACATGACCGCTAAGTATGATTAATAAATTTCTGGACTAATGACCATCTATTGGTCGAGTTCAACAACCACACTTACATTGGCCGTGTCCAAAAAGCGCACTTATCTCATATCACTGTTCAATAGCCGTTGTGGCTTGCTCGAGCGTCGCATATAGGGAAACATGCATAAAAAATAGTACTTGAGAGCATGAAATACTCAATAAAAAGAGCTACTTTATGTCGGCTTGACGCAAATAATTTACAGCACAACGAAAAGAGACACAGAAAACAAACTCGAGAGAAGACAATTTATTAGAAATTTAACAAGCTCTTACACGAGGGTCGTTAGGAAAAATTCTAGTACTTTCTTTATATCGATTGTTATTATCTGAATTGTTCAGGCAAGCGTCCCCACATGGCCAAAGACACTTTCACACATTTAAGGTGAATTTTCAAAAGGTGTTTAGCAGCCGAACAGTTTTTTGATAGAAAAGCGTGTCATAGAGACCGTCGGCAGTGCCCATTTTAAGGGGTAATTGCATACAGCTACGCAGTGATGTTTCGCCGTTGGCTTTCCATTCGAGGAATGTTTGTCTAAACAAAGGGGTGTTCGATGCTCTCCTGCTGCAGTGAAAATAGAGATGGATTTTAAAGATGCTTCTTGAAACGAGGATGCGAATGCACGAGAGCACGCTTAACGTAGCCCAAGAATCACTCTAAAAACTGTGGACCAATAGCAACTACCACCATCACCAGATTTTTGGATTCAAAATTTTGCCTTTTGTCACCGCGTCTCATTCCACTGCTGCGAGCGGTTGTTTTCCGGGAGTTGGCAGAACTGGAGGACTAGTTTGACCGCATTGAGTTCCGGCCAGTTGAGGTAGCTGCTTGTCAACATGAATAATGATCTCGACTGCACGCGAAAGCGGAAGTCCATGCTGATTAATGTTCATATACGCGCTTATTTTGAAAAAGGTATTTTTAAGCACATATAGGTATCTAGGCACAAAACGCCAAAACAGGCATTTATGGGAACTATAAAAACATCATAAAAGACCTTCTTAAACTCTAATTCATGCTCATATATCAAAGTGGTTCGATAAGAGCGCAAAGAAAAAAGTAGGCGTTCGCCTACAATACCCTTTCAATTTATAAAAATCAAGGCGTACTGAAAGGTTTCCGCACCCATTTCGGTTATCACAGCTTAAAGAACACAGCATAAATAGTCCAGGGCTTGGCGAACGTTCGAAAAGAACTCCGGGATTGTGGGCAAGGATTCCTCAAGGAACTAAAAAATTCAAAATTGTGGATTGACTTGGCCCGTGACTGCAAATTTGTTTAGAAAACAGCGGAAAAATAGGACGCAACAACTAAGGCCATGCTCAGGAAAGAACAACCACACCGATGTACTTGTGTGTCGTCCTTCTTCCTTGTGCCGTCTTTTCAGAGCTCCTTTCTTCAATCTGCGATGCTTCAAACTGTGCGAATTCACAGTTGATTAAAGTATCATGGGTATACTTATCAGTGCACAGCTTAGGGAATAGTAGTTTGGGGTACCACCAGGTTAACAAGGCTCTTCCCACCTACTTCAAGACCAAATATTGAAAGAGAACAAGCTAATCCCAACATGGATTTGAGACCGCCCAGATGGTACATAAGTTTGCGTGAATCAGCGCGAAAACGCAGGACGACAGATAAAATATTACAGCGGCGCAGGTGGATTGTGCACGTGGATTGTGCACTTGTCCTTGAAGTGCGCCTCATTGCTAACAAAAGTTTCCCAGTTTTTTTCATTGGTTTGTAGGTCCGTCACTGTTCCTACGGTTTGCAATCACATGTTTCTGTTTATTGGTTTCAAGCGATATTAAACTGAACTGTTACACGGCCCCGAGACTCTGGGCGTATAGTTCATTCGTCACGTGTTTTCGCAATGTCTTACGCCAACCTAAACCCTTTGGTACAATATGTTGGTTTGCTGACCCCAAAACATCGTCGCTACCTATCTGCTCCTAAAATTTCGAAGGCTGATCCCACCTCTTATTCCTAACCCTTTCTTCTGAACTATAAATCTACTCGTGTCTCATTATCCATTTCTCTTGTTTATATCCATTCCCCTTGAGTACACCACATGGCGATTCGTTTTTGTCGCTTTTTTATGTTTCATTTGATGCCGTTGTCTTTGTTTTCACACTTTGGTGCTTCCTTTCCGACATTTTATTTTTTATCTGCACTCTATTGATAATCTCCACTTTTTCGTTCCTTCTTCCATCCGGCTCCTACCATTACAAGCCCCGTGCAGAAAAACTATTGCCTGTACGAAGACGTGACAGCTGCAGGATCTGAAACTGAGCCAAACAACTCAGCTCTAAAACAGGTGCTGGCAAATTGCTTTACACTCGAGGATTTATATTCACAGTGTGTGCACACCGAAATTGCCGGGAAGCGGTTACGCTAGAAACATACGGAGGCTTTCACGGCAGAAGCCATTGACAATGGCCCCAGTGGGATGCTTGACCGCACGCTCCTTTGTCTTCCGTATAACGAGGGGGGCAAACAGGTTAACACCCTTTCCGGCTTGAACGCCTACAATGCTGGGCTGTGTGTTAGAGAACGGACGGAGGGGCAAAATTTGAATAGAGAAAATACACATGCGCATGGCAGACACAAACCAGCGGGAACTGCAACGGCTACGCCTTTGACAGTGCTTTAAAGACTACCTCGAGAATACCGCTCACTCTTATATCACCGCCATCTAGAGGCCGGCGTGTTGCCCAAGCGGCTGCAGCCTTCATTGTTCTGCACTCGATGCCCTTTTAGATGCGCAGATTTTCCAGAATATGTAAAGGGTAAACGCGCTGATTTGCTGTGTTGGCTGCACGCTTTTCTCCTTTAGACCTTCCTGCATCAATCTCTTTGCATTAGAATATTCTGTCAATTGTGTCCAATATTTCGTAGTAATCAACCAGCAAAAAGGCGGGGCTACGAGCTCTAAGATAGGTTAGCGTAAACATACTGAAAAGAACTGAATGTGTCGAAAATGACTCGTATCAGGCTGAAGTGCTCCTCACCAGAGGTGTTTTTCATGTCTAGCTTAAAATCCCAGCGATACGCAGTCAGCAATAAGGTTGTTGGCGTTCGGGATGCAACAAATTCTCGAGTGCCAGTAGTTAACCTTTTCGGCACACTTAGTTTCTGCCGAATAAGAGCGACCTCTTCTGATAAGTTCAGCCCTTCATTGACACTTGTGAGCTTCACATTACTGCATTTACATATTGCGTTTTACATGCTTCGCGCACATTTAAAATTGTAGCAATATTGTTCTGTAGCTACATGACGCTATGACATGACAATTGTGAATGGATTTTTTAACATATAAACGAAATATCTAGCTGTATTTTCGCCAATCCCATAAAAAATTTAGGGAATGGCGCCGTTGAAATTCAAGCATTCTTTATTAAAAAATTGTAGTGCGCTTCTACACCCTAAAGAAGAATGGCCATAATCACGGAAGCAGACGGGTGCGTTGACCCTCCGTCTATTCTGCTGTGTAATGAGGAAAAAACCCTTATTCAAAAAGAGCCACCACCCCGAGAAAGATGGCATCTTGCACGCAGTCATACTCCCATGCATAAGAGTGTTTACATCAATGGTTGTCGTCTAAGTAGCTGAGTCATCTTCACCTTCCTGTTCTTATTTGTTGGTTCAGGTTTTTGCAAAGTATTAACGTGTTCTGTTATCGATATAAATTTTGTGGGACATAAGCCCTAGCCTCCCTCCTCCCACCAAAACATTCCTCCGTCATTTTGAGCAGGCTAGAATCTATGTAGTAGCGAAGCAGCCAGTGTATTATTAATGCGCTTGTAGGCGAGGCCAAAACTGACGCTAATGCGCCCTATTGCCGTATCCAGGCACCAATCTGCTCCCGCGGCGATTTCTGGGTTTGCCCTAACCTTTGCTGTTGTTTATCGCTTGCTTGGGGTAAGTGACGCTGGTGAGCACAGCCACACATGTACATTTGTACTAAGCTTCGTTTCCAGTAGTCTGCTTGCACATTCCCTTTTCGGAAATAAGGCCTGCTAATTCCAAAGTCTGTTAGGCGGCGGGTAAGTAAACAAACTTCTCTGACGTTTTTATTCCAGCTTTTGCCAGTGATGCGCTCTATGAGAAGGGGGGTAAATAGGAGTAATTCAGAATAAATATTTGACAACATCCCCACAAAGAGACGTGGAGGCTTCTGAGTCAGTAATGACTTCCGATTTATAGCAACGGTCGCAACGCTGTAGGCCCTGCATTTGTTGTGTCCTTGGAGCAGCTAAGGCAGCTTCTGTTGCAATTTTATCAAGCGTAGAAATAAATTGCCCAAATTCACTGGGTATTTTATAAATTACAAGGCGGGAAGATCACGCTTTATCGGATCGTCTACATAAAATCTGAGGCGTTCCAAGCAAGATACCAAGAGAAAAATTTTGCCACATCTGGGCTATCGCCTGAGCGGAGAGCACACGTACATGGAGATTTTAGCTCGTTCGCTTTACTGCTTCTAACGGCGATGACTACAATACTTTCCGAGAAATTCCAGGCATCGGAGCGCTTCCAATGAATGACTGGGAAATATCTAGAGTGACACTTATGGCTGTAATCTCAGTTTGACCTCCATCCCATGTGTTTCCTAAACTCGCCTGAGTGGAGAATGCCGCAATGCTTCCATCGTGCAAAAATCGCACAAGTATCTCCTCCACGGGAAGGTCGAAGTCAGAAGGGATTCGATAGTCCAACATACAGAATTTCCACGGATTCAGAATATTCGCTCAGTTATAGGCAGCTGCCACCCGACAGCTGCCGATAACTGGGAAAATTGGGCGTGAATCCTACCTTCGTATAAACTGAGTAAACCGTCCGCCTGGAGACGCGCTTTAATTTAAGAATCAGTTTGTCCCGTTTGACAGGTTTTGAATACACCAAACGTCTCGGGGCACTGAAGTCTGCTTGCGGATTTTAAAAGCAGAAGCCTGGCGACACTTATCACGTCCTCCGTCAACAGGGTGGTTCTTGTGTCCACCGTGGACACACATGCCACGCCTTATGTTACACATTCACCAACACATGTGCACGGAGGGCTCTTACATAGTCACTGTGAAGTAGAAGTGCTTCACCAGCCCACCTCTTTGTCGTCAGTGCTTCAAAGAGAGCAAGAGCGGGATTTTTATGATCGCAAGTCACTGCTTCTGATTTTAAAACCACTGGTGAATGTGGAAAAAAAAGTGTGCAAATGCTTGGGCTTTCACGTTTATGCAGCCGAAAATATAGCGGCGCGTCCCAATGTGTGTGCAGCGCTATGTGTGTGTAGCCTCCTTCTTTGTGTCCCGTCTTGAGCGCTGTTCTTATATGGCGTGTGCCAGTCTGCATACGACTATGCAACCACCGCGGCAACCGTCGTCACCAGCCTTTACACCATTTGCAATTCAGCGCAGGAAATCTGCATCGTGCCACGAGCTCAGCACCCCGCTCTGTGTGCTCGAAATCACATAGCTCTCTGGCGTTCTAGTGAGGTGGCACTACCTTCTGCGAGCACGCGGCCTCGCCCCCGCGCACGTGAAATACTGCACTTAAAGCTATGCGGAAATCAAGTTCTATAATATACGCGAATCCTTGGACGCAAATTTAAGTTGTCATGGCCAAGATGAAATACGGGATTTGCAGATTTTATGTTCTCAACGTGCTCTTCGCTTTGCTGGAATTGTTCGCGCTATGTTATGGGGGCGACCCAGCTTCACTTTTTTCACATTTGTTGGTAAAAAACATAACACTTTGCGAAATATTTTATCTAGAAGCAGGGTAACAACCTAAAACATGTACTGCTGTCACATGAAATCAGCCAATGGTCGCGGGTAATGGTACGAATTGTTGTTTTTCTTGCGGTCGTGCTAATGGGTTATTACGTTAATAGGAATTGCTAATATGTTAAGACATAATATGATCATTTTTTTTCGGGCAAGCTATTGTCAAGGGCTCTGATGGCCTCATAATAGGACGCTTTAAAATAAAAAGAATGAAAGCCCTTTGGCCCTTTTATTAGGAGAAAGGTCATTATACGCGAAGCCTTCTTTCATGCAACCCGAGTCAATGTCAAAGTCTAAAATCCAAACTACTTCGACCGTGTCCAAATGGTGCTATCGGACAGATGACGGCTTCAAAACGCGAGTGACCCAGGCTCGATTCAGCCACAGGAAGCGCTTCTTGTTTTTTTTTTGAGGCACTTGATGTGCTGTTCTAGAAACCCATTGTGCAGGTTGCCTCTCCTGCAGTGCATTCTGGGAGTAACAATGGACGGCACCAGCGAGGCATAGAAGGCTTTGCTTTAAAACAAGTAAATGGTTTATTGTGTTTAGCTTATCAGAGAACAGCAGGCTCAACGGTACCTTCTATTGCCTGCCGGACACTTGAAAGCAGCACGCAAACCACCATAAAGCTGGAACAGTATTCCACCCCTACGACAGATATTAAATAATTCGCTGAAAGTTCCCATTTAGCTTCGTCGATTTAAGACGGCTTTCCTCAAAGAATAAATCGTTAGTGGTAAGACAAATGCCGAAAGAAACACCTCTCGACGACCGTTTTATTGAGCTGTTGATTTTATCTTCCTTTATATTATTTCCGCATCATGTGCGCTCAGCATGTATTTGACAAAAAAAAAAAAACTGAGTCAAACAGGCTAAGGATTTCTTGCCGTACCCGACAAGGCAGTAAGGTAGTCCCCTGTCTAACACCCCGCAAATTTACTCCAGAGAAATAGACTAACTAGAGACAGAGAAAAAAATAAAGGCTAAGCAAGCTGATTTTAGCTTTAAAACTTCTTCAGCATGCTTCAATGTTTCTGAAATGTAATTTTAGGACTTATTTACGTCGAAATGCCCGCTTGTAGAGTACCTTTCCGCGAATCATTTTTTTGTGGCTGCTTAAACTGCTTTCGGACTTACTTCACCTATGCTGTGCTAAACGTTCTGTATTCTTACCTAAACTGTAATTGTAGCACGACTTTCCCTTCTCACTGTTGAGGCTCTTTGCCCTGTTTTTTCTGGGGCCGTAGGAACCTGTTATGACGGTCACTTTCCTCGGTTAGCATTTACTGCAGCTTTATTAGCACTAGTTTAAATTGAAACTGCAGCAAAGCACTTCTAGGCTTCATTCCAGCGAATGAAAAACTCGTTACTTCATGGAAGCACCTACTCGTACCCCCAACTGGATCATCATAGTTGAAATGAGAGCGTCGTAATGAAGTCGTTTAGGGAAATTTATAAATAAGTTAGACGGATAATGTGAAACGGCAGAGTGCTGTAGATGATGACGTTAGAAATCTGGAATCTGAGGTCATGAGAGCGAGCACTACCGGCTGTCCCTCTTTAAAAATTTAGGTCGCAGGCACATGTGCCCCAAGGTCACTCCCAAAAATTGCGAAGCGCGAACACGTCCGAAGGGCGATCGATTCCCGGATCGACCAGCCATGACGCGCATGAGTGATTATCATGGGAGCATGCGCCACACCACGAAATGAATGACCGGGTTTTGTGAGCAGGACGTCTATTGAGCTTTAGAATGGTGAAACCTCGCTTGTTTAGGTACTTGCT
The DNA here is from genome assembly GCA_013339765.2 of Haemaphysalis longicornis. Classification (NCBI taxonomy): domain Eukaryota; kingdom Metazoa; phylum Arthropoda; class Arachnida; order Ixodida; family Ixodidae; genus Haemaphysalis; species Haemaphysalis longicornis. Next base: position 87,152,101 of record CM023456.1, read on the forward strand.
AAGAACGCACCTGACGTGCAGGAATATGTTACTTAGAGGTTTGTGGTTACAGGTTTGTGGTTAGAGGTTGGTGTTGTTTTCTATGTAAAACATGAGCTGTGGGGCCGGCCTCTCTTTTCGTGTTTAACATGAACAGTTCCGAAAACACAAGCAAATTTTAAGTGAAACCGTCTAATTGTATGGTATGTCCTCCCGTTCATGTGTTGTCTCGAGACTTGGGAAAAAACGATCAGCCATCGCTGTGTTCAGATGTAAGAATTCGGAGACAATGCCGCGGAATTTTGACAATGTACCTAGTTCAGAAATCTTTGGCAGAAAATATGAATTCTCATCCCGTAGTCGAAAGTGCGCCCAATAAAATTCTCTAATTTGGGTGTATTCGGTATTAAGAAATGCCTGAGGTACACATCTACGTATTAGGGAGTAGCACGGAACATTTGCAGATTTGTTGTAGTTGTGAGTTTTCGTCCTTTGGCTACGTAGCAGACGACGACAATGCACGGTGTTTTTGAAATGAGGGCTAGCAAATCTAGGTAAAGAGAGATAGAATAGACAAAAGCAAATGTACCACTTGGATCAAATGTTCAAATAGCATTGTACAGGCATTATTTTGCAGGCTCCATACACATCGAACGACTACGGACTGTGACAGAGCAAGACTTCTATACAGGTAAATTTGCAAATACACACATTATTGGAAGCGAAGAAATCATGGGAGGAGTACGAACCAATTGCAAATCAAAGAACGAACGAAGCACTTACCATATAAACAACACTCAGACGCACTTGTCGTAACCTAACTTTATGATGGTTTTCACTACTTCTGCTTTTTCATGGACATTGTCAATGGCCCCTTTGGCGGGGCGAGGGCAAACATCGATACCACGTCTGCTTCAATAATGCGTCCCTTTCGACAGAGGAACCCTTATCGTCTACCGAAGCAGACTCATTGGCGTCGTCCTCTCCTGCTCGCCCTCCCCCTCTCCAAGAGTCCAAACTTTTGAGGGGTAGCTCGGCCCTTCCAAGTTCCCTGCCCCTCCTCCACGCGTGCTGCTCCGCAATCAGATTATTTCAGCCACCTTGAAACAGCGGTGTTTTCGCATCCTACAGTTCCTATTTATATCCCTGCACACCTGATAGCTCGCCGTAAAATAGTGTACACAGAGAGATAAAGCTTTCAAACGATTACCGATGGCCTGAATTTCTGTCAGGGCTTCCGTGCTTAATTGGCTTTGCGGCCGAAGCTCGTCTTTGGTTGCCGCCGGTTCTCTTTCTTATTGTCAGTCTATTTTTCTTTGTGTTTATTAAGACCAATCGATAGACGTGCGCCTCGGGTTAGACTTCCCTATCGCATTTCTTGTGGAAAGCTTCGGGTGCATAGAAAGTGATTACCTTGAAGGCCAAAAACATTGAGAAAGGCAATGTTGCAATAACTCAACGTGCACCGCGCAGCTTACTTTCGCCTGACGCTCTTTCAGGGCTGAAAAGTGCAGAAAGGCTAAATACGAAGCGCACAAAAGGCTATAATACGATTAATATCGTGTGCATGCCAACTAAAAGAGGTCAATGGAGGGAAATCTGTGTGAAAAGCTCCAAGGCTAGCGTAAATGCCATTAGATGTAGGAGATGTACAGTACAGTTCAATTGAGCTGAACTCAAACCGATTGCATAACTCTTCTTGGCCAATAAGAAGTTGTAGTAAATAGGAGTGCTTCATATAGCAGCAAGTGGTTGCCCATTTGTTGCCGTAGACGAATGTATGCAATCGAAACACTGAAATGAGTAGATGCATTACAAGTTCACATATATCGCGAACGAAAGAATACGAGCTCTATTAATCATGCCGTGTTTTTACCAATGCCGTATATTTCTACAATTGCAAACAACGCTCTAAAATCTGCTAACGAAGACTGTGGCAGATGCTGACACGATAACCTACCGGCCTTGTGCAATTCCCACTGGCAAAGCGATGGAAAACAACCATTCGAATCTTTTGGCGCCTTCACAGAAGTAAAGAACGTTGAGCAGGTGGTGTTGAATGGCGCTATGATGCAGCCCCATAACAGTCCGTGCAGCGCGAAATGTTCTTTGTGCTTTGTTTGGTTGAATGCTGTAAAGATAAAAGGAAGGGCTAATGTAGCGCGGCGCTTACGAGATTGGCCTCTACTCTGATGTACGAGCCTGATGTACAGAAAATGTTTGACAAATTGATCTGTAATATTGAGGTAATTCCACATAAGAGTTTTAGCACAAATATTGACACTGTGTTTTACTCTTAAGAGCGGCGGGGATTTTGTGCGTCAGGCAATAACGCCCCCCTTTCCAACAGTGGGACACTAAGGATCCTGGTGTGACAAAATTCAATGCAGAGAGCTTTGGTGACACAAACTGAAAGATTTCATAATGTGAAGTTCTCAAGCCTATTCGCAACCGTCGTTCGCATTGCGCTTGGAAAGGAGATTGAAAGTGCCCCACTGAGAACGTGTACCAAGGTCTTGCTCGTCATTTCACTCTTGATTAGAGTATTGAGTGCTTCTGAGACTTTACTGAGGCTCAGGTAGCGTAGATTCTCGCGGCTATGTATATACGTCGGTGAATGTTTTGGAACGTATGTTTGAACCGGTCCATCTTACGAACCGTGCATACAATATAGTGTGTAATGAAGACATCCATGGTTCACAAGAGTAGCGTGGCGTGCCAGAATTGCGTTTAAAAACAGAACAATGCACAAACATTTCGACCATGAAGGTGATGCATCTTTGTGGGAATTTGGTCGTCGCCCTAGAGCATTAGAAAACCTCGAATTCCGTAATTGTTAGGTATCAGCAACTTTCTGGCGGGTGTGCCCATATACCTGTACAGAGTGCATACTTCCCCACAAAAAGCTGGAAAGAAGGTCTGTAGCGCCGGAGCGACAAGGGGTAGATGCTACACAAGCGCCTAGGAAGATGCAGAAACGGCTGGTAGGTCAGTAAAAGTAGCTGGGGGCTGGAGGAGCTATAAAAGCTCTGTTGCCAGTGCTATAGCAAGGGGCCGGTGGATCGAGGGGGCTATTGGCTTTCAACGGTAGGTTGTCCCAGAAGGCTCAAGATAGCATCATATGCCGCAGGTCTATAGATCGGCATGATGTAACAAGAAAAAAAGCCCCGTAACCGGACTCGCGAAGAAAGCCCCGTAACGAAGGAAAGCCTGAGAGTGAACTCAGGGTGCAGGGAGGTTGTTTTTTAGTATCAATCTGAAACAGGTCGCTTGTTGCGAGCGTAAAAGAGTAAGCCCACTGACCACAGTTTTGTGTCTCAGGTAGACATGCATCTGGCTGGTAGTTTCGGTTTTTTTTTCACCTTTGAGAAGAGAAGTTGTTCCTCCTGTCTGCATCGTACTTCCTTCAGGGGTTCTCCCCGTTGTTTTTTCATCATACAACTTCCTGAATGCACCACCGATGGAGGCGCAAAGAGATATCGGTGCATCCTGAGGGACGTTGCATGGGATAGTGGTGTTTCGTATTTGAAGGCGGGAAATCTCAAAAACCAGATGTGTTAGGCGTGCTGCTCTGGTCACAGGTAATACCGGTTGCGTCCTGGATAGAGCCTGTCACGGTCGTTAACTCCAGGAAAAAAATGAAGGTAGGGCGCCCGGTTAAATAGGAATTGATGGCGACACTCTCCGACAAAGAGCAGGCGACAGAGAATATTATTTTTTTGACTTTAATTGCGAGGCCCGGTACGTCAGTGACTTCGTTTTTTAAGTATGTGTCGACCGTACGTCAGATAGCGCAGTTGTCACCGCAATTCAAATAGGCATCAATGCATCTAGCTGACCGGGAAACGGACCGCAGGGCACACCGTTGCTAAGCACAGCTTTGAAACGATTCTGTACTTGAGTGCGAGCACCTGTGTTGGAGCTATGCCCTCCGATCCGAAAAAGATCTTATGCCATTCACGTCTGCGAATTGGAAGCTCGTCATGCCAGGAGTGGCTGAATCTGCCTTTAAAAACTGGCTTTCAAGGCCCTGCCATCATTACGTCCCGAACAGCCTTGACGCCCAAACAGGCCGTCTGCGGAAGGCTGGTTTTCCGAAATCATATCTTTTCAGCGTGCGCTACAAACATTCTGAAGACATAGGAAAATTACCACCGGAACAGGAGCCTACACAAAGAACGAAAAAAAAAAGATAGCCGTCATACCCTACATCCATGGTGGGAGCCACAAGCTCAAAAGTCGTAGGGCGGTCGGGCGCACATCTTGTTTTTGGCCGCTGACAAATTAGGTGAACTTTGCCGCAAAAGTAAACAGTGAATTTCCAGTGGACAACAGGTGCACAAGAAAACAAGCAAAGTCCTGCGTTCAAGGCCGGGAAAAGGTTATCTGCGAGATGCCATTGTCACGTAAGCGGTAGTACGTGGGGCAAACAGAGCGCTGTGGCCTGCGACTGCACGCAGGAGATTTGAAAAAAATATCTCGGGAACACGCTAGCTGTACAGGTTCCAAAATGCCCAAGTTTCTCATCTTCGTTTGAGCAGTACAACGCGCCTCCTACGTAGCAGGATAGGCTGCGGCGAGAGTTAAGGAAAGGCTGGGAAATTCACGCCCGGAAAAAGTATTACATCAGCGCACCCCCCGTTGCCCTTGCGGGGGGAAAATTTACTTTTTTGTAGTTAGGAGAGCAAACGTTATTTTCCTAAGCACCCTCAGTCCAGGGCGCGGTTGTGTGGGCACTCGGTATAAGCTCTGCAGGCTGCTACAGATTTGTCAGTTGTGCAGATGATTGTGCGATACATTCTTTTATATTGCCTTTGTTTTTTTGTATTTTTCCTTCGTAGAGTTGTATGTCCGTTTCTTCAGTCTTTTCTCACTGCTAGTGGCGCTGACCACCGCGAGTGTTTTGCGGGTCTCACCACGATCGGCGCTCACACTCACTCGCATTCGCACTCACTAGCCAGAAAAAATGGTTAGGCTCATTCACAACCTCAATAGTGAGTAGACAACACGTGGTGCGTGAGTGCACTCATGAATGATCCCGCGGCCCTGTAACATCCGGTGTTTACCCAAACATACATCTGCCGTGGTTGTAGAATGTCGGAAAACGGTTCGTGGGTCGCGCACTCCGTTACCTGTTTTTCCTCATTAACCTGCCTGATTTGGTCAATATTACTCTACAATTTTGTTATTGGCATTTTAAATCAGCACTGTTTGAAATAATAATTCGTCTATTTTAATTGAGCAGTTCCTGTAGAGAGAGGGGGCAAGAAACAACGTTTATTTACATAATGTATAAGGGCCCGGTGAGCGCAACCGTTAGGGTTGCAAGACTAGCTATCCAAATCAGCGCATGCTGTTAGCGCGCGTCACATTACCAGATTCTATAACCAATACAAGGATAAGCGTCACACTTCCTTTTTCGTGCCAGCGCTGCCGAGTAACGGAACGGTCCGAAACGTGGAAGAACCACGCTTTGCTCCCGTTTCAAACTAGGATTACAAAAAATTGACCTCTGGTAGCTTGCCGGCTATTTTTACAGCCCAAATAGATGTTCACCGTTTTCTTCGCCCTGTTCCGTGTACATTCATTTGACACTTTTGCACTTCTAGGCGCAGTGTTAAGGTGTATGCGAGGAGTGTTATTGTATTGGCTTCGGCGGAGTTCACGGTACCTGTGATTAGAGACGCCGAGTGCCGAGATGCGAAGAGACGGAGAAATAACAAAATTTTTAGGTCAAAGGAGTCGAGTGACTGGGTTCCTCAGCGCAGGACCCCATTGGAGCGTCTAGTCGTGTCACCTCGGTGTATCAGCCGAGGCCGATCTTCGAGACTCAAGCTGACCAGTTGTCCCTCCCACTGCTCAACCAAGAAGTAAGAAATAAAAATATAGAAAAGTTGACGTTAATCTGGCACTCGTCTACCATGTCATACAGAGTGCAGGGCGCGTTGCAGAATTGGCGCCGCAAGTGGTATTGCATTAGAAAGAATAAGTGGAGCTAGGTCCGGTTTTATTTTGAATGACACACTAAGACCACTCCTCTTTTTTTCTAAGAGTGGGGTGACCCGGAGGTAGCGTAAGCCAGGCTCGCCTATTGCATTCAGTGACCTCCTGATATCACCTTAAAAGGATTGTTGTCTCGAGCCAAGTGTCTCGCGGTGCTCCAAAGATTAGACCTGGAGCCGTCTCCTGAGGCAAGATATTAACCCATAGGAAAGCGGGAGCTATCGTCCAAACATCCGATACCCTTTTCTTCGGAGGGTTCTGCTTCAAAATATTTATGAAAAGATGCGAGATGCGGCCTTGGAGGTAGCTCATACAGTCTGACTGGGAGCCCATGTTTATTACTTCGGCAGGGGTGATTCTCATTGCCAGCACAATAGCTAACTCTTCGGCCTGAAGCGTCGTGACCCTCGTGAGAGTGAGGCTTGTGGCTTCCCCGCCCGTGCTATTCCTTACCTGCTTTCCGGTACTGGTGACTGAGCAGGTAGCCCTCATTCGGAACGCCTAGAGTATAATGGTTCTATGTAAAGAAATCGAACTGAAACCTCTGACAATGTTCCAATATGCGGTTTTGTCCTTACTACCTCAACTGGCTGCTTATGAAGGACAGCGTTAGCGAGGAATTTGTTTCAAATATACGGCGACAATATGATTCTCAGTAAGCTCCGGTGGACCTTTTTTTCATTCCAAGAAAAGCTCTAGTAGCTGCGAATACAACTGGTGGATCTAGCATGTTTCCAAATTCTAATTATTGACCGTCAAATGAATTAGCGCTTTACAGTGGCCACGGAATGCAAGCAAGAACCGAATTGAAATTTGTCTCAGTGTGCCCACGGAATTCGTAGGATGTGGCAGTTGTGATCAGAGTGACCACGTAATGGCGACGCCGGCAAGCGTACGCGCCGAGGAAGGCTCTGGAAAAGTCCAAATAAACGTCGCCGTAGTGTGATTTTGCAAGAAAAAGTAGCCCGCACCACCTTCTGCAGCGACTAATTCCTTACAGTCGGAACTTCGCGAAGATCTGTCCTGTACGGGCTCAGGTCCAAAAAGTCATATTTTAAAGCGGTGCTTCCTAGTACATAAGCATTTTACGCCGCGTTTATGGATCCCAAATATTACGTTTTCTCGGTCGCCTGAGAGGAACAAGCGAATAACAAAACACCTTTTAAACTGATGGTTTATGTGGGTTGGGTTTTGTGCAAGTTTCGTGTGCGTGATCCATCCATACCTCCATGCAGTGGTCCCTACACCTAACCATTCCAGCACCGACCCACCCAATTGTCCATCCATCCATCCATCCATCCATCCATCCATCCATCCATCCATCCATCCATCCATCCATCCATCCATCCATCCATCCATCCATCCATCCATCCATCCATCCATCCATCCATCCATCCATCCATCCATCCATCCAATCATACATACATACATACATATATACATACATACATGAATACATAGATACATACATACATCATCATCATCGGCTTATCTACGCCCACTGCAGGGCAAAGGCCTCTCCCATTAATCTCTAATTACCCTGGTCCTGTGCTAACTGCGACCAATTTTTCCACGCTAACTTCTTGATCTCATCTGCGCATCATACTTTCGGCCGCCCCCTGCCACGCTCGCCTTCTCTAGAGATCCAGTATATTACCCTCAATGACCAATGGTTATCTTACCTTCCCATTACATGCACTGCCCGCTGCCATTTCTTCTTAATTTATTCTAATATGTCCTTAACACGCGTTTGTTCCCTGACCAACTCCGCTCTATTCTTTTCCCTTAATGTACCCACCCAATTGTCCATCCATCCATCCATCCATCCATCCATCCATCCATCCATCCATCCATCCATCCATCCATCCATCCATCCATCCATCCATCCATCCATCCATCCATCCATCCATCCATCCATCCATCCATCCATCCATCCATCCATCTATCCATCCATCCAAAATACATACATACATACATACATACATACATACATACATACATACATGAATACATACATACATAAATCATCATCATCGGCTTATCTACGCCCACTGCAGGGCAAAGGCCTCTCCCATTAATCTCTAATTACCCTAGTCCTGTGCTAACTGCGACCAATTTTTCCACGCTAACTTCTTGATCTCACCTGCGCATCATACTTTCGGCCGCCCCCTGCCACGCTTGCCTTCTCTAGAGATCCACTATATTACCCTCAATGACCAATGGTTATCTTACTTTCCCATTACATGCACTGCCCACTGCCATTTCTTCTTAATTTATTCTAATATGTCCTTAACACGCGTTTGTTCCCTGACCAACTCCGCTCTCTTCTTTTCCCTTAATGTTACACCTATAATTTTCCGCTCCATTGCTCTGAGTCGTTGTCAATTTAAGTTGAACCCTCTTAGTGAGTCTCCAAGTTTCTGCTACGTAGGTGAGTACCGGTAAGATGCAGCTGTCATACACTTTCTTCTTCAGGGACACTGGTAGGCGGCCATTCATTATCTGAGAATGCCTGCCGAATGCACTCCACCCCATTCTTATCCTTCGAATTACCTCTGCCTCATGGTTGGGATCCGGGGTCAAAACTTGGCCTAAGTAGATATATTTACTTACCACTTCCATGGCCTCGCCACCGATATCAATCCGCTCTGGTGTCTCGAGGTTGTTGATCATTTCTTTAGTTTTCTGCATATTAATTTTCAGGCCCATGGTTCTACTCTGTTTGTCCGGTGCGGTATGCATGCTTTGAAATTCCTTCCCCCAGTTACTAAACAAGGCAACGTTATCAGCAAACCTGAGGTTACTGAGATATTCGCCATTATCCCTTACTCCTACCTGTTCCTAATACAATATTCTGAATACTTCTTGTAAAAATTCTGTGAATAACATCGGAGAGATCGTGTCTCCTTGCCTGACGTCCTTCCTGATAGTTATTTTACTACTCTCCTTATAGAGGATGATGGTAGCTGTTGACCCACTGTAAATATTGTCGAGTATGCTTATATAATGCTGGTCTACACCCTGGTGCAGTTATGCCTAAATGACTATTGAGGTTTCCACCGAGTGAAATGCTGCCTCACAGTCTATGAAGGCTGTATTTAGGGGTTCAGTATACTCCGTGCACTTCTCTATCACCTGATGTATTGTGTGACTTTGGTACATTGTTGAATAGCCTTTACGAAATCCTGCTGATTCTTTAGGTTGACTGAAATCTAAGGTGGCAGAAATTCTGTTAGCGATTACATTGGTAAGTACCTTGTAGACGACTGACAGTAAGCTGCTCGGCCTGTAATTTTTCAAGTCCTTCATGTCACCTTTCTTTTGGATTAGTGTGATGCGCGGTTTCTTCCAAGATTCCGGTACACTCGCGGTAGAGGTTTGCCAGTTTTACTAGTACAATCTGCCCACCATCCTTCAAGAGGTCTGCTCTTCTCTGATCTTCACCAGGTGCTTTACTCCATTTAATGTCTTTCGAAGCCTTCCTTACTTCTTGTGTCGTTACTGGTGGGATGTCTCTCTGCTCTGAACTACTTTCTCTTTCGGCATTATCCTGCATGTCTCAGCTACTGCACAGATCTATATAAAACTCCTTGGCTACTTTGACTATTTTATCCCGATTTGTGATGACGTCGCCTTTGCTGTCTTTAACTGCACACATCTGATTTCTCCCCACTTCTAGAAGCCTCTTCACTGCTTTTAGGCTGCCTCCGTTCTTTACAGAATATTCGATCCTCTCCACATTATACTTCCGTTTGTCAGTTGTCTTACTCTTATTGATTAACTTCGAAAGCTCCGCTAGTTTAATTCTGTCAGCTGGGGTGGAGAGAGCCATGACTTGCCTTTTCCTAATTAGATCTTTTGTCTCCTGGGAAAGCTTCCCAGTTTCCAGTCTAGCCATCGTGCCACCGACTTCTACTGCACACTCTGTGATAATGCGTGTAGGATTGTCGCTGCCTTCCTGTATCGTAAACTCTGCTTCCTCGGTAAGATCTGAATATTGGTTCTTCAGCGGGATCCTGAATTCTTGAACTTTACGCCTTACTGTTAGCTCATTATTTTGCTTTTTTCGTACTAGCTTGTAGCGGTCCCTCCTCAAATCTACCCTAATCCGAGATCTTACCATACGTTGGACCCTACGCCTTACCCGTCCGAGCAAAACATGCATACATGTATACATACATACATACATACATACATACATACATACATACATACATACATACATACATACATACATACATACATACATACATACATACATACACGTATACATACATACAGGGAACAAACACGGGTTAAGTACATATTAGTAGAGATTAAGAAAAGGAAATGCACGGGGGCAGGGCATGTAATGCGAAGGCAAGATAACCGCTGGTCAGTAAGGGTAACAGAGTGGATCCCTAGAGAATGCAAGCGTTGTAGGGGGCGGCAGAAAGTTAGATGGGCGCATGAGATCAAGAAGTTTGCGGGGATAAATTGGTCACAGTTGGCACAGGACCGAGGTAATTGGAGAATAATAGGAGAGGCCTTTGCCCTGCAGTGGCGTAGATAGGCTGATGATGATGATGATACATACATACAAACATACATACATATATACATACATACATACACACATACATACATACATACATACATACATACATACATACATACATACATACATACATACATACATACATACATACATACATACATACATACATACATACATACATACATACATACATACATACATACATACATACATACATACATACATAGAGAATAAGGGTTGGCAGTGAAGAAAACGTAGGAAAGCAAAGGGGGCCATGCGGTCGGTCAATGCGGTCGGTCATTTTTTCACCACTTCCTTTCTGACAAAAAATTCTTCATCTGTTTCTATGACCGACCGCATTGGCCCCCTTTGCTTTCTGGGGTTTTCCTGACTGCCAACCCTTATTCCGTCATAATTCACCGAACCCCTAATTTCCCATTTCTGATTCGCTACATGCATACATACATACATACATACATACATACATACATACATACATACATACATACATACATACATACATACATACATACATACATACATACATACATACATACATACATACATAAATCTCTCCAGCCATCCACCCATCCATCTTTTAATCAGTTCACGTGTCTATCTATTCCTCTGTCGATCCTTCCATCCATCCATCCGTCTGTCGGGCCCTCCATCCGTTCACGCGTTGCAGGTAATTGCAGGATATAAGATTCTCATCACGTGCGTGATGCAACCTTTTAAACTCAAGCTGCAGCCTAAACAGTACCCGTTGTTAGTGCATATAAAACCATACGTATTATAAGTGTATCTAAGCATCCTAACACTCTTGAATAGCTTCAGAATAAACCCGAAGAAACACACCTGTCGCTATGGGTAGCATACAGCTCTATCGCTTAAGTTTATTTGCTTGTTCACTTGCTCCCCAGTACATGCTTACACAGAGGATCCGAAGAGGGATAGTCTAAATCATCCTTGAGCCCACAAGCAACAGTACGGAGAAGGGGCAAAACAAGGCAGCGTTGTCTGTCAGCAGGCATGCCTATTGTTTATATGCTGCTTAAAAAGGGCCATTGGATATAAGATCTCGAAGGTTTCCGATATATTTGGCGAGAAGTTGCGAAGAAGCGTTGCAGCAACAAAGGAGGTGACCAGTGACCACACGTTTCCTCACGGCGACATTTATTCTCTGCTGCTTCCCGTTAGCTTTGTGTCAATGATTAGCATAAAATTCCTATCCACCTTAGCTGTATATGTACCAAAGGGTAGTGGCTCAACAGTGTTTGAAGACCAAAAGCAGGAGGAGCACCGCACAACTGATGATGTTCTGGAGTCAACCTTCACTAGTATCAGTGGACGAGCAGCAGCTGGAACTGACATGTTTCCACTTGCGGTGACCCTTTAGGGGCGGGGTGAGGGGCATGGAGTTATGTACTCCCGATAATTGCCGTTTACATATTTGAGTTCTAGACAGTACAGCACCCCCACAAAATATTGGTACTGAAGTTTTCAAGAAACTGATTTCTACCGTCTGAAAGGGACTCCCTGTGGTAAATGATCAGTGGAATAAACGAGACAAAAATGATATTGCTAGAATTGTCGAGGACCGCAACACGTTTGAGAGAGCTTTCGCGGTAACCAATTTATGTGCGACACTTAAGGGGCCCACGATGAACTGGCACATCGCAATGGAAAGCTAGCTTTAAGAAGCTGTCGCCGTTGTCTCTCCGCCGTGCTGGTTAGCAAGCTAACCTACTGCTACTTGCCTCCCGGCTGCTAAAGTATGCCGATTTGCGTCCACTATTATGAATAATTAGTGAATGCCGGTTTTCTATGCTCATGTTTAACTTAACCATTCGGCTTCAGTTAAAAGACGTCTTTAACAAATAAAATATTTTCTATTTTGCGGAGGCTCTCCACAAATACGTTGCATTAAGTGTCGCGCGTAATCCCCTGAAACGTCTTCTCCTGCGGATAGGCGATGATATCAAGTAGATGCAGGGATTCGTGTATGCTTCCAATAAATACCCTAATGCGCAAGTTGCATCTTTTGGGATTCCAGTAGTGTTCATCTTCTCTGTGCTGTTAGCAATTTTTTGTTAGCTGAACTACACACTTTTATTTCGAATACTCAGTCATCTAGGTAACAGAGGAGTTACTGAGATTCGAAAGAAAGGGGGGTAGACAATTTATTATCGTCGAGAGGAGTAACTAGAAATTTCTGATTTGCGAGAGAACGTCCAGATACCTTGCTTTGTTTGCCTTGATTCGTCTAATTTGTCTTATAAAAAAGTAGTCAGTTGAAAACAAAGTCATCAGATCAGAGAGCGTGACAATTGTTAAGTGTTTGTTATGAAGGACGTGTACCGTGTGCTGCAAGCCGGTTACTAAGATACGTGAGAAATTATACCTTTTCAACTTACCCACGAGCTAGAGACGGTTGATATCTGTTTGAAAAAGTTTTAATTCCCGCTTACTTCTCCACTGGGAAAGCGTTCGCTCAAACTGTGACATTGCAGTCTGTTACAAAAAAAGAAATTGTACAGGGCCGAGGCAATTTTCCCGTCAAGGGTTCTACTTCTGCGCGGCGCCAGGATAACAACAGCAATTCCCACGTCACTGCGCAATGACGTTTTCTCTACGTGTTTCAAATGCCGTTTGCAACCCCGGTTCCACTGACCCCATCACTCGGTCGCTAAAGTAAAAAAAGGAAAAGTAACGGGAATACAAACGGGGCCGCCCAACTTTTTTACTTTTATATAGTCTGACATGTCGGGTAGCTAACCTCCTCACGTGTACTTCCTTGATATTACAAGGAAATTTTCAAAAGCCCGCAAGAAAGACGGAAAAAGTTGGGTTCGTAACAATGGCAGCCCAAAGTGCACTGTGTTTCGCAGAATATATGGAGCGCAACGTCAACCCCCAAGGTTCAATTTGAGGCTATTTGTTATCAGCGTTTCCTACCGGGCGTGGCAGGCAGTGTTCTTTTTTGACATGTCGATAAGCGTTTACGATTATATAATTCGTAGTTTTTTAGCGTTCTTGGATACTCGTACCACGAATTCACGTAAGGGGCAAATTTTTTACAAGTATATTTTTTTTGCCTCACGCGCAGAATAGCGCGATATAGAAAAGATGCGGATACTTATAAAGTTCATGTGTCAGTGCTATGCACATGAATTTTGTACTATGCAGTACGTAGTACATAGTACTTTGTATTGAATAGCAGTACATGAAAATAGGCTAGCCAGGGCAGCACGTGAGCGTTTTCTTTTTGCGTGTACCTATATCTCATTTTATTACCTTTTGAACTTTTATTTTCAGGTGGCAATTCTATTCTTGAATAATTTCCTACAACCATGTCTCCTACCCACGCGAGGGGCTGTGCAAGACCTTTGTGTGATAGATACCGATCGACGGCTTTTGGTGCACCCTGATCAGCGCACTACCATGAAGAACCGCAATTCAATCCCCTTCCTCCAAAACAAACTCTGCTTAATCTTTCAGCCGCCACGCGTCCTAGTAACCAAAGCGACACCAGCGACGCGCACACATCACCTAGAAGTAAAGATATACGTAGTGGTCCCTCGCTCACATATTCCGAGCCATTTGAAATGACGCGCTCATCTCGGAGTCAACAGGGCATCCTAGCCCTGGTGGCGTGCACAGTAATGCGTGACGCCCACCCGCTATACCAAAATATGCACACTCAATACATCCAGTCTCATTTCTTCAGGGGATAGCGTCATTTCTTGATGACCTGGACCTTCTTTTTCTGGAACCAGGCATCAGGAGCAAAATTGGTGCCGTATCATCTGACTTTGTTGCAAATGTCGTAGAAAGGCGATAGTCGTCTGGCGCCCCTGGCAGGTGTATTACAACCTTATCGTTCCTGCTCACTTTTATTGCTGTTCCTCTCTCGTCTCGCCCCTCACAAGATACACATGCTGAAGTCAAAGTAAATTTAATGTGTTCCAGTGCTCCATGCTGGGAGTCTCTATGCCAACGTCTCCGTACGATGGAAACGCGCGTGAGTCGAGGCCGCTTACTCCACGCTAGAGTTACTGTGAAGTAACTCTACCCCAGTAACTCACCTCAACGCGGGCTCCATGTGGTCTACACACCTTTTAAGCTTGCGTTACTGGTGTGGTTTGACTCCTTAGGTATGACTAGGGGTTCCGCGGACGACCTCTTTTGTAGTTTCCTGGGCGTATTTCTCATTAAATGAAGAATCCACTTGGTTTTATTAAATGAACACAGCAAATATTATCACTTAGGTATTTATGTTTTCCCTCCAGGGGCCGAGGGGGGTTTGTGGGAAAAGAAGAGGAAAGGAACTGAGGATATATTTGAGCTCGGCAGGGAGCTCACCTACATACATTCCAGTGCGGGGGAAGGAAAGTAAAAGTGGAGTTAAGGATAAAGTAGAGACAGAGAGAGACAGAGAAAGATATGGAGAGCATAAAGAATAGCAGCTATGGCTGTCAGTCACTGCAGGTTCAGCTACAGCCGCTGCGTGAGGCCGGTCGTTTCCAGGGAATGGAGCCGATGGGCGAAGACTTCCCGTTGGGTTGCCGCAGGCCCCTTCGGGAACAGAAGGACCTTCATGGCGGCGCTGGGAAGGCCTGGACGCTGGAGTGCTGGGAGGAGCTCTGCTCTTGACCCCGCCTGGTGGGGGCAGAAGCAGAGTCGGTGATCAAGCGTCTCTGGTTCCGAACAGTCCGCTCATGTAGGGGAGAACCCTCAGCATACTCGGACTGACCCTGCAGCCAAATCGAGGCTGCTCTTCCACAATGCACACACTCAGCCGACACGCGACACAAATAGCAGGGCTCATCCGCCGGATCATCGCCCGCGGCCACGGACCCTCCGAAAAAGACAGATGACAACTCGTTACAGCTTTTTCCACATCATGCCTCCGTACTTTCTACCTTACTTATCGCTCAGAAAGTGTAATATGACAAGTTGGAATCCTTACAGCGCAGGGTATGGAGAGCCACTTTGTGCCACCGTTGCTGAACAGGTCTCCAGGTAAGGGAAGGGGGACAGTACAAGTGTGTTTTACCAGGAAGTTCATAAACATGCCTCTTTGTAAATGTACATGCGCAAGATTGACAACAGCGCCCACTAGGCCGGTTGCTTTTAAACAAAGTTTTGAGACGTACGTCGGCAGACGAAATTGGTAAACATGCTGGTGCTCATATGTTTTTCAGATGACGATGATAAAACCCAAAGTGTACAAGTGACAGAAGAAGCTAGGCGAAAAGTATTTGCTCCGCGTGTGCTGACTGCGCTTGTATTCACTTTGCTACTGACTTCCCTTCGAGCGCGCATTATGTCATTACCCGTAAATCAATAACCGGCACTTTCATCGCTGATATTGTGCTTATCGGCCTTTAGCATTGTCGATAATTTTAAGTAGTCAGGTTTAGCCGTAGCGATAGGGATAAATGATCCTACCATTCATTTACACTGTTTTGTCCTCAAAGCAACAAAAAACCTGGTCGCTCTGTGTTAAGAATTATTTGCACACCCCTTGGCTATTGCTTTACTTCTTTCGGCCTTTTACATTCTCCTTACAATGAGCTAGGTATCCTAGGTTTCCCGTTTTGCCTAGCTCCGAATCTCTATTTTTTATCTCCTGACCGATCCAATAACGTTACAACAGCTTGGTTGTGAAGCTACGAATGTTACAAAAAAGCCCTATTTGCACTGTGCCCCTCTTTATGCAACATTTTTTTTTATTTTCTTCAAAAGAAATTCCCCGGAATCTTTTTTCACACTTCTGCCTATTCCTTTTGCAGTTAGGTCTGCGAATGTATGTAATTATTGTACAGTAAAAGGGAAATCGTTACCGAATACGCTGATTGCTACTCTAGAACTTCATTACACTTCTAACGCATGTGCACGCTATTGATCCCATATAAACGCGCTTTTTTTCTCAGGTTCCGAAGTTTGCATCACAGGTCACGTAGCAGTATGCTATTCGTCTCTTTATCTTTATCTTTATCTTTATCTTGATCTTATCTTCGTCTCTTTATCTTTATCTTTGTTATTTATCTCTTTGAAGAGCTGTTGTTGTGGCTAGGTAAAAATATCCCGAAACTCCGGTGGGGGCTTGCACACCTTCACATTGGTTCTTGTAGCAATACTTTAAATCTCGGTTTTAAAATTTCAGCCTTTTATCATTTTTTACACGTATGTTTGATGATCGTGCATATATGTCGGTAACAAGTGAAAGATTCTTGGACGTGAAATGGAACACAAAGGAAATAAAAAAAAACTGCAGTATTTTTTTGCCGGAAAGCAGAATATTAGGTATATTCCAAACAATTTGTAAGACATGCTTTCACTTTCACTTGTGTATAGGCGCTTTCCCTGACACCTACGCAAAGGAACAGCATGGAAATTGACTGAACAAAAAAAAAAGCTGATGTATATGATGTTAAGGAACGGCTATCTTCCAGCGCCACCAAGCTTTCCTGCCACGCCGCCCTTGCAACTTTCTCGATCCGCTTTTCCTGGATCAAGACACATATCTTGGAGAATTTATGAAAAAAGGAACAGCAACCAAAAATAACAATTCGAAGCTTTTCCTTTCCCTCAAAATACCTGAAAAAATCCTCGGTTTATCTTACGCCTTTAGTGTAATCCGCTTATGCGAGGCTAGGTATTACTAAGAGACGATCCTTGTTCAACAGTGAAGAAAGAGGTAGCTCTTTAGTCTGTCAATCTGCGGCACATATTCTCCACCGGATGCGTGACTCCGAGTGTGAGCGATGGGCTGCTTGAACGGAGAAAGAGCGTGAGGGATTTTTCGGGAAAGCGGAAAAATTTAGGCCCTCCTAACGGCAGAGATTGCCACACCAGATCGAGTGGCAGTGTTGAAACTGGCCTTCCATGAGAAAGTGGGCAGGTTATTATTGAGACTCAGCAAAACATAACACAAAATGCTCACAGCATATCAGAGAATTACAAATTGGGGCATATAACAACCAGCATAAACAAACTTACTGAACAGCAGAAGAATAGCATAAATTATTACAGCACTGACCACAATATCGCAGCTGTCAGAGCAGCAGTATTCAGGGCCAGGTCAGCCAGTCACTCTACCACATCATGCACTGCGAAGGCAAATTACACGTATCAACTCGCAGTGATTGTTCAACAATAACAAGCTTTATCATGCAGATATTCTAACTCAAGGAAGCTCGCACAGGGCTGTTTACTTAATATTTTCTGTTGACTTCAACTGTTCTGTGTCAAGAGAGCGGGCTGTTCAGAGGGGCGAAGTGAAAGTCCGATAGTCTTTGCTGTGGTGGTCGAGTTATTGCCATTGCTCATTTGAAGTGTTTCAAGGCCCCCGAGTTGCTGAGAGACACATCGTGCTCATGATAATGCTTGCATAATGTAACTACCGGTGGACATGAGTGCACGACGTCCTGGCTTCATAAAACCGGTAATTAACGTAACGTGGTGAGGTCGCAACCTGAAGTCGCAACACCTGAAGTCCCAACACTCGCACAGCTGCGATGCATTTTGTCATGATAGAACAGGATAATTGCCGAACACTTGTTTCCCTTTTCTGGCTGCTTTCCTTTCTGTGTCGATAGTCATGACTCTCTTCTCGCCAAAAAAATATCGCCAACAGAATTGACGGCACGGCACGGCACGTGTGAATTTCGGAAAGTAGTACTCGGATTCCATCAAAATAAAGTAGTGTTTCAGGCTCCCTTTAACTGGGCTTCGAAGACGGAAGCGTTGCGGCGTCCCCTGGTGATACGTCGAATTCTTGTTCATAGCTACGTCGTGTTTGTGTCTCTTTCTTGTGTATTTTTTCTATGTCTTTCGGGGTGAAATTACTCCCACAGTTCACGAAACTTCAGCCCACCATTTCCCCAGATTCATAGCTCTCGGTGGCTTAGGTGCACCTGTTCTGCTCACGTGCCGTCACGTTCCCCGGTCACGTTATATGACTTCAGCGCCGTACGCGCAGGCCAACTCTTGTTCTGCCACGGGCAGCGTGCAGATGAAGTGTGGTGGACAGGCACTCGGCTCCTACAGTGGAGACCCTTGTTTCATTCTACATGGCCTCTGATGTCCCTTTTTTATTTTAAAGCTGATTGATTTGTTTTCATAATTAATCTACCTACACACTGTTTCACCAATTCCGATCCATTGTTTTTGTTACCATTGACAGCAGCGCCCGTCTCCTGTACTGGACAACAACGGAGCTTTCTCGCGTAATATGGTACTGCAGGCTTTTGCTTAGAACGCGCCTATTGCGTAAAAATGACAATCTGTTCATGGGTGGAACGGATCGCTATTTAAATCTATGAACGCTTGGCTGGTTGGCTTCTTTGTTACTGTGGCTTGTTGCTCGAGTGTCTTGACACGAGTTCACGCAGAGGCATGGTCCCACATGTGCAACCTGCTATGCTTCGCTACCGCTAATGAAGTGCAGTTTACTCAAGTTAAGTAGCCTGCACTAGAATGACCTTTGGTAGGCTTCATCCCCGATATTATTGCAAGTCGGATTTCACCCCGAGCCGATCCGATGAAGGGATTTACACGAGACTGTCCTTAAATCTCGATCGATGTCATTCTACCGAAGTGGTTATTCTTGCGGGCGACGTGCTCAAGCACGTAAATTCGTGGCTGGAGAACTCCCTGTTTAGATTTGGCATAACGTAGCCCAGAGAGGGTGGTGTAATAAAAAACAAAGGAAGCTCACACTAACGCGGACTATTTGAAGTTAGCGAAGCTGCACGCAATCCTCATGATCATCACGACGGTTTAAGCCCACGATTGCAGCTGATTTGCTTCTTCTTCGCGGCCGCAGCGACGTATATTCCATAATTGTGGATATATCTGTGACCTTCAATCATGTATCTGGAAATTTAATTATTTGACATCATATTGAAGGAGCGTACACAATGACGTGTCTTTCTCGTTCGGAGCAAGTGTTGCCACGATTATGGCGAACGCTGGGAGTTTTTTGTGGCCAATGTTGGCAAATATACAAACGTGCGCTGGGGACGCTGGGTGGTAGCTGCGAGGCACTCACGCAGAAGCACTGGGCATTTTCTTGGTTTTTAACTGAGGACAGAAAAAGTTACGTTTTGCTAAACGGCTTTGAAATTAAAAAATTTCCCCGCATTTCTCCGAGGGGAAGAATGTGAAAGTGCGAATGCAGGAGTTGAATTTGCGCGGTTCGGTAATGTTCGCGAAAGAGAGATCACACACACACACACACACAACTACAAAGAAAGAAAGATGCATTTATTCACAGACACCTATTTGTGTTGTCGTTGTACTTGATTGCTAGAGCGGATCTCAGCTTTGAAATTTCGTATCAGTACTCCTTTAAGCGGGTGCATTAGCCCTTCTCACGCCCGAATCCTGGCCAATCCCCCACGTGGGTATGTGCCATGCACAGACACCTATTTGTGTTGTCGTTGTACTTGATTGCTAGAGCGGATCTCAGCTTTAAAATTTCGTGTCAGTACTCCTTTAAGCGGGTGCATTAGCCCTTCTCACGCCCGATTCTTGGCCAATCGCCCTAAGTGGGTATGTGCTAAAGAAATTAGGAACTCTTCTTGGCCAATCGCCCTAAGTGGGTATGATGGTGCGGACGGACGGACGGCGGTGGACGCGTGATTCAGATTACTTGGCCAATCGCGCTAAGTGGGTATGTGCTAAAGAAATTAAGGAAACTCTTCTTGGCCAATCGCCCTAAGTGGGTATGTGGTGCGGACGGACGGACGGCGGTGGACACGTGATTCAGGGTCGCTTAAGAAGTGCATTCGCACTTAAAATTTCCAGTGACTCTTTTCTAGCCCTGGTTGTGCACAACCTCTTTGTCCAACTAGCTGGAGTTCAATATACTCCAATAGTAGGAAAACTCACTAAGAGGGTGGACGCCTAGTCACCTACAGTGATTTCAGTTCCTATTTCAAACTATCACCAATTGCAAGGTATTCCCCCTCTGACACGGAAACCCGCGGATGTTACCCCTCAAATCACGCTAGCAACCGGTACAAAAGGAGGATTGCAGACTATGTCACGTGACAGCCATCGAGAAGTCGTATCCTAAGGGTCCTCCACTCTCCTCTAAAGCGGCTGCGCAGCAACGGTGGTTGGCTTGCCATGAGTTTTGCCCACATCCGCCTCTGGGCTTACTATTGCCCCTATGGCGGGATCAGAGACCGTCATCGCGTTAAGTATGTCCCATGGTACCCAACTTAAAACCGGCATTATCAACGAGTAAAAAAAGCCACCATAAATTTCCTCTGCCCAACAACCGCCAGACTTTATATGTCCGTTTGAAGGTACAAGATATTTACTCCCTCTCTTTCACTCTGGTCTCAGCTACGATCTATACTGCGGCAACTGGAAACACGGCGTTCCACGTAGCTGCTAGACAGCCATATGTTTCATCATCATCTTCATCCTCATCGTCATCCTCATCATCATGATCATTGACCTGTCTACGCCCACTGCAGGGCAAATGCTTCTCCCATAGATTTCCTATTATCCCGGTCCTGTGCTAACTTCGAACAATTCATCCCAGTAAACTTCTTCAGTTCATCTGCCCACCTAACTTTCTGTCACCGCCTGCCACGCTTGCCTTCTCTATGTTACCACGCTTGCCATCATATGTTTACTCTCAGTTCTATGTTTATACTAAATATGTTTACTCTACACATGTTTACCGTACATGCGTTTGCTTGGCAGTCGTATGTTTTCTTTACGTGACAGATCACACACATACGGAGGCATAATCATCGCCCGATACGGTTTCGAGCGAACCGCTTTTCCACCTCTTCAGCCACACTAACCGCACACTTAGCGGTCGCCCATTGCTGGTTTCGGACCGACTCCTACTCCACCTACGCCATCATGTGTTCGATCGTTTTTGACATTTTCATATGAATATAACCCAGTAATGTACTGGTGTGAGCTAGTTTTTATTCCATGAACAGCCACTGTCAGGGGCAGAAATTTGCAGAGAAGGGTGTGACACACGAGAACAAGCGCGACGCAGTAACGCATTTGTCCCCGTGTGTCACGACTGGCACATGGGGACAAATTGCGCTGACCAGTGCTACCTCTATTTAGACACCATCCGTATTGTTCTGGCTGTCACGTTCTCCAACCTCATGTGTGCTTCTGATAGCATCCCGCTATCTAGTCCCCAATCCTATCCGCCAAAAACATTTCCAGCGTGAAGCGCTGGGTTGCAGCCCTACGTGACCTAAAGCCCATATAAATGATGACTTGACCCGCTTGGTCGACGGCATCGGAACACGCCCAGAAGGTGCTTGCTACCCGACGTACGACAGAAAGAAATTCGCTGGCATAACTTCCCAGCCTGTGGCCATGTAGTTATTTTAAAGACGATAGTCTTTCTTGAGCTACTTAAACACAGAAATTTTGGTCTGTCTGTCTGTCTGTCTTTTACTCGATTCAGCCACCGGGCCAAAGTGAAAGAAACGCTGCGCAGTAGTCTTGTACACTCAAAACCAAATCTAAACGTCTACTTCCGGTGTCAGTGTTCATACTTGTCAACATTGTTGAACAAAAACAAGACCTTACGCACATATAAGGCAGCAAATCAATACATAAGTGATATTTGCAGTGTACCTTTATTCAAAAAAATTGAATGTTAGGTTTTTTGCGATAGAAAATGAAATACTACATCAACGACAGAAAACGGTCGCCTTCTGTTCTCCGCGCCACCTCCTGGCGGCATTTAAGAAATCAAATGGCAAGAACAACCAAAGGTTCCACAAGATTGGATCCACGTTCCGTTTGGAATGGTCGTGGAGTAGGGCAACGTGTTTCAACGTGTAGTAGGATGCCTCAATTCACGCGTGTCTCCGCCGTATGGCACAGCTGGCATCGAGACACCCGACGTGAAGCAGTATAACGCCGTAAATTTAAATCGATTTGAGCAATCCTTTAGCGCGTTATCTTGGGAGGAATGAGACGGGAGAGCAACAGCATGAGAGGTGAGCGGGAAAGGGAAGGGAGGCATTTACTTGGCAGGGGCGCCAGTCGACTATCATTTTTCGTCGATATTTGCAATGAAAGGAGCAGATACGCGGCCATTTTTTGCCTGTCTGTCTGTCTCTCTGTTTGTCTGTCTGTCTGTCTGTCTGTCTGTCTGTCTATCTGTCTGTGTTCAAAGAAAATATAGTCGGAAACAGTGTTGTAATCCATAGCGATTTATTACGACGGTTACCTTCCGTCTCATTTTGCCTGCGACAAACAAAAACGTTCTCTCAAAATGCTCTTTTTACTATCCTGGTAGCGGTATGTTTATTTTGGCGGCGTCTTTCATTCCTTAACGGCATCAGAATGAATGTCGTCAGCGATATCCGTTACAGTTGAAAAAAAATGTTCGGCGAATTAAAAATTTGCTTTGGCAATTTAAGCTAATTTAGGTGAAAATTGAGAGCACAACCATTATAGGTTGTTTTTCAATTACAAATTGTTTCATAAGTAGCGGGTCTATTTTCCCGGCCTTGATTATTTCATTGTTAGCAAGTCGTAAGCAAGTGCTCTTAAGTTGAATCTTTTAAGCAGACTTCAACCTTGTATCAAGCTGCTTGCTAGTGTTGAGAAGCGTATCTCAAACCGCAAATAAGGTTTAGTATATTCACCTACTCTATAGATCTCTACTCAATAGCTGCTATTTATTTCTCACTATATCCCACAGTTACGCTCGCACACGAGGTTGGCTAAGTTAAGTTTTGGAATACAAGTTCAACAGCATATAATAAATCTTGTTCTTAAGTACGCTTTGGCGGCTACAAATATTCAATCCCGGTTCGTTATAAAAATACTTGAATAAAGCGTGCCCCGCTACAACGAACCAGTGCGAACTATTGTTGTGTCCGGTCTCCAACAACGCATGCAGAATTGGGCCAAAACTTCGAATAACACTCCTCAAAAACAGTTGCCAATACCAACAGCCCGAAATGCGATCGCACTCACGGTGTTGGTGTTAACGCCCGAAAATGAAACACGCGCACACTCATATGGTTGGGTAAAATGCCTACCTAGAAAGCCAACACAACCAAAAAGTAAGCAGAAAAGGTAGCCGAAAGTGTGATGTTCAAAACACTTCGGGCTTTATAAACTGCGAATCAACACCAAGGTTACAAGGAGTGTCGTAGTAAAAGGGTACAAAATATTTCAGACCACCCGAATCACTAACGCGCGGCAAATTTCTGAACCGCGCAGTCTTCGTTACTTTTTCCATCCTACAAAAGGTTGCCGCCGCCGGGACCTACTCCACGTCTTTAGGATTCGTATCACAGTACGTCAGCCACTGAGCCACTGGAGTGGTTGATAACAAAATGGAGGAACTAGGAGCGCAGAATCACGAAACAATTGGACCCCGTTTAAAACCTTGAAATAGCAACGTCACCATTTTTTTTCTTGAATTACTGCGCGCGCTGCAACGCTAGCATTCTAACATTTTCAAGAAGGATACTCAGGGCAATGATCTGTATTTTAAATGGTAGAAATAACACAAGCTGGGAAGAAGAAATTACCGCCTCATTCTCGCCACAAAACGGGGGTGCGACGAACACGAGGTCGCCTAAATGCGCGCGGTCATTAGCGAATGCCTTGCGAAGCATCGCCCGCCTGCTGTTGCAACAGGTCCACCGTAATTGACGTTTACTGAATTCAAAGTCTTGACGACGACGTTAACACAGCCCAGCTTAGTTGAAGCAAGCACTTTGATATGCACTTTTGCATTAATGAAAAGTAAAATAATGCGTGACAATGTTGTGTGTGATTAGTATAGATCAGTGAATTTAGCATCAACTTCTTAAAAGAAAGACAGGTGAAAAAGCTGCGTCTTTGATATTATGTTTTCAAGGAAACGCGTGCAGTGTGCTTCCCGATTAAAACCAGCCAATATCTCTTGCAATGTTGCGATGCTGCACTCGTACCTAGACCATAGTACAATTTGTATATTTTGTAATGCAGACAATATTAGCAATGTTCCAGAAACCCAACAACACGTCCTGGTCTCTGTACTAAATTGATGCATTTTTCCCGTATTCTTGGATTATCTTACTCGGGATGGTTTGATGCTTATCCCTGCTCAGAAAATGTTATTCTTGGAAAAAGATTGCCACAATACGCACAAGACAAGCAAAAAGTACATAGGGGGAGCCGCCTTACTGTCTCTTGTCCATCTCGTATCTATTTTTTGCGCTTTCTTTCCCCAAAAATTATATACCAAATTCCCCAAAGGACAAGTTTAATTAAAATGTAACAATTTCGTGTCTCTCTTAACTGCACTGAGAAGACCTGCCTTTTTGGAGCTTGCCGATTTTGATAAGTAGAGTATGACATGGTTTAATATAATTCCGATTCTCAACTGCATCGATTTCGGAGACAACTCGGATTTCGGAAGAAGCTACATCCCAGGCTGTCAAATTACCCATCCGTTTCTTTCACTCTTAGCATCTGGTAGAACATTCTGTGCCCTGACATGATGTATAAAAGCAGTTTGGTGACCAAAAAGTCCGTAACTCATTCTCTGTATGAGCATACGCAACCACAAGAGCCAAAAAACGTTGACGCACTTGCGTCCGCTTGCAGACTTTGCAGGCAAAAGACAAGCGCTGCTGATCAACAACTTCTTTGAATAATGATTTGATTGATTGTGGGGTGTTACGCGCCGCCGCAACGCAGGCGATGAGGTGCGGCGTAGTGGAGGGCTCCGGATTAATTTTGACCACCTCGGGACCTTTAACGTGCGCCTAAATCTTGTGCGCCTAAATCCAGAAAAGGGCCCATCTCCTAGCGAGGGGGACTGGAGTATATGCGTCGCATAGGGGGTGGGTGTGTTGCGTTAACGTTTAGTGTTTGGGGAGTTGGTGGTAGTGAATACGTTGTATCAGCAGCTTCTTGACGTAGTTTGAATGAGTCAAGGATATAAGGCGCGTTCGTATCCTTTCATTCTGCGTCGGTTTTGTGGCGCAGTGGGAAGAGCACCCTGTACCTCGCGTTCCGCCCACAGGTAGTGAATGCATTGTATCAGCAGCTTCTTGACGTAGTTTGAATGAGTCAAGGATATAAGGCGCGTTCGTAGCCTTCCATTCTGTGTCGGCTTTATGGCGCAGTGGGTGGAGCACCATGTACCTTGCGTTCCGCCCGCAGGGTCGTGGGATCGAAACCAGGCGGCGGTAAGTATTATTTTTTTATATAGTGATGCGGGAGAGGAGGAGTGGGGGAGAGGGCGCACCTGGAACGGCTGTTGCGGACGCCGAGGCACGACAACGCCGGGTGACATCGTGAGTTAAAGAAATGCTCTGCGTTTAAAAGCGGCCGCTGCGTCCTGGAATGTAAACCGCGAGGTCGTGCTCAGACACAATGCCTTAGCTAAAGATCAACAACTTCTGTACTGACACGTTATAAGTTTGTGCTCCGTCTCCCACCCTGAAGTTCTTCGCTCTTGACTATATTTCACGAAAATGAAAAAGCCACGCTCGCCTGTACACTGATGGGTCGGTGTCGTCTGCATCATCCACTTTCGGAGTGTGGATACCGCCATCTCGTACCATTATCAGTCTTATGCCGCGCCACCAAAAATCAACTACGGCTACAGAAGTTGCAGCTCTGCAAGTGGCCCACAGTATCAAGCAGCCCACACAATATTGGGTGATCTTCACCCACTGTAAGGCTGAACTTTATTTTCTAGCGACAATCTCAAACGACCAATTTGGGCTTGACATACATGCCGTGCATGTGAAAGCTCACCGTCATATAGCCGTACAGTGGATTCCTGCACATTGTTGGGTAACTGGCAATATGAAGGTGGACATTGCTACAGCCTTCGCGTATGACCATCGTGCGCAGGAAATGTCGATAACACTCTCCCGGAGAGATGTTTCATTTTTGCATCTACCTTGGCATAAAACATCCTGCGTTTCATGCCAAGCCCGGCTAACATCGCCAGACTTCAATAAAGATTTCTCTTTCTCTCACTCTCGTTTTTTGTGTTTTTTGGTGTGACAAGCTTCTCTCCTCACGTTGCGTCACGTTCAAATCTTCTGCGGTGCTCACAATTCTCCTAAATATACATTTTCAATTCGCAGTTTTGAAAGATTTTGTGAGGGGGAACATTACCCAATCAATGATCCCGATTCCTGCCCACTCCCTCAAGTGCGTGTAGGCCCAGAAGGAACCACAAAAGTGATAACCGCTTGCAACGTATGTCTGATGTGGCAGCCCATTGGGCCACCACTGTGGAGAGCGAGGTTTAAGCCGTATCGGGTCTCACACGTGTTTGTTATTCATTTACTCTTTACATCGGCGGCATTTTCTTGACCTCAGAACGACAACCGTAACGGCGGTTTTCCCCAAAATCGGGTAAGTATTACTTATGCCTGGAAATATTGCCCATGCGTGGCCCCAATGGGAACAAAGAGTAGAGGTGCTTGAGCAGAGGAGCAGAACATTGAACGGGTGGCGGCTGATGGTGGTTTCTGTGGACCTGGTTCGAGATGACGGTAAGCGAAATAGGACCCGCCGTTCTTGTCGGGGGCGTACGCTCTGCTATGTGCACGCTTTGCAGAGGCCTGAACGCGTGCGGAGCTCGCCGGCGCCCAGTTCCTCTTTCTGACCCAGCTGAAGCTTCAAGTGACGGCCCGGGCTAAACTCATCCCGATCCCGCCATGAAGGTGTACCACATTCGAGTACCACATTCGACACGTCGGTAACAGGTGCGTCGTCTCAACCAGGAGCAGCGAGGGCCTGCACATTTACCACTAAATGACAACATGAGCGGTGAGGTCGTGTACGCCAACCGTTTCATTTCCCTCTTCAGCTCGAGCTCCCCTTTAGCAAACGCTCATGTTTTGCAGAGCTTTTTCAGTTGATTTTGCTGTGTGCCTTCCTCGTGCCTATTTCGCGTAACATTGTACCTAACATGCATCATTTCTCCTGTCCTAAGTTTCATTTCTACTCCTTATGTACCTTCACAGCTAAACCAGTTGCGATTCCTAACATACCACGGAAAAGTTCTGGCTTCAGAGTAAGAGAGCAAGAGCATTAGTTTTTACTGGCTTGAAGACCTCTTTTATGGTGGGGTGGCCAGTTTGCTCTCTTATGTGAACGATTGTGACTCTCTTTGCAAAGGGTATATACCCTGGGTGAGTAGGAGGAGAGATATTTGCTCAACACGGAAGGCATTCTCTGTTAAACAAAACATGGGAGTCTGCTTCTAATATTTAGCTTGTCTACAGAGTAAAGTAATTTTGGTCGCAGTGGGCCGTATGTGGCGTTCGGGAACCGGCTTTGTGTGAGGAGAAAGTGGCAAAGCGTTTCTGTTCAGTGCTTCAGCAATAGGATGTGTTGCGCACGGCAATTTGCTAGGGAGCTCACCTATGTTCTCCGTGGAGGGGTGTGTTCCTAGTTTTGAGATGGACTAGGACGTCGGCGGCACTACGGGGATGCTTAGCAGTCAAAGTAATTGTGTTTTAATTATTCAAGTCACTGATTGACCTGGTGGTAAAGAAGGTGAACTCATCGTCCTGGTGAATATGACGGCAGTGGCAAAAGTTTGTTGCCAGGTGGCGCGCAGTCTGTTTTTCGGGTGTCTCTACAACGAGTCACGCATCTCTCTTGTATGATATCACGAGTTGTTTCACATCAACCAAATTTGGCCCAGAATAGAATGCACGTCCAACGGATTTCAGAGTTGTTGGCAACCAGCAGAAGCGGCTGACGCACATAACACATCGGAATAATTCAAGCAACTTTATTATGTGGGTTTCAGGAAGAGCACACTGCACACATCCGCTGTATTCCCAATGAGCTTGCAGTAGCACCACAATTTACATGGCTATTTGCATTGATGAATTTAATGCGCCCCTGAGCCAATTACTGCTTCCCGGAAGGAGCAGAACCTTCTAATTACCAAACTCGTATTGATTTGGCCCATGGGGTGGCCGCAGGAATATTGGCCATGGGCCCGTGGTGTTTTCGGGAGAGGATATCTTCTGGCACCTGTGCAAGGATACACTGAGCGAACCCCTGGCCATTACTGTGGTCGGTCGTAACATGTATGATTTTGGATAGGTTATTCGCCGCGAAGAGTGAGGTGCCGGAGGCGTTGAATTTTTCTCGCCATAACAAACACAGGAATCAGAGCCCAGTGTGTTCTGCCTAGGTGAGATCATTATGAATGGGTTTGTTATCTTTGATGGCTTGTTTATCAATGGAGTGAATATGACGGCCGAGTTTTGCGAAGTAATGGTGGCGGCACCCGTAAGACTACACAGTTGTCTGGTTCAATGCTTAGTGAGGTTTCCAGTACCATTGTAGGCGGGCAACCCCGAACGCAGCTGTGGTGAGCCGAAGAGCTGATTCGACGATCGTATGTTCGTATGCTGCGGCAGGGTGGATCGGGCTATGAAGTTTACGCTGAAGAGTGGTATTTGGAGTACTAGACATGGCGAAGCTTGCCGGTGGCTGCAGCGTGGTGGCTGCAGCGTGGTGCGCAGTGCCATTTAGTTGCCTACGAGCCAAGGCGTCTTTCATCGTTCCGAGAGTTTAACCGGCTTTGCTGTAGGATAAGTACAGGGAAAGCAGGGGAGGCGGGAAAGGAGGAAGGGGCCTTTAACGGTAAAAGGAAGCAAATGTACAGTGTTTGTCACAATTTTCTAGGCCAAATCGAAAATGCGTAGGCCAGACTAATGCAAAGCGCATGCTTACCTCTCGAGCAAGGATGAAACGTTATAGACCAGACAGCTGGAGAGAATACCTATATTTTTTACTGTCGTGAAATATTCTGGCCAAAGGTAAACGTTAAGCTTTTGTTTTGAACGCTTTGTGCCCAACGCTTTTAGCAGGGCCTAGAGCGATTCGACAGAGACTATATACATGACGATGTCTGGCCTGCCGACGGGTCCACGAAACCTGTAAACAACCTTGATCATGTATGTATAGATATTCCTTGTGGTTTTCAAAGACCGATTCGTTTTTTGTTCATACTTTATTCTCCAGCGTTTTGTGCTTTTATGTGTTTTTTTTTAAAACGGTACTTTAGAAGCTGAAGCAATCAGGGCATTCAAGCCTCCTGTGGTAGTTTACGGTAAACCCTTCTCACACCGACGCCCGAACAACAGCATACTCGCCTTGCTATAAGCGGTATTTCGTTAAAACCGATCAGATTTTTTTCAACCTGAATTGCCGTTTGGTCTGTAAGAACCCTCAAATAAAGCAATACTTACACTAAGGCGATTTTGTTGAAGGAGAGCTTGTGTGTGATATCACTGCCTTTAAATTTGTAGTACGGGCAGATATACTTCTGTATGGAGATGTGAGCAGTTGAAAAAAAAGCATTGAAAAAATAAACAAGTTTCTTTCGTTTTTTTTTTCAACCAGGGTAGCGTTGAAAAAACAAACAGAGCTCGTCGAAGTAAATTTGTTGTAGTGCGACCAATCTGTAGTATGGAAAACACCTTCTGAAACCAATGATTTCACATGAAATCATCAGCAGATTTTGACAGCCGCTCTGGTGGGACTTTTGTGATTCAGCATGAAACAATAACATTCTTTTCTGCTTGTGTAGCTGTATCCAAGGACGCGGGTTTGATTCCCGGACGCGGCGGCCGGTTTTCTGATAGAGGCGAAAAGCGAAAGCCCCCTTTTGTTTGAGATGTTGGCGTACCTTAAAGATCCTTAGGTGGTAAAAATTAATCTAGAGCATTCCACTACGGCACGCCTCATCGCCTGTGAGCGTCGTCACGTTAAACCCCGCAATCAATCAATTACCGTATTTTCTCGCGCAATGATCGCAATTTTTTTCCAAAAATATGATTCAAAGTTAGGGATGCGATCACTACGCGAGGTAAGTTTTTCGGGAAAACGTTTCAGCGCAGAAAACGCAAGTTGCAGGTCGGAATGTTTACGATAAGTCTCATGAACATAATAAACATAACAAATAAAAGCATAATAAAGACTACACTCACCACCGAATGAGACCGAGTGATGCAAAATGCAGTGTTTTTATTACGGAACGCGTCAGAATTAGGGAATTGCGGAACTTGCCGGAACGAGTTTACTTTGAAGTGATAACAAGTTTACCAATAAGTGGCTGCTGCTGTCACAGTGTGGGACATCAAGACACGGCTGCCGACACAGCAAGCCGAGCTCGTCTTTTAATATGTTTTGTGAGTACATTATGTGCATTTAGTGAGAGTTTCTTCCGCAGCAATAATAAACTCACGCTTGCCGATATCGCTAATATCATCAAGTCCGCGGCAATAACGTAGCCACGTCCGCTTTGAAATATGAGGAAACTAAAGTAAGCACGTCCATCGTTGTCTAGACTTGGCACACATATGTGACATATGGCTGCGGCAAGTTCAGGGTGCGATCATTGCGCGGGAAATAAAAAAAGTCATATCTTGACGACGAACTTCAGGGGTGCGATCATTATTCGTGTGCGATCATTATGCGAGTAAACACTTATGCTTTTTAAGTGCAATGCACTTCTTAAGCGACCCTGAACCTGCGTCCACCGGCGATGTCCGCGCACGTGGAGATGGGCGCGCGCAGCCTGGCCGCTAACATGGAACATACCCACGTGGGGGATTGGTCAGGAATCTCCTCGTCTACCTTGGCAACGGGGGGAGATGGGCGCGCGCTGCCTGGCCGCTGACATGGCACATACCCACGTGGGGGATTGGCCAAGAATCGGGCGTGAGAAGGGCTAATGCACCTGCTTAAAGGAGTACTGACACAAAATTTCAAAGCTGAGATCCGCTCTAGCAATCAAGTACAACGACAACACAAATAGGTGTCTGTGAATAAATGCATCTTTCTTTCTTTGTAGTTGTGTGTGTGTGTGTGATCTCTCTTTCGCGAACATTACCGAACCGCGCAAATTCAACTCGTGCATTCGCACTTTCACATTCTTCCCCTCGGGGAAATGTGGGGAATTTTTTTCAATGTAAACGAAAAAAAATATCGGACCCTTAAGTCTATTAAGCGATGTTAAGGCCAAAACCAGCGATAATCGAATACTCTTTCACTGCGGTATCGTGTTTACGGTGCCGTCACGTTCACCTGTCATGCATCACGCATTCGGATAATATTGTTCCATCCCGGCACGCTACAGGGTTAGTGCTGTAGTTACCGCACTTGGGTGCAGCTCTTGGCGACCCGGGTTCAAATGCCATTCAAACCAAATAAATTTCTAATTATGTTTTATACACTTATTTTTTTACAGAGATCGTAATTAGGTTTCCTTCATGTAGTCGTCATCAAGTACGGTCACTTTTCTGTTTGATGAGACGTCTAAGGCTTCCGCCGCAAGAAGTATGTCGATTTTTTTATACTTCTCTGAGGAGTCGTCTTTTAGGAAAATTTCGTGATTTTATAAAAAAATCCCCCCACCTCCCCGAAGGGGATCGTGCGGAAATGCGAATGCATTGGGGGCACCGATGAGTGCGTTGCGAGTAATTATTATGAATGGCGTACTTAATGAAGAATCGCTATCAAGGCGCCAGGCGCGCGCTCCAGTGCATTATATAGATTCCGAGCGCAGCGAGCGGAGAGAGGGTACGCGGAGAGGAGAGAGAGCCCGCCGAGCTCCGCGATGCGAGCGCCCTCACACGCCGAAATCACTCTCCGCTACTCCGCCCGACCCGCGATGCGAGCGCCCTCACACGCCCGAGCGTGCCCCTCCTCTTCAGGCGCGCCACAGCTGTTGCAGGGGCGCCTGCGGGCGCACGCCGGCGGAACGACAACCCCCGACTAAAAAATGCATCGCATGAAAGCAGAGGAGGAGAAATATGAACTTGCACGCGCTTTGAACGACGAGGAAGTAGAGAAGAAGAAGAAGAAGAAGGCGAGCTTGCTCGCGGCATCTCGTGTTCTCTCGCGCAGCACTGCGGGCGCAACGGAGCACGACAACCCTCGAAGAAATGCATTCGATTTAAGAAAGGACATGAAATGAACCTGTTTTTTTCACACGCCTGCAAATGTCGTGAAAGCTTCTTTTTCGCAACACAACCGAAGACGAGAACCATTTCCGTTGACTGAGATGTCCCTGGGCAAAAAGGAAGTGGCCTTCAGGCTTAAGAGTGAGAAAAGTGTTAAAGCTCCTTAAAAATGATTGAGAAATTTAGAATGCTCGCAGAACAAGAGGATGGGATAGCAGCCAATCCATGTGTCACATTTGCTTTGAGAAAAAGGCAAGACATTCTTCTTGTATACCATGCGCATTAGGCAGCCGTCCAAAGGCGCACGAAAGTTTGTTACACTCTAACGCATGCTAGAAGAGATTATGCCCCAAGGGGTTACATCTCTAGCTTTCGGCCCTCAGA
Organism: Haemaphysalis longicornis; assembly: GCA_013339765.2. Lineage (NCBI taxonomy): Eukaryota > Metazoa > Arthropoda > Arachnida > Ixodida > Ixodidae > Haemaphysalis > Haemaphysalis longicornis. The sequence goes on from CM023456.1 coordinate 87,184,981, forward strand.
TAACTGTCAAAACGCGAAAGTGGTTAGGAAGGGTCAAACAAAAAATTAAACAAAAAGGGCCGTCAAATATTTTGGATCGAGCGGGACGGGTTGTTGTCGCGAAAACCTAGATGACACTGCGTCGGATTTTGCTTTTTGAAATATCCTACTTAGAATTCGACACCGGTTTCGTTGTGTCTGAATATTTTTTCACAATCAGGGACAGAGAATTCTATTTCTCGAGTGCACTACTTGTCATGGCTCAGTGCTTGGTCGTTGTTATTCTGAGCTTACGTTAGTTTTGCAACCAGAGCTGCACTTTTAAAAAAACATAGTTAAGGTTTATAGGTGCACCCACGTCGCCTCTGAATACATTTTTTGGAAAAATGTGTCCCAAAGTATTTATTTTCTTGCACAAACAACTTTCTCCCCATCGCAGCCCACGCTGCTTATTTAAACTTATCACCATCTTTCTAATAACAAGAGTAATTTGACTTGGAAAGTTGCTGCTGTCCTGATGTATAAGTAAGAACTCTGAAGCGAAATTGTGTGTGAGCGCACGGTTACCAATGCGACCTCAGCGGAATATTTAATTACACTGATATCCACGCCGTAGTGCTTGTGCTGAGACTTCTGCATTTTGGTGCCATACTTGTTTGTCCCGAATGCGTTTTTGGCAGGTCGAGCTGTTTCACTTTGGAATAAAAACAATAGTTTACTGTGATGCATAAACCACCGTTTAACTCCTCCAGGTGGGCCCCACGCGCAATCAGTAATATTACGACGAACTACAGGTGCCTGTTGGTTTTTTCCTGCACACAAGTCTGGTTTAGTGCGGCCTGTGATACCAGAGTAACACGAAGTGTTACTCTGGCATCACGAAGTGCGTTAGGAAGTGGGTTACGAACTGGGTGCTTCAAATAGAGCAACTGGTGTCTCTTTTGCGAGTAGATATCGGGCTAAATTTGGCCATGATGCAGACGGGGGTGTTCCTCACGACATGATAAAAAAAAATTTGCTCCCGCAAAATTGGTTAATGTTAGGACTAAACAGCGCAATATAGCTTATATCTAAACCTTACTTCAGGTCTGTCGTATTACAAAATCAACCTGTCCATCCCCACTCACTTAAGCAAAAGATAAACCATTTCAAGGAACTTGGCAACCACAATTAGCAGCAAAGTTTTATAGTTTTTTTGTCAAATTGAGGGATGAAGTGCCTTTATCGTTATGGATAAAAATTTTCAATAAGATTTTCTCTAAAAGTACATTGTCTTAACCTCTGATTCGCACTTTTTACACAGTCGAGAAAACTGCCAAAATCGTGGCAGTAAAGATTCACCCCAAAGAATTTAGCAATGAATGGAAAATAGGCTATTATAACAAGAACCCTGTGGGACGTCACACCTTCTATTGGAGAGTGCAGAAATCTGCGTCAACAGAAACGTTGTTCTTTTCGCAATGAGTAGTTGGAACTGAAGACAAGTGTTTTAGATGCAATGAGTTCAAAAAGAATAGGAGCCATTTAAGAAGCTATAAGGATAAAATAACTGTCCGAAGCCAGCTAATCCGGGGTATTTTACATGTCGTGTAAACATGGGTTTTAAAAGTTGTGTGAGAAAATAAAGAGTACAGTTTAGTTCGAAGAGGCGACGTTCCTTACCGCGTATGATGAAGTTTCATAGAGTATAAACAATCATTTAGACTACCGTGTGCCGAGTTTAAAGGTATAGCGTATATGTTCATGACTTTCATCTAGTAGAAATAGTGCGAATGTAATTTGTTACTGCCACAAAGCACAAAATACGCCATGTACCACGTAGAACCTTAGGCATACTTTGGTGGCAACCAATAGTGGGCTTTCCTCTTCCCTTCTTTATTCCCATCGTTATACAGATCACAGTGACTAACAACCTTCCTTCCTCATATAAGAAAGAAAAAGCCTGGGGAATTGCGAACGCGATCCTATTTGCACAGGCCGGCTACGTAGATTGGATTACTTTACAAACTACCACGGACGTCACCCTAAATGAGCCGTGACAATCACTCGTCTCTCAGCCGTGCCACCAAGGTGGCGTATTGCGGGTTCCGAATAATGGGTCATCAAATGGCCCTTAGGCGGGGCAAGCGTTTCGGTGTTCTGCAGAAAAAGATAATGTAGTTTGTATATTCCTTCACTAGTCTACCTATTTCAGAGAGGCTCTGTTTTTACTCATTTGTGTTTTGAGTAGCTATAAGTTTCATTGGCTCCATAGATCGTTGCTCTCGTAACATAAAACCAGACAGTCGACTCCGACATAGAGCTCCATCTCGTGATTCACGCCTCAAATTACTCTTTAGGTTTGTAACGGCGTCATCTTCACTAAGTTTCCGCAATGTAACCGGCGGAACGACGCGGGAAGTCAGGTGGAACGGAGACGTATCATCGGTGACACGCCTATCCTTGGTAGCTATTAAAATGCATTCCAATAATCAGAGCAATAAAGTGACTGAGTGAGCGTTAACTGAAACTCACTTTCGACAAAAGTTTGGGTGTACCTTCTAGAAGGTGACTCCTAACGAACTGCTCTTTCTGGCCATATAATAGAATTCATTGGTCGCATATTACGTGACTGCTGCGGGGTTGCTTATGCTAAAACAAATGAAAACAGTAGCCCCTTCCACTCTTTGGACAAGAAAGACCTGTGAAGCGGAACGCAGTTCACGACAGTGGACGAAAAAAAACATGTTTGTTTGTAATTTGCCATCGAGCATTCTTCCTAATCAATTGTCATAATTAAACTTTGTAATACACTTTAGCTTTATTCCAGAGGAAAACATTTGGCGGTATGTTTCCCTCCCGCGTCGTAGTTATCTACTCTGTGCAATACACCAACCCAATCCGTTCGACATGTCAGGGCACAGGACAGGTCGCATTAGGCTGTTAAACGTCCCGTTTAAGCTCCCTCCAGAGATCGAAAAGGTCCTCAGTGCACTTCCTTTCCTCTTATCGCTTGATTCTCTCAAGAGCAGTCTGGCACGAGTGGTCTGAGCGGGGATCTACCAGGTTCTACTCGGGATTGACAATTTTGCCTAGCCCATCATCTGGGATGAACTCATGCCAAGAGCGGCGCTGAGAAGAACTACACCCTGATCAGCGTTAACAAGAAGTTCCGCAGTAAAAACCAAGAACTGTCTCATTACCCTAGTTACTTAACTCCTTTTACCCTTTTCCCTCCCTGTTCGAGCACTGCTCCCTGTTCTAGCACTCGTTTCAATAAAAAGTTTTATTCCTACTACTTTATTTCATGAAAACCGCGAACAACAATCCCCAACCCGTTATTTACGCGTGCTTCGTCGTGAAAGACACCGGCAAAAATGTCGCTCTCGAAGCCCTTCAAGCTGAACAAGAAATATTACTTCATGTCCGCGTTCCAATTAGGCAAACTGCTGTTCCTCCGGGAGAGATTTGCAGCTACTCGATGAGCCGAAAATCGAGGAGAAAATGGCGGTGACAGTGACTTCCCCTTGTTTTTCCGTAAGTTCGCGCTACTGTTAAAACCAACGCTCGTTCAATTTCCGCTCTTCTTCCTCAAAGCGGGCGACACACTTTTGCCCTATGGTGAGTTAAAAGCTCTGAGATCTAGGGGTTTCTTCTAGCGGACAAACATGTGGCACCCCATTTCCCTACCACATCGTAGGTAGCTTGCTGCCTGTGTAACTCACCAACCCCAACCCAAACCGCTCGACGATGGAGGAGAGCTGACAGATCTTATTAAGCCGCGGACTCATATGTTTGAATCTCCCACCAGAACAATAGGAAGGCCATCGGTAGCACGCTGAAGCCTAGATGTCTATGCACGTCACACACCTTCCAGCCCCAACACGTACACGCATACACTGGTAACCGGTGATCGGCACGTGCATAAGCGTGAAATACACCGGGGAAAATGTCACCAGGAAAGCCTTTCAAGCTGAAGAAAAATTCCGGGCTCACGTCGGTGTTTTAAGCGGCCAAGCTTCTCTTCATTTGGGAGGGGGTCGCAGCTACTCGTCGAGGTCGAAAATGATGTGCAACGGCGGCGGCAACACGTGCAGCGGCATCGGCTATCTACCGTGCTACGACAACTCGGGCTCTTCTTAATTCTCCGCAATCACCTGATAATGGCGCTACCAACGTTATCAACCGATTGAGTAACTTGTGAAAGAGACGTCGGTGGTGGCGAGGGAAATTGCAGTTGCGAAAGAGGGATAAGTGGCGGCGACAAGGAGCGGAGGAACGGCGCTGGGTACTTCGGCTTCCCCTTAATAAATACAGGGGGGAAGGGGCTATTCGGACTTATACTGCTCCGGAGTACAAAAGTACACCACTGGTGTTTCAACCTGCACATGCACTGAGGTGACTTGCAGTACGCAGGACTACTCTGTGTGCTTAACGCTCAGCGTTATTGGCCATTGTATGCATGGCTTGCACCTTACGTCATCGTAACTCTTTGTTGTGACCGACTTCCAGCTTCTTGCGCGCACGCAAAGCTAAGGGCATCAGATAAGAGTTCAGCCTTACGCCCTGCTTCTGTGTCGCAAGCATAACAGGTACGCTGATTCCAGTGCAAACTATGTATATACCGGTTCGCGATTTCATCATAAAAGGGTAGAGAGAGAGAACGTATATCCCACCGTCATGAACCTTGGTGGTAGCATGAAATAGTCCGTAGGATAACAAAAGTGCTGGGAGAAAAAGTAACTGTTAAATCCTCCTTAATTCGTCTGTTTTCCTTAATATCTGCCCTAATTATTTAGTCGTTAAAATTGTCCAACGTGTACTAGGAAAAAGCAGCATTATGAATGAACCAGAAATGTATTGTGTTTCCATGGTAGCTTTAAAGGGCAAAACGTTTTTTTACTCTCTTACCTAATAATTTCGCTCACCGAGCTGCTTCCCGAACCCCTTCAACCTTGCGAAATTGTTCACTAACCGGTTCGGTACCGGGTGTGTTTAAACCGGAACTGAACATGAACGAAATGAATTCACTCGAACCCGAACCCTAACCGAAAAGGTATTTTTTTCAGTTCGACAAACTAAAATAGATCAATCAGTATTGCTGGTTTTATTTCAAGTTTTTCTTCAATTACCTCATGAATAAATATCCAACTTTGAGGAAAGAGGGGCTCGTCATGTCCCAGGTACAAAAACGTGAGCGGCGAGGCAAAGTTACAAAAACTACAAGACGTTTTGCAGCGGAGCTGTCCGGAAATCATTGAAATTGCATTGTTGTATTCGCCCTTATCAGCATTCAAAATATTATCCTGGGAAGTTTTGTTGTTTTTTGCCAATACCAAAAGCTCCGTAGGAAGCACCATTTAGATTATTATATTTGGCACCGTCGTGAGTTATCGCAGATATGGGCACTCAACATAATTTTGTGGTAGTTACTTGTAGGAAGTTCTTGTGTGTGTACAGTAAAAAGCATTTCGCTCCGAAGCAAACATTTCCACCAAAGTAACTGTAAGCTAACCGAATAGCCCCAAAAAGGTGTAACGTTTATGTAACCTGCAAGAAGTTTCACAGACACACAAAGAAGTTTCACAGATAATGAGACCCGTTCAAGGCCAACGTGGCGCATTTTAAGGTTCCTCTCTGTCTTGAGAAGCAGCCATCATAGGTGAACGACCGAAAAACATATCACACCGATAACGTGATTACAATCAGATGTTACCCCAGGGCTGAGATTGAGGCTCCAAAGATGACGTAACCCAAAAATGATGTGGATTTATTGTGACGTACGGCTACTTCAAGTGATATATCAAGAACGACAATAAGTGCTGCGTCGTAAAGCACCATTCGATGCGTAAATACTGCAATCTTCGGCGGAGGAAGGTTGGTATTGCAGGACAAAATATGATAGCAGCAATCGTAGATAATGAAACATCACATGCACAGTTACACTGTGAAATCTGTAGGGGCAGAGTTATCAAAACCTTTCAGCGTCCAGACGTGCCTCAAAGTAAGTAAGAAAACGACGACTGTTTCAGTTCAAAATTCTATTTTACAATGTAGCCCGGAGCAGCTTCGTTTACGTGCAGCTTGCTGAGTGGGCTAAGAATGTTTCTTCAGAGGCAAACAATGCCGACTCAGAGCATCTATGCACGTACTGTTGAAAAGGAAAGTACAAGTTTGGAAGGATAAATTGAGTAGGACGCATCCTGTCCCCGCACCACGTACAAAACGCACCACTAGCACGAAAGAAACGAGATAATGAAAGGACCACGATTTTTCAAGGTGCGCGGCATAAATCTTCATATCCCACGAGTGAGAAGGAAGAGCTTCTCTCATCTATTGTACACATGGGACGCGAGTGACTCGGAACGGAAAGTGCTCAAATCTAGCATACGCGGCTTCGCTTCACGACTTAAATTTCCACTTTCAACCCCCCTCCGCGCCCCCCATCTATCATGCAAATTTTTCCCAGCCCGTTTTGCTGTTTCAAGCCCATTGAGCAGGCGGATCCCCGTTTTTAAAGCTTTCACTGGGAAGCTACTCTCGAGCCATGTGATTTTCACTATTCCTTGTCTATAACCCACGTTTATCCACATTCTGCATTTTGTCCTGTGTGCTTGCACAAGTATCTTCAAAACTAGGCCCGAACTCGCTTTGACACTTTTATATACGGTGGTCACAGAAATTTTACTCTTTGTTGTGCGCTTGGAAACCCTAACATTTTTTCGCCTCAGCAGAAATGACCGTCTAAAGCATGCTCACGCTGAAATTGCTCACAAGGGCATATTGTGGCTTTTTTTATGGTTGTGTGCCAAAAATGCTGTACGTTAAAACCTAATCATCTCACACTTCACGGCAGAACCGATGTTATAGGAATGAAACCAATTATACATATTTCTGTCCGTGACCCTGTTATAGCTTTACTATGATTTTAACCTTGATCCAGTGATAAGACACCAGACTTGAGATAACCACCAAGATCTACGACCAACGTGGAAGCTAGAGCTACAACTGCGGACGGATGATTTCAAGAAATTCGCAAGGTCAATATATGGTGCTACCGTAATTAAGTGATGCCAGATGCTACAACCGGTAGCTTTCTCGGTTAATATGGAAATAAGTAGATCAAGAAATAATAACCTAGCTTCTAAATTCCAGCGTACCGAAAAACCTTACGTTTCAGCCAACGTCTATACCCCTATACGATAACGTTACCGTATAATTGTGCAAATTGGCCACAGGGGCTTTTCTTTATATTGCTCACTTCACAGGTCTGCATTATCACCTTCCAGTGCTCATGCATACGAACCCACGGAAGACCATGCCCCTTCTGCATGGAACCAGCTCGTTAAGTGTGAAAACTGCTGATTTGATTGCTTGCTTGAAAGCTCTAAAAATTCATACTCAAATGTCTGGCACCAGACCACTGCTTAAGAAAAAAATTCATTGCAGTTGGTTCGGTCTATACTCTAGTCTGTGTGTGTGTGTGTGCCTGTGTGTGTGTGTGTGTGTGTGTGTGTGTGTGTGTGTGCGTGTGTGTTTCTGTGTCTGTGCGTGTGTGTGTGGGTTTGTGTGTGTTCGTGTGTGTTTATGTGTGTGTGTTTGTGTGCGTGCGCGCGTGCGTGTGTGTGTGTGTGTGCGTGCGTGAGTGTGCCTGCGTGTGTGTGTGTGTGCGCGTGCGTGTGTGTGTGTGTGTTTGTGTGTTTGTGTTTGTGTGTGTGCGTGTGCATGTGTGTGTGCGTGCGCGTGCACGTGTGGGGACAGCACCGAAATCGCTATCAGTAAACTGTCTCTGCCAATAAAGTAGCGCGAACAGCCAGCAGTTGCATGCCGTGAAATGTGCGTTTGTGGTCATACGAAGTGTTTTAATAAGTGTCACCGAACGCACCACTTATTTTTTTATTTTTATTCTAAGGGTTTCATTAAGTGTTTTATTCTAAGATTTTTAAGATTTTTTTGCCTCTTCTCCTCTGCTGTAATAGTTAGCTTCTAACTAAATTTTATTGATAATTCCTTGTTCTTCCATTCTGCTCAAAACATTTGTCGACCCCGTTTAAAAACACCAAGCACATATCATTCAATAATAATCCGTAAATTTAACCTCGTCGAAAGAATTTTGACCCATCTTGAGTGTACCGCCGCCATACAAATATACAAGAACCAGCGCTGTAAGAGAAGATGCCACACTGAGACCAAAAAAAGTTTGGGAAGAGTCGTGAACTAGTAAACACAAAAAAATAATATACAAGACCACTCTTAGTTTCCGTTTCAACCCTTTGTTATCGACGTCGTTCTCTTTTCTTGGCCGCACGCTCTTCGCGTTTTCCCCATCGAAAAAGCAGTCATATCAGTTCCAGAAAGAAAAGAGAGACAAGAGGGCGCTAATTGTACTGGCGAAATCGCATCGAACTGGATTGCTGGAGCGTAGGCAATCTGCCACGAATGTCTCTTGCGAAGGTAAGTCACGTGTTTCGTGTCCTCAAAAGGCATTGCTGTGCGTCGGCGTTCGCAGTGTCCACGTGTTGTTTTTATTTCATTTTGCGTGCCTGAATATAGTAAGAGGTACATACCGAACTGCTCGCGTGTCGCCACCTTTCTGCGTGTACGTCCACTGGTTGGGCAGCATTTACTTTAGTTTTCATGGTGATTGCATTACATAGCAAATTAGTCCTCGTGGCGTGTCTAACCTTCAATCTGACTGCGCGGATGTAACACCACACTCCACGCTTCTTCACGAAACACCGTGAAAAACAAAACAAAAAATAAAACGAACGAAAGAACACAAAGACTGACCAGTGGTTTTCTGTGAGTGGGTGCTTTTTTAAAAAAATTGGCCGCGTATCTGCTCCTGTCGTTGCAAATGTCGACAAACGACGATAGTCTTTATCGACTTAATGCCAAGTAAGTACCTCCCTTCGCTTTACTGCTCACCTCGCATGTTGTTCCTCTTGCGTCGCACTTCTCCCAAGGTAAAGACGCCAAAGGTTTGCTTAAATCATTTTAAATTTACTGAGTTCCACTGCTCCAGGCCGGGTGTCTCGATGCCAACCCTGCCGTACGGCGAAGACGCGCGTGATTAGAGGCGCCCTACTTCAGCGTTTATAGAACCGTGTTTCCCTGCTCCACGTGTGTTGCAAACAGAACGTGGAACCTATCTAGTGGAACCTTTCGTAACTGTTGCTGGTTGATTTCTTAAAATGGCACAAGAAGCTATAGTGGCGCGGGCGACAGCAGGCGACGGCGGAGTGATTTTTTTCTCTTACGTTGATGAAACATTTAATTTCTCAAAAATCAACCATGTATGACTTTTTATAAAGAAACACTGCAAATATCACTTATTTTGGGGTCTTATATTTGCTTAATGTCTTGTTCTTCTTCAACGATGTTGACGAATATTACACCGGACTTCGACGGGTAGATTTAGCTGTGACTATAAGACTATATAAGGAGCAGATACGCGGCCAATTTTTTTAAAAAAGCACCAACTCACAGAAAACCACTGGTCAGTCTTTGTGTCTTTCGTTCGTTTTATTTTTTGTTTTGTTTTTCACGGTGTTTCGTGAAGAAGCGTGGAGTGTGGTGTTTTAGCGCAGGCATTGTTTTACTTTGGACGGGTGGCTAAATCGAGTCACAGACAGACAGACAGACAGACAGACAGACAGATAGACCAAAATTTCTGGGTTTAAGTAGCCCAAGAAAGACTATTGTCTTTAAAAACTGCGTGCCCCTCTCGATGTTTATCAATCGATCCGCGAGGTAAAGTAGGCAGCCTAAAGCATTTCACAGTGCTACTGCTAACAGCGAAGCTGTTGAGGAAACAGTAATTTTTCGTGTCCGCACTTAAAAACACCAAGAAATTAACGAGCGCGCGCCGTGATGCCGGGACTCGCGGCGAACGCCCGGCAGTTAACGAAACCAAGAAAATGCCTAGCGCTCCATTGTGCGTGCCTCGCAGCGACCGCCAGCGTTCCTGGCGCAAGTTTGTGAAGCGAACCATACCCACTAAGGGAGACTGCCAAGATCTGGCCAGAAACAAATCTCCAGCGTTCGCCCTAATTGGTGGCAACACTTCCCCGGAACAAGAAAGACACGCCTTAGCGAACGCCCTTCTAGGTGATGTCCAATGATTATCACTTCCAAAAAATGAAAGAAGCTAATGTCGTCGCGGCAGCGAAGAGGAAGCACATTGGCTGAATTCGCGGAGGTAAACCGTCGTGATGGTCGTGAAGGTTGCGTACAGCTTCGCTACGTGCAAGTCTTACGCGTTAGTGTGAGCTTCCTTCATTTTTTTTCAGTACAGAACGTTGCACATGTTTCCATTTCTTATAGTTACACACTACGGAAACGTTAAAATGCAATGTTCAAACTTTATTTTTAAAGCTGATCTGCACGATATATGTACCCGACAGTGCCATATAGACGTCACTATAGGCACATAAATACAGTGACCTACGGCCGGGTTACCTTGTTTACACCGCGTCTGGCGTTACTTCTCACTCTCAAACGTCTTCAGAGTGTTCAATATTTAAACGCTAGATCTTTTGTAATGTAACCTATCCTAACACGCCACTGGGTTGATGAACCTAACGCAACCTCATTTAACGTTGCCTGACCTAACCAAACGTAACATAGCCTAATTCACTTTTACGTTATCGAAGGTACAGGTCCTATCATTTAAAGCGCTACAAACTAAAGACTAAACTCACGCAAGAAAATATTTACCGGAACAATGAAATATAAACAAGAAAGAAAAAGGACTCACAGCGCTTTTCCAATTCCGGCTCTTCTGTATAAGGAGGCCAAGACCCAGTCGCTCCGCCATTTGCACCAGTCCAGCCTTAAAGTTAAGAATGTTTTCAGAAGGCACCCTATCTATGGCTGCAATGCTGAGCTAAAGCGCCATCGCACAGAACTCTAGACTCTGCGTTCTGTAAAACATTGAAGGAAGCGACGATAAATGTCAGCTTTACGATATCGTCTTCTGTCTTTCTAAGCCATTTTAATGCGAAGCTTTCATAGTGGGACCCGTGGCTTCCGGTAAAAAAACTAATGCATTTCCCCATAGACCAGTTGCTCGGCCGGAAGGCTATGAGAAGATCTCTGTACACACGGCGCACGCGTGAAACTGGGGTTCCATTGTGTCCAAACCAATTAATCGAAAATCGCAAAAAAGAAACAGTTCTATAGAAGACAATACACGGACCGATCAAAAAGAAAGAATACAATAGCATCTCTTTGTCCTCATGAACCACGTATCGGTATACATACAGATCATCTGTACGTGCGTTTAAGTTAAAAATTGTCGCCTCGGTTGATTCTTCGTTTGTGATTTGGGTATTTAAGATTTAACGATTGAACCAGCCATCTTTTAGCGAGGGTTTTGAAGCACGCCTAATGACAGTTTAGTGTCAAAAAGATTTTGCGCTTTTCTCAACTTTCTTTAGCAAGGGATTATCACTTTTTTCTGGTTATCGAGTCAACAACCAAATGTGCTAGCATTACTTGTAGATTTCGAGATCGTGTATTTCCTGGGAAGTGTGCTTTACAAGAGCTGACCAAGATACTGTTTAGTATCGATATTGTTGTACGGCCGGACCGCCGCGGCGCTGCTACCACGCGCCTGGAGTAGAGGCAGAGCAAACACTGACGGTAATAAACCGTGTTCGCTGTAGCTGGAGTCACCCGTCTGTTCGCCTCTGCGTACACCATTCGAAGTCGTATAAACATGGTGTCAGAACTTGTGCCCGATCATCCGCAAGCCAAGCTGCTTGGAGGAATACGCCTGTAACGGCATCAAACTTGGACAACGCAGCAAACAGAACGGCCGGCACTCCGAATGCCACGCCACCCACCTCAGCAGCAGCGCCGATGGCTTCGTTCACGATACAACCTCCGGAAGCCTTCTGCTTCTCGTCGCCCAACGAGTGGCCGAAATGAAAGAAGCGCTTCGAACGTTTTCGTGCCCCTTCTGGACTCAATGCACACCCTGAAAAACACCAAGTCGACACCCTGCTGTACATCATGAGCGACCAGGCTGTGGACATCTTTGGCACCTTCGACCTCACAGGTGAGGACTGCAAAACGTTCAGCGTTGTGATGGAACGATTTGACGAACACTTCATTCCACGTCGCAACGTCATCTTTGAAAGAGCGCGCTTCAACACTCGGGTAAACAGGAGACAGAGTCTGTAGAAGAATTCGCAATAGCCCTTCACGTTCTTCCAAACACTGCGAGTACGGCAGCCTGAAAGAAGACTTTATCTGTGATCGGTTAGTCGTTGGCATCAGAGACAGACAGCTGTCCGCGAAGTTGCAACTTGGCCCACATCTACCGTTATAGAAAGCCCTAGACGCCACGAGGCAAGTCGAAACGGTGCGGCAGAAACAGGCAGAGCTGAATAATGCCCAACCAAGCGTCAACAAGGTAGGCTTTGCCCACCAGGAGAAGTCGCAAGTCTCTCGCAAGCCCTTCTCTGGCTCTAGTAGTAAGAATACTAGATCATCCTCTCCGCTTTTTACGAAGCATGTGTACCGGTTTTGCCGTTGGCGCGTTCGAGAAAGACACCCACGATCTGCTTTCCCAGCACGGAATGAGAAATGCTGTCGTGCCTGAAGAAGGGTCACTACGCCACTGTTTGTCTCTCCAAATGCGTAGACGCAGTTCAAGCTCAAAACGCTCGAACCGAAAGTGGATTCCTGGGCACGGTGGGACCTTCGTCCACAAAAAATTGGGAAGCAACAGTAAGGGCGTCACCTGAAACAGCAAGGGCGTCCCCTGAAATTCAAGATTGACACTGGTGCTGACAAGATAGCGATACCGCCTGAAACGTTTCGACATCTCGAGCGAAGGCCAGTACGGTCAAAACCGCGTAGACAGCTCCACGAGCCTGATGGGAGACCATTGGCAATACAAGGAATCGCTCGATTACAGCTATCGTATCAAGCTCGCCAGACAACGCACTATATCTACGTTATTGACGAAGCGCGTTGTCCACTTCTTGGAAAGCGTGCTATTGAAGAACTGCAACTAATTGCCTGCATCAACAACGTTCAGCGTGCCATCAAGCCTAACCAGGAATTTCCCTCCCTCTTCGCCGGTCTCGGAGCTATCCAGGGAGCACACCTCATTCCTCTTGAAGACGGAGCCAAGCCATTTGCGTTGAGCTGGCCCCGACGAGTTCCCATTCTGTTGTATGAGAAGACGAAATGAGAACTCCACCGGATGGAGAAAATAGGAGTCATCTCTCGAGTCGAAGAGCCAACCGAATGGTGCGCGTAAATGGTGGTCATGCCCAAGCCCTCAGGAGACGTGCGAATTTGCGTCGACTTCACAGAGCTCAACCGCTTTGTTCTCCGAGAATGGCATCCGATTCCATCTATTGAATCCACACTTGGGCTTCTCTCTGGGGCGAATATGTTTTCAAAGCTGGACGCCAACTCAGGATTTTCGCAGATTCAGCTTGCGGGAGAGAGCAAGGAGCTTACGACGTTCATAACGCCATTTGGGAGGTTCAAGTTTAACCGACTCCCATTTGGCATCTCCTCGGCGCCAGAACTGTTCCAGAGGCAGATGGCTACCATTCTGCAATGTATGAGCCGTGTCATATGTCACATGAACGACATCCTTGTATGGGGAGCCACGCAAGAGGAGCACGACGAGTCTCTTCGTCAAGTACTGCGGAGGCTCGCGGAAGCTGGCGTCACACTCAACGAGACCAAATGCACGTTCTGTGCTACAGAATTGACACACCTGGGACACAAGATTGGACAGCAAGGTATCAGGCCTGATAAGTCCAAGATCACAGCAGTTACAGAAACGACACCACCCACAAACAAACAGAGCTACGAAGGATACTTGGCATGGCGACATATCTGGCTGGGTTCGTTCAAAACCTGCAGCCACTCACGCTGCTGCTGTCGAAAAAACAGGAGTTTGCTGTGGGGTGCGCCGCAACAGGTTGCGTTCGACAAAGTAGAAGAAGCTTCTGTCTAGTAGACCAGTTCTTGCCGTCTACGACCCCGGTAAAAAGACAATAGTCACGGTAGATGCTTCCTCTTTCGGACTCGGCGCCGTTCTTCGCCAGCGGAAAAGAACAGGGAACTATTGCAGTAATCGCTTACTCGTCTCGACTTTTGACAGACACTGAAAAGCGGCGGGCACAGATCGAGAAAGAGGCACTTGCCATTGTCTGGGGATGCGACAAATTCTCTGACTACCTCCGTTAGCACGCAATTTCTACTAGAAACTGACCACAAGCCTCTCGTGCCTATTTTCAACTCGAAGAATCTTGAAGACCTCACGCCAAGGCTACAGAGACTTCGCATGCGCATGATGCGTTACACCTACATCATGGCCTACGTACCTAGAAAGAAGCTTTTAGCTGCCGATTCTCTCTCTCGCTCACCACTACGATCCACCGTCCCATCCGCAGAATCACGTGAACTGGTTGAGGCAATAGATGCCTTTGTCAGGCAGCTCACGGCAAACGTTCCAATCAAACCAGCCTGTCTCGAGCTGCTTCGGAATAGTCAGAAAGCTGTGCTGTACCCTGTGCTGTCAACTTCGGAAATTCTCCAGCAAGGAATGGCCTTCCCAGCGAGACCTACACCAAGAGGTGAAGCCACTCTATCAATTTCGTCATCAACTAAATGTTAAAAATGACCTCCTCTTGCGCAGAACAAGAGTAGTAGTCCCAGGCGCCTGCCAGCCTCAAATTTCGCGCCTGCTACACGAAGGACATTTCGGAATATTAAAAACGCTTGCAAAGGCCAGCGATACAGTTTGGTGGCCGGGCATATCAAAGGACATCGAACAAACTTTCCGTAGTTGTTCGAAATACGTGGAGACAAGTATAAACCGTAAAATGCCGCTTCAACCTACACCTTTCCCGGAAAGGCCGTGGCAGCGGGTGGATACGGATCTGTTTTACCAAAGCAACAAATGGTGGTTAATCATCGTCAACTACTACTCCAGGTACCCCTAAATCGCGCTGCTGAACAAGCTTACTGCAGCTGAGGTGATCACCATTGCAAGTCAGTCTTGGCACGCCATGGGACGCCTGAGATAGTTGTTATCAGACAACGGCCCGAAGTTTTCCCGTGTAAGAGGATCCCAGTTTGCAGACTTTGCACGAGACTGGTTTCCGACACATAACCTTCAGTCCCTCCCTACTCACAGAGCCAATAGCATTGGTGGAAGCTGCCATCAAGATCATCAAGACATCTATGTCAAATACGGCAGGATCCCAGTATATTACCTTGCTGGACTACAGGACTACAACATTGAAGAACGGAATACAGCCCTGCCCAGCTCCTTCATGGGTCGCGCTTGCGGCACCAAGCTATCTCAGGCAGCCATAGAATTACTTCCTGCAACGCCCGACACCCTCGCAGTCCGGGCGTTCGGAATAGCAAGCCGGAAGAACCAACGCAAATATTACAACAGTCGTCATGGAATCAGGGATATAGTTGATCTTCTGAACGGCGAAGAAGTTTGGATGAGCGACATGCAGAAGAAAGGCAAGGTAGGGGACACCGCCTCCGAACCAAGGTCTTCGATCGTGGACACTGGGTATAGCGTTGTGCGTCATATCCAAACTCACTTGGTACCCTTGCCACGAATGCAGGAGTTTATACCCCCTGCGGAGCAAGCACAAGCAGAAGCCGGTGCAGTGACGCAGCGCTAAGACACATCGCATGGTCACACCCGAAGCGGTTGCTGCAGCATCCCTGCCGAAAACCAACATAGCATCTTTTCTTTCGGAAGGAGAACCTACATAGCCTCTTTTCTTTCGGAAGGAGATGTACGGCCGGCCGCCGCGGCGCTACTACCGTGCGCCTGGAGAAAGAGGGAGAGGAAAACACTGAGGTTAATAACCCGTGTTCACTGTAGCTGGAGTCACCCGTCTGTTCGCCTCTGCGTGACACCAGTCGAAGTCGTATTAAACAGATATGACTTTGCATCAATGCAGAAAGAAGTGAATGGGAATCCAAAGTTAACTTAAGTAGTCAAGCGATTAACAGTCAGAGGTCATGTGATTGTAATCCTAGAAGTTTGGTGCTCATTTTTTTGCACCTCTTCCATGTTCCTTTTATATTGGGAGGGGGCGGGGGCAGATTTAGATTTTGCAAAAGCTAATAAATTCTTGTGGCCACTTTACCATGTTCCTGTTTAGTGGTTACAGAATACATTCTTTCAAAAAAACTGTGACAATATTGTTTGCCGTTTTCAAAAAAATCCTTTGATATGTCATGTTAGGCGTTTTGAATGAGCAGCTATTCCTACACACGAAAACATCTTTTAGTGCCAATTTATCAGGAGATGAACAGCTTCGTCCAATTTAAAACAATGGGGCTTCTGTCAAGGCGCCGACATCCACCTTTTGCACTTTCTGCCATCACAATTACAGCTATCATAACGTTTGGCTAAAACTTTCTTACGCCGGCAAAGATTCCTGGGTGTCCCCGTTTGCCGTCACCAGGTTCACTCGAGGTTCCGGAGGACGGCAAACTGAAACTTGACTAGCCTCAAATATCGACTACATGAATTTAGGTGTACTGTAAAGTACACCTGTAAAGCTGTCAAAGAGAGGAAAGGCAATCACACGGCGGCGCCCGCAAAATACTGGCGTCTTTGGACGACATTTGCCTCGAAGTAAGCAGATATAGGAACATGTTATTTTTGTTTTGTAGTGAATTAGTCGTTTCAACGGTTTTTTTTTAATTTTCGATAGAAAACATTAGGTCCATGTTCATTCGCAATTAAAACAACGCTATTTCTTGCAGCTCTGTATATACGTTGTCTCTAAAATACACTAAATATTTTCACTTTGGTAAAAAATATTGACGTTTATGAAGTATGCTTCCAGATAATGTTTGTTGGAAAGGTTTTTCCCTATAAGTACTTCTTGTTTAGATTTATTTTGACTTTTGACCACGGCGAATGAATCCAGAAACAACCAGAGACAACCATTCTCGTATTCAACTAGCGCAAGAAAAATACCATCTTCAAAAAACGTTTTCACGCACCATCAGTCGCAACCGTATCACCAGCGTACACACCCTCTTTTGAAAGTTCTCTTTGTTTTCACTAACATTGAGCCACACAGAAGCCTCGAGAACTTGAGTGCTCTTTGACTACGCTATGCATGTCTTTCTTCTTTGTGTGACTCTTTGTTGCCACGGCTCGTCTTGTTTTATTTCTTCACAATGCGAATCTTAAAGCTACATACGCACCACTTCGTTTGGCATAGATGGCACGAGGTGTCTTCAAATTCTAAAATAACCCTTGGAACTGTCGATTCCATGAGGATGTCATTCGAAATCAAGAGTACGGTGCTCTCAGGTGCCTTACGCAAAATACAAAAAATATTTGCCAGAGAAAGAGTGCACCCACGGTTGTGTCGCGTCTGTCTCCTTTTTCGTAGCCCTTCTTTTCGTTTCTCTATCCGAGACGAAACAAATTAACTTGGGGGCATCCTTTTTTTAAGTTTGATGCATAGCAGCAAGCACGCGCAGCGAATGAGAAAAAGTAGGAAACCGCGCGCACGGCGGCTCTCAAGGCAAAACAATGCAAAAAATTGCGTGCGCTTCCGTGTTGACAGCATTGTAGAGGAAAAAGGCAGTCGGGGACGGCAGGGGCTCTTACTGGGACCTCTACTATTTGAATGCACCGCACGTTCTCGTTTCTCGAAGTAAGGTTCTTTGAATGCTATTCTCTTCCGAGCCAGAAAAGGCGCCCGCTCTCTTTGCGGGAGATTAAAGTTAGAAAAACGGCAACAAGGGACTGTCCGAGTGAAACGGCGAACAAAGTGGAAACAAAGTTTGTCTTCAACAGTGGTTCTTTCCTGTGTCTTGCGCGACTCTGGGAAGATAGGGTGGTTGTTTGCTTTGCGTTTCCCGCTCCCAAAAAAAACTATTCTACGAGTAAAAGCACAAGAAAAATTGGCACTTCAAGTTTAGTGGGTTTTAATGGCTGAACCTACACCTGATCTATTATACCCACCGTAGTGAGTGGCCACATGATTATTTAGACAACCTGATTGTCCCTCTAATGCCGGAAATGTAGACAAAGGTATTTTTGCATTCTGCCGCTATCACAAAGTTTGCGACTTGGTTGTGATTCGAGCATGGTCCTCGTAATATGCAGCTCAATGTCTCAGGCACTGAGCCGCCATGCCATTTTTCCAGGCAGGCGTAACAGGTGCGAGGTCAAGTGTAGCGGAATTGAATCGAAACCACGACACCCGCACACTGATAAGTACCCAGCATCCGAGGTAGACACTCAAAAAACGCCGATGATGATGATGATTATTGCTATTGGTTTGCCATTTCTAGCGGGTTGACGACATGTCATCTTACCAAAAAGGACTAATATACCTGTTTTATACTGTTACTTAACACTACCGCTCCTTAGGACAGGCACAAAAAACTCATTAGGCAGGAAATATTTTTTTTTGCTATTACAGGTGGTAACTGTCCTAAGAAGTATTCCCCTCTCTGCTTTTCGTCCACCAGCATTCTAATCTTCTCTCCGTCGCCTCGACAGCCTTGAAGTTAACTTCCTCTGTGCTATCCTTAAATGCTAGGGCTTCTGGAAACCGAATATTTCCCTCATGCAGATTTCGATGGATACCCTCGCATTCTAACACTATGTGCCGCATAGTTTGTTTCTTTTCCGCAGACCATGCATACCCCATCATTTTGTGAATACTTATCCACAAAGCTCCTAGTTCGCAAGCAACCTGCTCTAGCCTCAAAAAGCAAAGCACTGCCCTAGGAACACTGTCCGCCATCAGCCAAGAAACCCGAGACACCATTGAGTGCCTAAATTTCAGGCTGTTATTGCAGGACGATCGGTTCACGCATTTTTTCGCTCTAGGGTGAAATAACGTTTGCCTTTCACTTGCATTCATTGACCTTCTTATTAAGGCAAAGCATGCCTTTCTTCTTTCCCAGTGTGGGTGAGGTCTGAACAAGCACGAAGGCGTCTTCAGACAGCGGGCGAGGTTGAGGCAGAACTTTGCAGAACTACCTCGATATCGTCGGACCCGCAGTGAGATGTATCTATTTGGAAGTGCACATTGTCCTTTCCAATAAACCATGCTTTTTTAAGCCATATTCATGATTCCTTCACCATAAAACTATGTTTTTAAGGGCCATTGGCAGGGTGATATAGAATGCTTTGATGGGAAATTAGACGCGTATCTGCTTGCTTTGCTCCAGGTAACGTCCAAAGAAGACATCTGGAGCTCCAGATATTGTCTCCAGACTAACTGTACGATATCTGGAGACAATATCTGGAAAGACGATAACCTTCGCCGCCCCTCCAACGCAGCGCCATCTCGTGTCTTTTTTTAAACTGAAGCTTTAGTACGCCAATATGCCCTGCAAGAAGGCCAACTTTATCTGGCGATGGCGTGAATGGGCGTGGTGAAGTGAAAGAAAAAAACGCTTGCCGTGGCCGGAATCGAAAATGGGGCCCTCACGTTATGATGCTGCCATGGGTCCTAAGGCATCATTTCGACATGGTCGAAGCGAACGCCAAGCAGCAGGTACAGGATTCACGCCGCACACCCCAAAAACCAAACATTAGGCCTACGCAGCGCACACCCGAGAGTTGCTGTGGGTATTCTGGAAACGTAGTGCCTACCTCCAGAGCAGCACATCCTCGCAGTGTAGGATTGGCCAACCAAAGAATCCATACCGAGAAAGGATCGCGTTCAACCATCGTCGTCGTTAGACGGAGGGGTGCAGGATCATTCCTCCCCCACTTACTCTGTTCACTTCCCATGATAATACAAGCGAGGGTCGAATTATACTCCTTTTCTTATGTTCGCATTTCTCACGCTGCCATCTGCTGGGACATCAGGCGTCTTTCTATCGCCTTCTGTTTTGTTTTTTTTAACCAAACACAGCTCCGATACTCCTTGAGAATTTTTTCGTGGGAGCAAGCCGTCCGCTTTGAGCCGTGCTCCCAGTCATCCGCGGAAGAACCACTTCTCGCCAACCGGAAATGGCGACACGGAAGCTCCATAAGGGAGCGCCCACCTAGCGCCCGTCTGGAAAGGAGTTTTCTATAACGTATACTAGGGGAAATCTGTCGCTCTAATCGCGGGCCGTCTTAGGCGCCAACACAGTAGCTAGCAGCGTTTTCCTCCTACCTGGCTTGGCCAACCACACACCTTCCTCTCGCTCCTGCATATAAAAGCAACGACAAACTGCAACGTTTTTTTTTGTTTGTCTTGCGTGATGCTTTCAAACAATTCCTGACAAATAAATATCTTGTGCCTCGTCTGCTTTATAACTGCAAACACTTTCACGAGCTTTCGCAATAAAATTGTCGTTTGTTTGAAGCCAGAGGCAACTTTTCGACTGTTCATGAGCCACGCCAAAGGCAAGCGAACGTTCCTACGCGATACATAACGGGAGGTCCTAAACACTGACGCCAGTGTAGGTTCAGTGTAGGGGGTGGCGAACACCTGATGGGCCCCCGCGAAGTCCAGTGCCCTAGGCCGTGACGGTTTCCTGGGTTGCGAGGACAGAGGTCCGCAGAGCCTTCTCGCAGTAGAGCAGGCGGGAAAATGGCAAAAATGGTCGCGCGGACACTCACACAGGGAGTGGAAGAGTGTTTCCAGCGCGCCACATAAGTTGCAGTGAGGGGAGTAGAATGGTACGGTTGGCTGTGCACAAGGGGAGTGCGGCGTGGGAAAGTGGGGTTTTTAAGAGCCGCCACATGTGAGCTGCCGGCGAAGTAAGTGGAGGGTGCGGGGGAGGTAGGTTCGTCGGTTCGTGATAAGGCAATGCATTGAAATTGCGAAAGCACAGAATAGACCATTATAGATTACGTTCTTGGACATTAAAGGGGCATATGACAACGTAAACAGAGAACGGCTGTGGAGAATGCTGAAACTCCAGGGATTAGATGAGGAGTTAATACAGTTCCTTATGGCAATCTATAAAGACAATAGAGTGCACCTTACATGGGAAGGACAGAAATGCGCCCAGCAGGTCAACATCCATCGGGGACTGAAAGAGGGAGGCAATTTGAGCCCAATACTGTTCATACTCTACATGGCAGGGTTAGAAATACAAACTGGGAGAAAGTCAAGTAGGGTTTAGCCTAACCCATTAGCTGCAAGGCGAAGTGGTACAACAGCATATTCCGGGAATGTTATACGCAGACGACATTGTTCTTTTAGCTGATAACCAAACCGATATGCAACGGCTAATAAATATTAGCGGTCAGGAAGCCACCGACCTCGGGTTAAATTTTAGTGCAGAAAAATAGGGAATAATGGCTTACAATGACGCTACCACTGACGTAGTGTCTATCCAGCAAGGCGAATTACCTAGAGTGAAGGAATATAAATATTTGGGAGCGTGGATAAACGAAGGGAATAACTACTGAAGAACTCACGAGGAGCAAGTTAAGGTTAAGGGATAGCGAAACGCAGCTATAATGAAGCATAGAACTCTGTGGGGGTATAACAAATATGAAGTAGTAAGAGCAATGTGGAAAACGTAATTGTTCCAGGTCTCACGTTTGCGAATGCTGTGCTCTGTTTAAAATCAGACGTTCTATCAGGCCTTGAAGTAAACCAGAGAACGGTAGGACATTTGGCCTTAGGCGCGCATGGAAAAACAACTAACGAAGCAGTTCACGGAGATATGGGCTGGGCGTCGTTTGAAGTTAGAGAAGCACAGAGTAAAATATGCTTTGAGATGAGGTTGAGAGCAATGAATCAACGAAGGTGGGCAGCTAAGGTTTTTAGGTACCTGTACTTGAAAAGCGTGGACACGCAGTGGTTAAGGAAGACTAGAACGCTAACAATGAAATTCGGAAAGAACAGTGGAGAATCCAAAACAGCCAAGGTGACCCAAAAAGAGGCAAGGCAGATTGAAACGAATGAATGGAGGGAAAAATGTAAGCTAAAACGTCGTTAGAGATGTACAGGGCTGAGAAATTCAACATCAGAAAGGAAAATTTCTACGATAATTCCCAGGGCAGTGCTTTGCTTTTTGAGGCTAGAGCAGGTTGCCTGCGAACTAAGAGCTTTGTGGGGAAGTATTCACAAAATGATGGAGTATGCGTGGTCTGCGGAAAAGAAACAGAAACTATGCGGCACATAGTGTTTAGAATGTGAGGGTATCCATCCAAATCTACATGAAGGGAATATTGGGCTTCCGAAGCCCTAGGATTTAAGGGTATCACAGAGGAAGTTAACTTCGAGGCTGTCGAGGGGACGAAAAGAAGATTAGAATATATGCTGGTGGACTAAAAGGAGAGAGGGGAATATTTCCTAGTACAGTTACCACCTGTAACAAAAAAAGTATTTTGTACCTAATAAGCTTTTTGTGCCTGCCCTAAGCAGCGCTAGCATTAAACCAAGAGTGTAAAACATGGGTATATTAGTTCCTTTTTGGTACCATTGCATGTCATCACCCCGCTACAAAGGGGAAACCAATAGCAATCATCATCATCCTCGGGGGGAGATTATAATGTTGAGTTATATCCCTGTACGTGAGAAAGGTAGCGTGGGACATTTCGGGGAGGAGGTGCTGGAGGAAAAACTTTATTTTGAGCCTGGTGATATGGGAGTACTTAGTCCAGGAGACCATGGGCCACCGTGCTGTCTCAGCCCTGGACACAAGGAGGTGCTGTGCATCCAAGCCGGCGCTGGCCGTCAGGTTCTCGCACAGGTCAGGGAGGGGAAGGGAACATGGGTAAACGTGGGAGAGCTGGGTTGTGTGCGCACCACAAGATCAAGTGTATGACGGTACATGGGCTAGTTCAGAATTTACATGTCGCATGGTATTCGGTGGGGTACATCCGATATAGCCAGGTTGGGTGAGAAAAGGTGTCTGTTTGAAGCCTCCGGAGCATTACGTTTTCTGTTTTAATAAGCTGCGGCTGACGAGGGGGAAAATGTCTTGATGTGCGGCTAATGGGTGATGTCTTGAAATGTGAGCAGGGGAATGAGGCTCGGTGTTTCCTCGGAGCCTGGGAGGAGATTCTCAGGCTTGTCTATGGCAAAATTATTGCCCATTAGTGAGGAGTGTCCCGGGGCCCAAACAATAACGATTTTTCTGTTGTAGGAGTGTTGAGCAAGGAGATTCCACGTAGTTGAGGCCACGTAACCTGACAAAAAGCTCCGACAGACGGCTTGACAGTCCGCAATTACAAGCGTTGCTCGGATGTCAATGTGTAAGCGTAAATGGCAGGGGCTTTTTAAGGAGGATATGCACTTTGAAACACTGAAGCTTTTGCATTCTCCGCGCAAATCAAGCAACAACCGACATTTGAACGCTCTCTGCAACCACACCTTAAGACACACAAGGGCAGGCGTCCTCTGGATTTTCTGCATTCAACAGCACGATGCAATGTCTCTTGTTCGTGCTCGCTTATATCTCGCCCCTACTCGACAAAATTTATAGCCCGTAGTTCATTTCCACGTGCTATTGTGAAATGCACTTTTACGTGTTCTCCTATTAAAATAACCCTGGTAAGCCCGGTTCTGTGCTTACGTTATGCTTCGAATATTCTTCAGGGTTCCCTTGCCCATAATAACGCGGACATATGTGATCCATGGTTGCAGTTCTAATAGTGTGAAACGGTCCTGCCTATATATACTCCCCTTGCAAGCCTTCTCACACTTTGGCTGGGCGGCTCAATGAAGTGGCAGGCAGCGTGGGAAACCAAAATTTGTCATTTACGTCACTCATGAAACACTATCGTCTTCAAAATACTCTGTAAACTCTCAATGGCGCTGTTGTACCTTTGGCTCTTTCAGAGGCGAAATTAGATGATCTGATAGCATTTGCAAACGTCCAACACACGCTCTGAAATTTGCCCTGTTATCTCCAATGGACTATAGGAGCGGGTAAGGGCAGATGGTGCCTTCGTATTTTGAGGCCCACGAGCTGGCCCAAAAACAACCTTCTGTGCCGGCTCACTGAACAATTATTTTCACAAAACGGAAAGTTGGGCGAGTTTGTACGTATTTATCAGGTAATGTAACAGCGCAATAAACAGCGAGGGACACAGAAGAAATTCACAATTTCTTCTGTGTCCCTCTCCGTTTCATTGCGCTGTTACATTACATAAATTATTTTCGCGCGTTGCCTTCAAGCATTGTTATTATCTCCACACAGAAACCACTTTAGTGAGCAGACAAAAACTGCATGGTGACCTTCGAGATATGCTGGTGGCCAAAACAATTCCAGAGAGCGCGAATTACATTTTTCTACCAAACATTTTGGCGAACAGTGCCTAATTGGCTCTAAACAAATGTACACTTCTAAGCAAAATTGGAGCTCCCGCAGCACGCATTGTCGTGGTAGAAAGAGGTGGTTGGTTGGTTGTGGTATGCGGGAGAGGAAAAGGAAAGGAAATGCAGTGGAGATACTTTGAGCTCGGCAGGGCGCTCAGCTGCATACAACCCAGTGTAGGGGAAGGGAAGCAGAGGGCGAGTAACAGGATAGTGTGGAGAGAGACAGAGAGAGAGAGGCAAAAAAGTATACAGGGAGCTGTCAGTCCAAGAAAGCTGTCAGTCCGGGCACATCAGTCAGTCACAGCAATCCGGGCTACAGCCACTGCGTGAGGCCGGTCGTATCCAGGTAATGGAGCAGATGGGCGGAGACTTCCCGTTGGGTTGCCGCAAGCCCCTTCAGGAACAGAAGGTTCTTCATGCCGGAGCTGGAAGGCATCGACGCTGGAGCGCTCGGTGGAGCTCTGCTCTCGGCCCCGCGTTGCGGGGGCAGAAGCAGAGTAAGTGCTCCAGCGTCTTTGGTTCCGGAAGTCCACACATGTAGCGGAGTGCTTGCGCCCAGTGTCGGTGCAGGCGCTTCGCCACACTGCAGCAGTGAAGCCGCATGCGGAGAAGCACGCATCGGGCGTCGCTGCTGATGCCTGCAGGCAACGGTGGCAGCATTATCTTGCAGCGGAGTATCATTTAGCAATCGATAGAGCTATACCCAATGGTTCTATAACTTGGTCGTATGCTCAAGTCACCAGTTTCTGCGTGCTTAGGTCATTGCGCACGCACCGGGGGCCTCCTGTGTTAGTGCCGCACGATGAACTCATCGCCGATAGCAGCTCTTTGGTTAGCGCGGGACGTTATCATTTAAAGCATAAGCAAGTGAGCGTTACATCCCTGACTGAAAAACTGAGAGTCGATGTCACAAGCGGAAGTTTTGAAACCCTCACAATTATTCATTGCCGGGTGGCATCAATTATACTTGTCAATCATTTCTAGATCAGCGTAGAACCTTTCTTTCGTTCACCTGGTGGAAACTTACCAATCACATCGAATTTTTTATCCGTAGCGTCTCTCAGAACTACATCCCCCTTACCTTACTACACGCCTGGCCATTCTATCAGGATCGAAACGTGCCATGGCATCAACGGCGATTTGTACATACATACCGCCGCAAAGAGAGGCACAGCGAGGAGGCCTTCCGGAGCCAGCAATGCATCAGCAAGTGTAGCCCAGCGATAATCGCCTCGCGTTACTCATTATTCAGAGGGCTCACACAAAAATTCAAGAAAGGCCTCTCTAAAATCAGAACAAGAATACCGCAAAAACCTAACGAGAGACCTGCCGTACGACAAAACACTTTGTTGTGACAACAGAAGTCCTCTTGTTACGGCAAAGCCATCTGCTTTTACGGCACACATTCTGTCGTAACGACAAAGTCATTTTTTTCAACGACAAACATCCCTGTTGTCACAACAGAACAGTCATTTACGCTACTTCTCAAATGTGCAATAACGTTCCAACAATGTGCAACTACTGATGGAACATCAGGATCTCGACAAGACAGGAATTCCGCGCGACGGAACATCAAAATCAGGACAGGAATACGAGACACGAAAGAACATCAGAAGCGCGACACGACAAGAATACGACAAGAGTACGACGCGCGAAAATACAGCAAACTACAGAAATTTTTCTTGTCGTCGTATTTGACTGGGCTAGGTAAAAAGATGAAGCATATAGCAACCGACAGCGACGGCCACTGTTCACGATGAAACGAATTAAACGGTGGTTGCGAGAGATGGAATGGGGAGAGGAAGGGGACGACGCCACACAAGGCAGGGCAATTGGTTGAGGGGGACGAGGCCTGCATGCGATTAAATGCCACCTTTAATTCTTGCTAGTCGTGCTCTGGCATGAATTACGATCGCTGCGTAGCAGAAGCCAGACGCAGGGATTCAACCGGGGTGGACGAACCCAGCACAATCTGTTTTTCGCCCAACGATCAGATCCATTTTTTCACGATTTTCTCGTTAGTTCGGCCGTCCGCAAAATTGCCGGGCCAAAAATGGCACCAACGTCCGATAAGCTTGATCGATGCTCTCGCTTCCGGGCTTAAGCGGATGAAAAACGAGCTTGCAGAGACTAATTGTCCAACGCTTTTACAGTACGGAAGTTACAATGTTTCTCCGCTTCTCTCTTTGTTGCATTTGCCTCTCGGTTCATGCTCCCAGAGATTAGGTTTTAAGTAGGTAAATTTAGTAGCAACACACATCCCTGTCCTTATCGACCCAAAGAACTTCCTAGTGCGCTCTAACGCCAGCATGCCTTACTACGTTGTTCGTATAGATTGCGAAAAGCCCTCAGTTAAGGCTGAATCAGTTACCGTTCCTCCGCCCTATTTTCTGCATTACTGACATAATACTAGCGAAGACGGCTTCATTTTTTCTTTTTTTTATCTGCAGCGTGAATCGGCGGCAACTTCTCTGGAGACTACCAACGACAGTCTAATCATTGCCGTGGACATCTGGTAATAAAAAAAATGGAGAACATAGCCGCAAAACAGTGTGAACCGCACGGCTTTGGAGTGTGTGCGAGAGCACTTTAAAAAGTTTACAATGTTACGCAGGAATTTTCATGAGGAGTTCCCACAAAAAAAATACCCAAGAAAATTTGGCCGAAAGAAATGGGTTGTGGGAATGGTATAAAAGAAACAATTTTAAGGTGCAGCGCCACATTCCGAACCAAATGCTTCTACCATCGGCCTTAGTAGAGAATGCCGTTTGCTAATTAGATGGGAAAAATTGCTTATATTGGAATGACCCGCTAACTTATTCTTCTGGGGAAAATTCATAAACGAGGGGTCACAACGCATGAGACCTACCGAAGCACAAATTATGGCTACACATCCTGTAAGAAAACTTCAACTATAAGGAAAATTCAAATCAACTAGCAGATCCTGTAAACAGGGTCGAGGGCACGGATAAGAATAAAATTGTTACATCCGAGGTCCCCACTGTGTTGGAAAAAAACAAATATTTCTCGTTGACCCGACAATATTTAGTGATTATGACTTAACACAGGAATTTGGGGCTGTAAAAGGCCCTATTCGATCAGTAGCGACGCCCGCATTAACGAATACTGTAATGACAATGATTATTCAACATTCGCACAACACAGCGCCGACGAAGGCAACGGCGGTAAGAATCTAGTTTTCAATGGACACATCGAGAAACACGCAATCAAACCAGCCTTCGTTTCAACCTCCCTGTTATCCACAATAATTATGGTAAACTTAGTATAGCGTTTTCCGGAGCTGTAATCTGGAATCTTCTGCCTTTAGATATTAAAACTAACGCCAATTTTACGAGAAGTGTAGAAGTGATCTTTCGTGATGGAAAGTATGTATCACCATTGTAGCCAAACGGCATTTCTTTACAGTGTTGTCTTCTCTTGATGTGTGTAAAGTGATTTTCCCAATGAAATGTTTATGACCCGCGTACATTTCATGAAGCCTTTACTGCATGGGCCCCGGTACTAGCCAGTTGGCTAAGGGCCCAGATGGTAAATTGTATTGTATGCAAAGAATGAAATAAACGTTCTTTCTTTCTTTATATGAGGGCCCACTTGAAAGCGCAATAAATGCTAACTCACATACTGTAATACTGCCCAGCATGGGTTATCCCCGACATCTTATCACGGGTGTTCGACATCACCGTCTTGCCACTATTACATCACTAGACAACGGAACTCTTCGCTATGCACGACAGCCTCGACAACTTCATGTACGAATGCCACCTCCAATCGAACCTAAATTTCACACCATAAATCCCTATCCGTATATCACTTCTTAAAATTCAAATTATTTATTAAATTACTGCATTCCCAACGCCGATAGTGCTTGCTTACTCTAACAAACCTTGAGTCGATTCTTTAGTCATTCGCTTACACATTTTAGACTGCCATATGTACCAAAACATCTTGTCGCCTTTAACGCGCGTTGACATGGTAGTTCTCTTTTCGCTTTATCTTTCAGCGTTTTAGGCGTGGTGTCGAAGCGTAAAAGCCCCGCCCCATTCCTTCCTGCCGTGTGCGGTGTGCAGGATTCATAAGCAAAATGATTAAAATACGTCGCAAACGGAGCGGTGAAAGTCAGGGGGCCCCGTCCCAGAGCAATGCTGCGCCCCAGAGCGACGCCCGCGACCGGAGGTTCTTGCATACGTCACCGAGAAGCGAGGCATAGGCACACACGCTGGCGCGGAGCGAGAAGTGGAAGAAGAGGGAAGAAACGAGGGAGGGCGCGGTTCCTGCTCAGGCGTGCCAGAAATAAAGGGACCATGAAACATCTTTCTCTGCTTCCCTGTAGATCTTAAAGGCTTTCGGACTGTAGTCAACACACCCATTTAGTACTTAGAATAGGGGGTGATGAAATACTTCAGGCTAAATTACTGATCTACTCCCATCAGATAACATGGAAACTTGCCCAAAAGATTTTCCTATCTTTCCCGATAATGTCATTCTTCGAGCACTTGAATTACGTCATTAGAGCGATGTAGCGGCTATTGGGCGTCTTTCTTTCAGTTGCAGCAACAAATGCATTCGGTAGCCACATGAAAAATTGGCCGCAAAAGCAAATCAGAAACGGAAGGCGGATCTGACGCGACAAACAAGTCACGCAGTGCCGCTTTTTGCTGGCGATAACGAAAGCTCTCACATTGCTTCCAAACCCGCAGGAAAGACTGAGAGCGTTTATCGGAAGTTTTGCAGAGACCCTTTACTATTAGCTGTAAACGAGGTGTTTTCATTTAATTTACACTTCTACACGTTAACACCACGTCTCCCCTTTCTGGAAACTTTGTAATTTTCCCAGCGTGTCGCTAGGTCATTCCGGGATTGCTTCTGGAAACGGCGAGAACCTTGCCTATGAAACGAACAAGGGTTTCTTTTTTCTTTTTACAATTTGAAACATTTCCCGAACACTGTATACGGTTTGACTTTCTAAAGTTCTGGATATTATACTTTGTTCAGCTCACACAAATGCCGCCCTCGCCCCAACAGAAGCCTTCGGTCAGAATGACATTTACGTGCCTAGTTACGACTCAGTACTCCCCTACATCTTAAAAACGCGCCTCGCAGTTTTCCTAAGTATTTCGCTGAGAAGATAAACCGCATACCTTTTCGTTTCTCCTGTTTGCCTGCACGAGGGTGTCGAAGCACAGGACATCCACGTACTTCGCTCGCAATCTGCGCACCACAATGTGCTGGTATTGACTTAGAAGCCTTAAACCTGGCCTTGCTGAACAGCCCCTGCGTATCTATTTATTTTGATGCAGCATAATTGCTGTGAAAGGAAGTGAAAGCGTGTTGCACTGGCAACTATTGCGCAGCATGGAGCGACCCGCGACACAGGCCGCAAAGCCCCGGGTTCCGCGAGCCATCATTTTTGCTACTTTATCGTGGATTTGCGAAGGTAGCTAGGTAACCCGGACACTGTGTTATGTTATGAGCTCAAGAAAAACAAACTTAAACTCCTGTGAAAAAAGATACATTTCAAGCTTTTAGGTCACATACATGATGTGAAAAGCGCTACAAGGCAGAATAGCAGCACGAACACAGAAAAAGCGCTGTAAAAACTGAATTTTTAGGGCAGCGTACTTATGTACGCAAGAAAAATCATGTCCTGACATATCCTACGTTTTTTGGGGCAAGACGACTGACATATGCAGCAAGATACTGCACATTATCCCATGACAGGCGTATATAAATATTAAAAATGCAAATATAAAACATAATAGCAACCAAAACCTAACCGGAACTAATAAGAAAGCGTTAGTATGTAAAGGCCGAGGAGGCATGCCAGGAGTGAAAGCGCAGCCATATTTTTGGGGGGCCGGATTACTGAAGCTGCGGCGGAACCGACGCGAGTGCGGTAAAGGGGAACCTGAATCGCTTATGACTCATGCGCGCCTAGAAGAGGAAGCAACGCGAGTGCGAAGCTGGGCTGGCGCGGGATGGCGTCACGAGCCTGCTCATCATCATCTTAATTATCAGCCTTTATTTGCCGCTTTTCCTCCCCTCTATTGCTAAGATGAAAAGGGTCCAGAGACCTGGCCAATCATCCTTGGTGGGCCTATATGCGGGCTCAACTTCATCTACCTCTAACGTTGAACCCAAGCAACATAAAGGTAGTCGTACGTCAATCATCGCGTGTCCGTTGGTGATATTAGACTTCAAAGTGTAACACTAAGTCGTAAGTCAGGCCGGAACACTCCTGCGTCCCCTCCCCGGGTAGGACGCGAGCAATTCAAGGTACCCAGGATGTGGTAACCCGTCCCAGCCAATGGGAATTTACTTTTCACATCTCGGGGGGCGCCGGCTCTTTCTCGCCAAGAGTCACTTATTGCTTGCACATAAAGGGAATACGAAACGAAATGCCACTTTGTTGAATTTCAGTGAAATAGCCTTTTGCAATTCACTCAGTTCAATTCCAGTCGCGGAAAACGCTTTTCAACAAGAAAACGAAAGGTAGGAAATATTTTGAAGCTTAACGTCCGCTGACTTGAAATGCATCTTGATTCATTG
Organism: Haemaphysalis longicornis; assembly: GCA_013339765.2. Taxonomy (NCBI): domain Eukaryota; kingdom Metazoa; phylum Arthropoda; class Arachnida; order Ixodida; family Ixodidae; genus Haemaphysalis; species Haemaphysalis longicornis. The sequence goes on from CM023456.1 coordinate 87,215,775, forward strand.
TATAATTAACTGATGTCTTCCGTATAATTTGTAAAGGTGTTGTTAGTATTGACAATGCGAGAAAAGGTTTATAATAAAACTTCATTCAATGCTTTCGAGCTCGCCGAGCAGACATCTAAACCTATTTAGGGCTTCACATAAAACGGCGCCATGTATTTAAGTTCCGCCAGCACCGGATTATTAGCCAGCCATTATATTCATGAGGATAGTAGGCTACATCAAAATAAGGAAGACAGGAAAATTTGTTCTCATTTAATACAGATGTACCCTATATACTTATCCGATTCATGGCATAAAAACGGTGCTCATTTATAGACCGGATGTGCCTGCCTCAAAAACCTAATAAAAACGCACCCGAAATGGAGGAACCTTATTACGCAGGAGAGACATACGATTCCACAGTCCAAGCAACCGGACAAGCATCATTAACTGCAATGTTTGAAAATGGCCAAACGGTTGATTGATTGTAGGGTTTAACGCGCCGACGCAACGCAGGCGATGAGGCGCGCCTTAGTGGAGGGCTCCGGGTTAATTTTGACCACCTGGGGATCTTTATCGTGCGCCGAAATCTCGTACACACGGGCGTTTTTGCTTTTCGCCTCCATCAGAAAAGCGGCCGCCGCGGCCGGGAATCGAACCCGCGACCTCGTGCTCAGTAGCGCAACGCCTTAGCCACTGAGCCACCGCGGCGGGTAAATGGCCAAACGGTATTTGCGTCGTTCTTACGTTCTTACAGACGGTTTCAGTATGAACATGTCTTAGCAGACTTAGGGATGCCGCAAGGATCTCTCGATTTGTTGTGCGAAGATTACGAGTTGAAAATCATGTGGCTGAATATTCACTACTGACTCGTAGGTTGCTACAGTGCCCGTTCAAGGACTTGAATGGTTGCATTAGTACAGCATCGATAAGAGCATTTGTGCGCAAATCGCTCGTGCTGCCGTATTTTTTGAAGCGCTGAAGCGTGGATGTACAAAGTTGGAAACACCTGCACAGTATACCTTCGCATCTACAACTGGCTGAAACGCGGAGCTGTTGTATCAACATTCTTGTAAGTGCAGTGCCACGCGTCCTCATATTGTGTAGCAATATTGTTTCTGTTTATGCGTAGTCACGGTGTACAGTGTTATGTATCCGACCCAAATACTCCCACCCTTCATTCAATGACCGTGGTCAGTTTTCACCAACCTTCAACTACTAATTACCAGTAGATTGGCTGGATAGACCCCTATTTCAATACATACATGATTGATTTAGGAGTCGAACTGTCTGGGTTTTTGCATTAGTTTACTCCTTTGCACTTTCTCTCGAGTCCGGTCCCCTTGTGTACAATTTTTCCGGATGCAGCCAATACGTTGTGTGTTTTGCGTATTAGAGGTCCTGCCCATTACTGAACTGCAAACATTTTACGTTTGCCTGACACCTTTTGTTAGATCGCTTGGCGATTCAATGCTGCCAGCAGCACAGGAAATACAAAGTCAAACTGATTCCGATGCAGATCAGCCAACTACACCCCTGCCGTACTTACAAAACATGTCCAACAAATCCACGTGATAAGGTGCTTCTGAACTTCAATTATCGCAAAATTAAAAAAAAATGATTGGGTGATCTGGAGCGTTCTTGCCTTAGCTAAGCATGCTGGTATCAGTTTGTTTATTTGGGTGCGTGAGGAGGAACAAATGGACGTCGCTTGTTGTCTGTAGCGTGCGTGCATAGAAAGGAACCTGTTTTCTGGGCCTACCCCTCTTTCCACCTAAAGGTGCGGCTCCTGTTCCTTCTTTCTTGGTTGATCCCCGCTGAGGCCGTGTGCGTACATAAGTCAAACACTTTCCCTTCGCCGCATTCCAAACTTATCAGGCGTTGCATCTTGACATCACGGGACATCGTCCTCCTCCGCTGGTACCACTGTTCGTTTCCCCGATCGCGCTCGCGCGGTACTATTGTTCTTTCTCCCAGTTTATTCGCCCTTGGTAGGGTTTCAGAACCAACGCACATTCTTGCGGTAAACTCTCCAAGTACTTACAGTAGAAACATATGATATTGAAACTGCATGCGATTATCGAAATTGTAAATGAGCTTTTATTGTGCTCACTGAATAGCAGCAATGCATTTCTGGACACGAGCCTATTTAAAACGGCGAGGAATTATACTATTCAAGTTTTCTCCCATGCACTGCCTAGAAAGCTTTATTAACAAAAAGAAATACTTTTGCGAGTTTCCCTCCGGTTAGTGCCCAGGAGGTAAAAAATAAAAACAATTTAAATTAATCGGAATAGTTTGACCACATGAAGAACTCTAAAAAATGCGCAGACCACGTGCATATTAATCAATAAACGCACTTCAGCGCAAACGACAGCCAAACGGACAAGCCGTCATTTAATTTGGAGCGAGTACGTACCCACGACTCACCCCGGCTTTCAAAATGCTTCAGTTCTTTTATACCAAATAACCGACAAACTTTGCAAGACTTTCATGCTAAATCCTTTTTTTTCAGTACTTGAAGATCACGAGCAACTAGTTTCACGCAACGGCACCTGATTGTAGGAGTGTTCTATAGTGTGTCGTGTGGGACAACCAGACGTAGCGAGTACTACAATATGGATGTTTAACTGCACGTACTGCAACCGCGGTTGCTTTTCCTTCTATTAACTTAAATGTAAACAAGCATCGTGACACCACTTGCAATCAGGATGTCAGCTTATTCTTAACAAGTGTACACTAGTAAGCCACCGCCCACAATAGCGTAATAATAAAAAATGGCGAATGTCTTTTGCCTTTCGCCGCCAACCAACATGTTTCCAGATCAAATACTTAACGCTAAGAGCAGTCAGTACTTTTGAAAAGTACTGATTGGTACTTTGAATCACTAGTTTGAATCGGTACTGAATCAGTACTTTGAAATGCTGAATGCTCCTGATGGCTTAACCCCTCTACGTGCCCTACTTTCGCTGAAGTTGCACATAGCACTTATCATTGTGGTGCAACAAAAAACAACAAACATAACATCAAAACTTCGCTATTGTAGCTACTGCTGTCCACCTCCTATTTCCTCTACCTTCTTGAGCAGCATATTGTAGGTATTGAACGTGAAGTACTGTTCGAGCTCTGCGTTTTTTCACTCTTCTCGGTTAATGCGACTTGTAAAGTGAGGCGTTGTTTTTTTCTTACCCAAATACACGTTAACGAAATTGTTCTTATCGAAGGTCTTGAGCAGGGACTTGACGGAGAGCATTATGATCTCCATGAAAGTACCGTGCATACTGCCGCTGCTGTGGCAGCGGCAAGGCATGAGACAATGCGAAACTTCGGACACGTCAGCGTGGTCCAGTTGAGACCAGTCTCTGACAACCATCTTCCACGGCTACTAAAGGGACTCTGCAATACTCCCAGTAAACGCTTTCACTCTTTCCTTCGCGTCTGAAAGAATTGTGAAAGGTGAAGTTATCCCGAGCACGAAGCGGCACAGCATGTTTTGCTCGAAGCACAGACTCCTTTCCGTTTCTTCTTTGTTTTTGTGGGTTAATTTATTGCGGCCATGGAATGCGTTTATTTCTGAAACTGAAAAAAAGCTGGCTAATGGCTGCTATACCACTGTATTGGCGTAATTCCAGCGGCCGAAGGACGCCAAGGCCGGGAAAGATAGAAGAGTCTTTTGAACAAGTTTCTCGGTTATCTGATGGGCATAGAGCAGTAGCGTGTGGCTGAGGTGCTTTGTGACTTCCTATTCTAAATACTGATTGTGTTTCTTGACTACCTACTGAAAGAATTTAGATTTATAGAAAGGTAAAAGATTGTTGTAAAGTCCCTTTTAAAGGCGTGGATTTACTTTTCGCGCGCAGCATTTTCTGTCTGCTAATGCCAGTTTCGTTGAGATCCCTCTGCTTCTGACCTACCACACCGGCGGCACTTGAGTATGTCGCAGTGACTGCCGGTAGGGTCAAGAACTGCTGCACAGTAACAGAAGAGTCATGAGCAGCGATATGATGCATGTTATGGCACATGTGCCAACAAGGTATTCACGTATTTGAAGGATGCGCATGCTAGACAATATTGGTCAGCCATCCAGTTTAGAAGTTTTTTTTTCTGTTCTAAAGTGTAACACCAGCGCAAGGCACTCTGCGTATACAAAGTTTAACGTTGGGGCAATTTTCCAATTCAATTATGATGAACTAGTTTCAAGTGCTAAAGATATTTCAAGGCTCCTTTACGATGACAGCTCCAGAATACTGCTCCGCACTTTATCTCAGCGACGTTTCAACTACTGGTAGTGCCTGCATCTTTAATATTCAAAAGGTCCGCGTTGCCAGGCAACAACCGCACATAATTTGTTCTATTTTCCAGAAATCCAGTGCGAAATCTACTATTCGTTTAAGAACACAGAGCGAGTGGCAGACATAGAGAGAACGAGAGAGAATCCGGGGTGTAACCAATTTCACTCGCTAATAATTTCGAGGGCTAATAACAGCCTCAAAGATGTCAGTACAAGAAGTGATGTCACTCCAAACTAGAGAGATGCTTCACAGAAACACTCAACGGCTACAGCGGTGCAGGTTTCGCAAAAACACTAACCGTCCCTTCTGCTCTATAAAGCGTAACCATAACCTTTAAGGTGTTAGTGATAATACCATCCACATGCATAACTAGTTTTCATTCATGTTTACTATGCAAACGACAATACACATTATCTGAAAGGAGATAAACAGATTTAATATCACGGAGATAGGGTAGTATGCCGGAGGTGAGACGGCCAATCAGAATAACATAATAGCTTCGCAACACGGTCAATCCTGTAACAAGATCTCTGAAGAAAGAGAAGACTCACGCAGAAAAAACTGTAAAAAATCCCGCCATCTCCACGAAGTGATGATGATGAGAGGGGCGAAGCTAAAATGCTTATCGGTAAAACCGTGAAACATTCGCCCGCACATCAGATAAAGACTCGACACCTCAAGCTTACCACCGCTCCGTTGACAAGCCCGTCGACGAGGTCGATATTTGTGGTGATTATGTAGGGTTTGTTTGGAACGATGACCATCTCCATGGGTAAGTTGGCGAATTCGGTGTGTGACATTTTAGCCACCTTGGCCGTCGCCTTGTGTACACCGTCTTGTGTCGCGTACCCCCGGTACGTGTCTTGAGCTCGCAGGCAACGAACGGCAACCTCTTCTTCTTCTTCTCCTCCTTTTTGGGTAGCAACGAACGCGTTGAACGTTTTGACCTCTTCGGCCAATATTTGGCTGGCCAATCCCTAGGGGGATCCTGCCACAACATCATTAATGTGCCGGATACAGCAGCAACGACGGATGGGGCAGGGCCCGAGCAAGAGGAGCTTCGCCCCTAAAAAATTTAACTGGTGGAAATTAGTCTTGAGCAATTAAGAAGTCAATTTTTGAATACGACCAGCGATAGCAGAAACTTTAAGCGGAAAATGTCCCTAGTTACGGTTTGGACTAGCTCGATGACGCAAGCTGCTTCACGCCAATTTTAGAACAACATCAATAACTATCATAACCCGCACTTTGCGATTGCGTCACGTTTCTGACACGCAAATCTGAAGCTGTAGGGGAGGCTTTACTGAAAAATTGACTGCCGCAAATTGATGGAATGTACAGCTCTGTCTTTCTTCAAGGGCAATTAATACTTGCGTCCGACGGAATGAACAATGCCTTTCTGAGAGCCTGCACCCATCTAATGTATTCTAATTACTTATTTACGTCGGTATGATATGCGTATGCGTACGTACTGCGTATGTCGGTGGTCGCGGAGCCAAAATTTACGGGTGGAATTCAAAATAGCAGGCTAGGTCATCAGTGTTAACACACCATGCATTGATTGCCATCGGATGACCAGTTGCTCATGAATATAGATGCATGTCTCCTCACTGGAGTCGTATATATTTAAGCCTAACGTGTGTTCCTACATACTTGCATCTACGTAAAGTAATATTGATAAATGAAGTCAGCGATAATTTGGAACGTCTTCACGCATAAGAGGTGCTTGCGTGTCCATTAACACGATGACATTCCCCGGCGAACTGGGACCGTCTATGAACCTGAAATTGCAAAAAATGGTATACTGAAGTTATGAACACCCTTCGGATGGTCTAGCTGGTTACGTAATTGAATATCATACATCATTTGCGAAGAAACATTCTTGAATTTGACTTGGCCACAAGAATTACCGAGTCACACTTTCGCAGGGGTACGAGTGGAGGTGGACTTTTCCCACAATTTTGCAGCTACTTTAAACAAAGTCTTTAAAGCTAAACGTTTAAAGAAAACGGAGTCATTGCGGTCATTGCTCCCTGGTCATGTCCCCACACACCGAGTGTCCAACTGCTAAGCCGCCACAAGGCACTTGATAGATTTAGCATAGTGTAGTTCCCATGTGTTCCGTGCGTACCATGTGTGCCGGGACCTGACTAGGACTGTGCGCTTTCGTTCTGGTAGGTTGGCTTAGTTCCGCTGGCAGTGCCCGCGCATTCGTTCCGCTGAGGGGTAGCCCGCCTCGCCGTGGCCCCGTTTGCATGGGCATTGGGATCCCGGTACACAGGTTACTCGCGAAACAGACGCTACATACGGTAAGCTAAAACTCTATTAACGGCAAAAGAAATATAGGGTGTGGTGGGTGAGGTCGTTCTGAGCTCACCTGTTAAAAGCTTACGCCTAAAAATTCAGACGTTTTCGAGAAATACTGTGAATAGTCAACTAATGCGTAGTCATTCTTACGGCACTTCCAGTTCGAGAACCATTACGTTTGGTTCACTGCATTGAAGAAACGCATTTTATATTTTTTTAGATTTCCCGTTCATGGAATCTGGGTGCTGGAGTAGATAGACGTGTCGAGATTTTGTCAATTCTCGTTCACATTTTTGGTTCCTCTTTTCTTCGTTCTTTTTCTGGCACTTTGTGAGTCTTCCTTTATATTTTTCTTTGTTCGCTTTTTTTTTATCATACGCGTCCGTACGCTAGAGTAGATTATTAGTGATGACTCAATTTCAGAGTTTTTTTCCGGCTTCTATAGACATATCTATTGCTCCAATGACATTTTCTTTGGCAATGCGAGCAGACTTATCTAATGTGTGAAGGTCTTGGGTTATGCCTTCTATTAAATACATTCTTGAGAACCTGTGTATTCCTGCAAACCGCTACACAATGAGTTCGTGCAAGATCAGCTCCGCCACTACGCACAGCTTCATTACTGCGAATGCATCGCTAAGGTATCCGCTTCGGTGTGTTGGTCAGTCATTTTGACAAAGGCGCAAAAAGACGCCTAGAAGACGTAAACTTGACAACAGGACACAGCATTGTATCGCAGATTTTATTCTTCCATGCTGGTTTTGAAAGTTCCACACAATCTGCATTTACACAATTAAACAATGAAGTGCGTCCACTCGGACAGTTTCGCATTTATTTTGTAGACATAAGATCCCCGCTTAATTGTGGCGCTATAACTGCGGTGGAGTACTCGCCATAGAAGGATTAGGCGTTGAATCTTCGCTGCGCGCTACAGTCTTTGGGAATATTCACAATACCCGCATCCTTCCTACTCCCCTCCCTCGTCATTACACGACATCTTGATACAAAATTAGTGCGGGCCTGTTTTGGCGAAGTGGCAAGGCCTAACGTAATTTTCGTTTCTCAATAAGGCAGTAGCAAATGTTACAAATGCAAGACTGCTGCCGAATTGCACCCTACTGTATCGTATTCCATCCACCTGCTGATTCGTATACTGTTTACGTGAACATCCACAGCTTAGGGAAGGGAATGTCATCTGAACGTATAACGTCTAAGTGTGCCCTGGAAGCTAAGTCAGTGAGAAACGCATTATTGGCGTCAAGGGAAGGAGACAAAGATTACAGTGTACCCCGTTGTCCAATGTCTAGACGACGAGGTCGCGGGAAACTCAGGGCGCGTAAAAACGCAACTCGTGAATGTTGATTGGTCTTTTGGAGCTAACTAACAGCCCATCCACCGATTTCAGAAGAACACAAGGTTGAATGTCTCAACAGTCATTAGTAGCAGTTCAATTCCACTTACCAAGGTCGCATGCGGATGTCGAACAGGTCGGGCTTTCCAGGGGCGACCATCTGACGATTTGCTACAACATAAAAACGGTACATGCTTCTTAAAATATCTTTTTTCCTCCCGCGCTAGTTCTAACATGCTTGCGATGTCCTAAGGATAACTGCACACGAACGTGTTCTTTACTGAGGATAACTGTACCCTCCTAGTGTTTGTTTCAGTGACGGGTGTTGCATGCCATATTACAACTGACGACACTCCCCCATAATAGGAAGAGGTTTCGTTTCCGGCAGTGACATAGGTGAATTCCTTAAAATTCGGAAATTTTAATTGGATGCCGTCTTTGCTGACTGAAGGGCCTGGCTTCTCTTCCGAGCACATTTGTTTAATATGCACATAAAAGCTAGCAAGAGATACCCAGTTAATGTGGTTTTCAATTTAGAACTTGAAGTGGACAGATTTTAACACACTTGCGATTATGTCTGATATTGTGATCTCAAAAATCTCCAAACTTAAAACTTCACCTCTCAGAGAGCCTTTACCTCCAGGAAGCCCAATTTGGTAATGCCACGAGGATTAGCAAGCCCACAAAGGGCGGGCTTGCTAATGTAGCTCCGCTATCGCTTTTCTTCAGAAACTGAAACGTGACAGGCAGTTTCAATGGAGAACAAGGTAGAAATTGAGCGGAAAAGGACATAGAATTTTTCATAGAAAGAATAAAATACTTGCAGCCAAAATTTCCGCTGGCTTTTTTTTTTGGAAGAATCACTGGACGGACTACTATGTAACGCTGCATCGTCATACGGAATGTCGTATTCGTCGTCTGATAAGGAGGTGGGAATAGTTTATCAAAAATCAGAAAGTGACAGCGCCTCGTGCTGCCAACTTCAATACCGCATCTCGCTGAACGACCACCGGAGGAAATTATTAAGGTGAGAGCCATAGATGTCTCATCAAAGTTGAAACGCAGAAGCAGTCGTCGTATTAAGCGGGAATGGTATCAAAATTGCCGCTGCTGTAAGGGTAAAAAAGACGGTCTCCACCACGGAGCAAGATATAAAGAGGAGCGCTGACTGCCCCAGAATGATAACACTGTTTTCTAGTCTCTTCACGAGGCGCCGTCTAGGCGTTTCGTCGCGTCCGGCTGTCCCATTCACTTCCGCACTTCTTTGTTTCCATTGGTTTGCTATGCGGGTTCCTCAGATGCACACGCCCGTTATTGTCGTCGATTTTAAGCATTTGCGTAAGTATGGATAAGTAAGTGAAACTCCTGGCCGAGTGGGTATGCGCCACAAACTGCGCAGGAGGCCGCCTGGTTCTTGCTGCGGCAGGAAACCATCCCCCTCGCGAGGGGCACGATAAATGCGCTTTCCGGGGGCGCAACTTAAGTAGTTTGCGTTACGTTATTTGTTGCTCTGTTGGTTGTTGTATTGTAATTAAATGAGGAGACTAATTACGTGGTCCTGACATCATTTATTAGGGGAACAATTTATTAGAATTAGCCTGGGAAGAGCTGCGCGTTCCGCCCAAGGTAGTGAATGCGTTGTATCACATTCTTGATAGAATGAGTCGAATATAAGGCGCGTTCGTACCCTCCATTCTGGCGCGTGAGTGGGTAGAACCAGTGCAAGCAGCGGCACGCTCTGACTGTGGGGAAGATTCCGCGTTAATTAACTCTATTCTCCTACCTGAGGGGAACGAATTAGCCTGCTGCGAATCACATGTAGATGAACAGCCTGAACCAGTCACGGCACGCTCTGATTCGCCGCGTTAATTGTGGCCAGTAGGCTGTCATGACGCAACAAATGAAGGAGGAACGAAAAGGAGGAGAGGGACGCAAACAGGATTTAGCAGCATATAAATCTTTGATACTCGAAGCCCTCCGCCTTCATCGCACGTTGCAATTTTCCCTCGTGTTTCCATATGGCGTAGCAAGATATTACTGATTGTATCTGTTTCTGTATCTGTGGTATATACGTAACTGTGTGCCCACTCCCCCTATAGCCCTAACTTTGTAGCAGTACTCATAAATAAATAAACAAAATCAATTTGCAGACTGCTATGCCTGAGGAATATTTTCGAAGTTTCGTTTGAATATTCATTTTGTAGCGTGACGATCTTAATCATCCATAAACCCTTCTCATTCTACACTCAGTTCACGGTTGACATGTAACTTTTGTTTGTATACGCGCAGGGCGTGCAGGTAACACATGCTAGTGATCTGTCGAATATAGCCCCTTCGGGCATGCATGTGCGCCGTGAAAGCTGCCGTCGGGAAAGGCGGGGAAGCGGGGGAGGAACAGCACTTCCGATTTCTTTTTTAAATTGCTGCCTAAATCAGCCGGAGAAACCAATCCAATGAGTTATACATTTTATTGTGGTAAAGTACTTACATAACATTACAGCGGAAGTCTTGCGTGCTTTACGAGTCGTCAAATGCAGTGCTCACCGTCCAAGGGGTTGGTACCGAACCTCGCGGAGCGCAGCGCCTACGAAGAATGCGTGACAACTCGTGAGAAGAAGGGCACCACAGGCTACTGATTCAAAGGGGTTTAAAAGCGCACGTTGATCAGGAAAACCAAGAAAGAAAGGCACAACACCACGCAGTGTGTATTTTCATGTTGTATTTTGAATGTACCCTGACTGTAAACATTAAATAAATTGAATAATCAACGCTCTCTCCCGTCTTTCGCTCTTTGTTTCCTTTCACCAAAGCTTTGACAATTGGCCCACCAAGCTATTTTTGAGATCTGTAATTGAAAGTGCTAATAAATTCAAAAAATACAATTTTGCTCTGGAACTTAAGCCTGCTTAAGTATCTGTGAAGGACGCTGTAGTGTTGTCGCGTTTAAGGCCCGTAAGCAGCATCAAGCGATTCGATGAAGTTCTTTACAAGTCACCTCAGTGCCCTTTCAGGTCACGTAAAAAAGAAGGCATGCAAATATATATACCATGCCTATACCGGAACTCCGTTCATTTCTATTTCACATCCGGATAAAAGTGTGAATAATCCTCTTCGGAGCATTGACACCCCCCCCCCCCCCTCTATTTGTAGCGAGTATCGGGGATGGTTAGATCCAAATGAGTGCGCTTGTTCCTGGCCTTACAACGAAGCGCACGCATAGGCGCCTACAACGGCGCAGGGTAGGCAAGTTTAGCAACAGCAAATGCATTTCCCGTTTATCGATATTCGTATGAGCACTGAGCTTAAACGCCGAGCCGTGGCTGCGTAAGCGAACGCGATGTTTTTTGTTAAGCTTCTGCGCGAGCTGCACAGTTTACGCCGCTTTCGTTACGCGGGCAGAGTTCACAGAACGTTCGTCTGCTAAAAAAGAAGAGAAAAGGGAAACTAGTGGCTAAACATAATTAGCACCTTGACGAGAAATTGAAACCAACGGAAATAAAATGCCCCGAAAAGGGAAAGCCATCGGTACAGTTTTGGCGACAGCCGCCTCCGCTGCCGACCCAACGAATAACATCCCATGAATAATGCGGACTGTCGTCAAGCGGACACGTTCACCTTCGCGATGATACCCGAAAAACGACAATGCATACCTGATAAGGTCTTACGCCATATGTCTTCTCCGTAGTATCAGCGTTAGCAAGTTGCGCGGGATTGTTCCTTCCAAGCCAGCGTAAAGAACACACGGCACGTCTAAAAAACAATCTTATTGGCTAAACAACCAAGGGGAGATGACCAGTGGTAAATGACGGTGCACAGGCCTTTATATCCCGAAGGTGTTGGCTTCTCTTGCCTGTTTCTGTTAATGCATTACCTTGCTGCGGAATCTCCGCCCCGAGGCGCCGGCTGAACTCCAGCCGTATAGGACTGATGATGGACGAGAACGTTAACGTTCCCAATCTCACTGATTCATTCTCTTTTTCCGAGACGAAATTTATGCGGTTTCGAAGTCGGCTTTCTTCCTTCGCTTTCGCGCTCGGAGAGACATTCTGTTTCTCGCTTTGCTTCTGTCCAGCTCCTTCGCGATTCGAGAATAAATTATGGAAGAAAACGTTCCGGGAATTCCAGAAAAGAGAAAGCGGAATGGTAAACCGCGTAATAAGTATTTTCCGATCACTGGCGAGCTCACTTTTTTTGTCGCAGATTTATTCGATTTACCAAGGCAGGTAGACGGAGCGGGTGGGTTCAAAATCGCTTCAAGCAAAGAAGGCCGGCTAGCCCAAGCCGTCGTTTTCAAATGATGCCTTGGGGGACGTAATCATAACATATGCGCGATGATCTCCCTTTTAGGACCCCTCCCATTCCTGTTTGCTGTCAAGCGTTTATCTCCAGAGCGACTGAATGCCTAATCAACTTATAAAGAAGATGTTTCCCCACAAGCGATCTCTCGTGCGGGTTGGCGCGATTATTGTGGCAGCCAAAAGAAAAATGCTGTAGTGGTAGGGTACTTTCGTTTGGTCGAGGACCAGTGCATTCTGCTAATGTTCGGCTATCTCTAGACAGACATTGAATTAAAGGGGTCATGACGACAAAATGCAGCATGGTCTGATTTGACATAACTAGCCTGGCGAATTACGTTTTAGTCGAAACAACATAGAAAATATTAGAAAAGTTTTTACAGTTGACGCTAAAGTGACGTAATATGGGCAAGAGGTACCACTAAAAGCACAGTTATTTGTGTGTTAACTGTACGTTAGCATTCAGGTTATACGACCAAACGGAAAATAGAGGCCCAATAAATCGCCCAGTCATGTTCCTTGGCGTTGTCTTAGGTGGAATGCAACCAGTCGCACAAACAAGGTTTTGTGACGTCATAAGGGAATTGCAAGAAGTGGCTGGGAGTCGCCACTCCTTCACCTGTTTTCAATATTGTCCCCATTGCTTGTTTGAAGTTTGCGATAAAATTGGATCGATATTATCAAGACAAACTAGTGTTTCTAATCAACTCAACTTAATTTCTTTCCTTAAGGATCCTGTCATATAAGCGTAGCAAGAAGAACTTCAAAGAGCGAAGGAATAAACATTGCAGTAGTACATCCCAGAGTGCCTGTTGCCTTGAATAAAGCAGGAAAAATCCAGCTCGAGTAAGTGAGTCCGGATAACGTTGTGTAGTCGCTGTTTGCAAACAGTATATGGCAGCGTACGCATTTCACTAGAACACGCGAACACGAAATGTGTGTAACCTGATACGCAGCGTTGTCTACTGCAACAATGGAGACACGGTTTTTAATCCTCTGTCGCTTCAGCACAACCGTCACACCTCCTCTCCTCACCAACCTCCAACAATTCTCCGTGGGAAGGCAGCAGCGTAACTAACGGTTTATGTTTTGCAAAAGTTACGTTAGAAATACCTCCGCACGCAGTGTTAGAACTAAGTGTATTTTCTTCCCGGTTTAAATTCTTAACAGATCGCAAAACATCACCATTTAAAGTATAGGGCAGAAACACATATAATATGACTTAGAAACATCACAGGGACGCAAGGCTGCCAGTGCTTGTCACGTGTGCGTTGTTTCCTCGGTCATTTTGTCCTTGATCCCAACGCTCGCACGGAAACCGTAAGTCTGTGACAGTCTGTCGAGCGTCATATTGTTCCGAATACTTTGGTTACCGACGCGGTTTTTATTGTCTGTGCTTGTCGACATCTAGACGACTTTTTTTTTTTTGGAGTACGGGGCAGCACCCTGGCTGGAAAGAAGGAAGAGTGCTGCCTCTTTCCCTCCCCTGGAAGGCGGCAGGCAGGCAGGGCGACAAAATCGATCAGGGTGCAACAGTGCCCAACTGCGAGCGGCGCCCACGGGCCCTTCGATTGGAAACCAGCCAACGACTACATTTGGCGTCAGCAGGCTCTTTCCCACCACACTCGCGACGTCGCGAACCGCGAGCACAAAGCTATACAGACCTAGTGTGTGTTTCTTATCCCCTTTCCGTAATTGTTTGCTACTCAATTCAATCGTTTGACTACCTATAAAGACAGAAACTAAAATTTGAAGTGAATATAGTCTCTTACTAGGAGATAGGCGAGGGGAGGGCGGGAGTAGCGAGACCTTCTCAACAAGAGGGTGTTTACCGCCATCAGCTTCTTGGCCGAAACTGCAAGAGCGGCGACACCGAATGAAAAAGGCGCAGTCACCACTTCACAGGCAACAAGAACCGGTCGCTGCTGGAAGTTCTTGCTGCTGTGTTCTTTCACTTTGTACACCAAATGCACCAAGCGTTTATCGCCTGTTGACTCTTCCTTGCTCTCGCTGACTTGGATCTGGAGTCTTTAGATCCTTTGTTGCCTTCTAAGGATGCACCTGACCTGAGTACGTCGCTAAGACGAAAATCCAGCTGAGTGCACGTTTATGGCTAAGCAACACGGCCTTAGTCTTTACCGGTAAGATTCACTGGAGAATATTATGGCTTCCAGCGCGAAAATTCCACATATTTACGGCTTCTAGTAGTTGTCGAGTGGCCGTCAGCAGCGAAATCTTGGCGCATTATTTGCACGCGTGAGCAATATATTCGGGATAACAGTGGTGAATTCCAATGAGAATATTTTTGTGCCAGCATGTGTGCTGTTTACCCGGTTTGCAATTAACGAACTGCATTGCTTGCGTACAAATGAAGACCACTAAAACAATACTGGAATGAGAGATAAAAACATTTAGTTCCATTGCGTAAGGAGCCAAGGCACAGGAAGCGCTTTATTGTAGCAGCACATGGTTTTTAAGAACTGTGGTTCTGGCACGCCTAATTTTCCCATCCGCATATGTGGCGTGGCATCCGCTAGGAACGCAGTAATTTTACCAATTACGCGGACGACGTTTAATAATATTTAGGTGCCTTTTTGGTATATTGTCGTTTACCTCAACGTTATCGGTGAAAATATGGAGGAACCTCGCACTAACGCGTATGACTTGAAGGTAGCCAAGCTGTACGCAACCTTCACGACCATCACGAAAGTTGAATTCCACTATTGCAGCCGATTTAATAACGAAAGGCTGGCTTCAGCGAAAAATATTCCTTACCTCTTTACGTAAGTCACTGAGTGTTTCCATCCTACTTTATCCAATTCGGGAAACCTCCGTCCGAGGCATAGAGGGAAATGCCAATAAAGCATTGAAAGAATATTCTACGGATATGTTGTTGCTTTAAGTTTCTTTTTGTGAATCTCTTATGCCATGAGTATTGTGTCCCTCGGCTGGAGTGTTTACCTTTGGACTTGACGTAGTCCTTGTTTTGTTGTTTTTGTTCCTTCACGCACACAATAAAACTGAACGGACCGGGTCCAAATTAATTCGCTTTTGCATGAGGAGTTAAAAAACAGAATCACCTTCGTAATGACCAGTACAATAGCCACAGTGGACAGGCAGAATGGAAGACGACAGCGGGAGCCCAGTAACACACATTAAAACACCTTACAAAGGACGCTGTAAAGAACGAGCTACTATACTAGAGAACAATTGACTATTTAGAATGCGTCCAAGTTTATGGCAAAATATTCCAAAGTCCAGAACAACCAAAGCAAACACCAGTCTGGTACGAATATTGATGAACTGTCGCAAACGCCGCTTCGCTGCTCCCTCGTTTCTTTTCGTGCTTGTACGATTGAACTTTAGTAAGATGCACGCAGCTCTTCAACACAAAATAGTGCACGATGCATGAACAAATACATATCACCCTCGTCAACTATAACTCGCATATCTCGAAAAATCGGCTCAATCTAAATTTTCCGCGGCACCGAACAATTTTTCTATACGTCCCGTGTATTTGTTGACCTTTATTTCCAAGTAGTTTCGGGCCAAACTGCGGATATCTCGAAATCTTGACTGAAGAGTGGAACGAAAATTCACGCCGAGGGAACCTGTGTCCAAGATTCCCGCGATGCTGCCCGCGCCAAGTCTCCCTGATTTTTTCTCGGTTAGCCGCGCCTACCAGAAAGGCGATCTTTTCCCCGAAAGGGAAGTCTAAGCCTAGAGGCATATCAACTTCGTCAAGCAACCCTGTGGCACGTCATGTGACGGCAGATATAAGCGCAGAGCGGCAGAGGCACAGTGTACTAGAAGATAGAGGTGTGTCGTGCGGGAAAAAAAGCCAGTGGAGAGCTCGGGTTCCTTTTGCGATAAAAAAATTAAATGGAGCGCAAGCTTTCCCCGGAGAAATCCTGTTGCAGCCAGCGCGACAGGTAAGTAAATAGTAGCGCATTTTTTGCAAAGAACTCGATATTTTATGGCAATTCGCCAACTTTGCTTATCTCGAAAATCTGGTTATCTCGAAGTATTCCCCTGTTTTAACTACTTCAAATTAACGAGGTATTAGCGTAAATCAAGTCCAGGAGCTCGTCTCTTTTAGGAAGCCCGTGAGGGCTCTTAGGAGCGCTTAATTTAGAGAACTTGTTCAAGAAAGGTATTTTCAGCCGTGAATGGGCGTCTGCCCAGAACGTCTTAACCATGGCGAAGGCATTTGTGATGGAGAATATTATCATGCCTGTAATTGGGTAAGTAGGTAAAGGCGGCATGTAGTAGCCGTTAGGAGTAGCGCGGTGGCCTATGCGGTGCAGAGAACGGGAACATATGCCACATCGAGGCGATGATAGCGATAAGAAGTATTCAGCTGGGCCGGCCTATAGTCCTATTTATGGGAGGGCTGCCCTTGTATTACACAATGACACTGTATGTTTTCAAAGTAGAGCTGCCATTGTGTGTGAGGCAGAGGTTTTATATCTCAAGGAGAATGGGAAACTTCGGCCACCGCTGCCTATCGTGTACAAAGCATATGCGCTTTGTCGGCAAACTAGTTTTCTGGATGTGCCTCTAGAACTAGTAGTTAGCTGAAAGCTAACCAGGGCTACTTTCCTAAACGGTGTTGTCAGGATTGGCCCGATTTGTACACCAGTAGTCTAAATGGCACGTAAAGTGCAACCACGGTAATTTTCCCGCAACTGCCTGTGAGAGTCTGAGTATAACCCTCAACTACTTCTGCATTATACTTACCGAATTATATGACTGCTTCTGTAATAGGAAGCAGCTCGGCCGATATCGGAGATATAAAGTTAAGTAAGCAAGTGAGATTATTGCACAAAGTTTGAAAAAAAAAACCAGCTGTCCATTACCAAGCTACTTCTGCTTATTAGTCACAAAAATATCTTACTCTTTCAACAATTTTAAATAACAAGCTGCTCGACCGTTTTTAGTGATGTGAAGGAAGCGAACAAAACAAGTGAAGTTAAAGCAATACATTTGAAAACAAAACAGCGGCTGCCCAAGATTACTCAGATAAAAAGGGCATTATTTTAAATTAGCGGGAAATACTTGTGCAGTTAATGCGTAGAAATTAAGAATAAGTATGTAGCTTTTATTCATTGTACGCGTGATTCCCGTAATAACAGGTATTGGAAGCCAACATTAGGGAGCCGCAATAAGAGTGAAATCATCCATTTTTGGTTACAGCCCGATTGCCTTAAAGCGACCCTAAACAGGCTACCGAAGGTCTTGATTGAAACTGCGCCATCGCTAGATTACGTGTCCATGACACCATATACAAAATACTACACGTCCTGCCCGAAGCCGGGCCCGCACAAACATCCAACATCTTTTTTTTGTTTTCCTTGATGCCTGTCAATCCTCACCGCCATTCTGACCCACGCTGACGTAAATATGGGGCTCTGGCGCAGCCTTTATGACGCAACTGGCGCTGAAGACTGCGGCGCCAGTATTGGCGGGTTTCCTTAAATGCTGCAGCCAATCGGCGTGTTTCGGCTGTTCCGGCGAGCAGCACTCCGGTACGGCGTATCTTACATAGTAGGGACGAATGACGATCGTAGCCATTCGTCATAAAAGCTTAGCCGAGTTAGTTGATAAAGCGCGTCGTTAACCAGATATGAATATCGCTGAAAAACACAGAGCGTCCCTGCAGGCGGAAGCACCGCTACACGCGCGACTGCGGAAACCATCTACCTGCACTGTGGACAAGGAGGCACTGTGCGGTGTATGCACGCCTCGGCATACACCGTAGAAGCTAAAACTTGTCACCGCCCGCCAGAGCAGGACTATTGCTGAAAGTCAGTGCTCAAATGCGTGAAAGGGGAGGATAGTGCGGTGAAAATTGCGCTGGGGATCGTCGTCGGAGAGGCTTCGTAAAGCTGTCCGAATAACTGCGGCGATGGTAAGCCTTTTCTGCGGGACCCGGCCTTGAAGAGAACTGTTCGCCGTGATAGCGCCGCATGCAGAAACGCTAGCGGACCGTTGGTGGTCGCTGTAAATCTTCAGTTATTTGCTGTGAGCGTGCTTGATGTGTGCGAACATGCGGCCGGCATGTTGTGACATATATCCCGAAATCCGACTGCAGGGCTGTACCATTTGTTTAGGAACGTTACATTGCTTTTGGCCCTCATTGCCCGAAATTACCTACCTTGAAATATCCTCGAAAAACAGAACATGCAAGCGTATTTACTGATCAATGTGTTAATGGTTGCCTGGGTTTCAAAAACCTTTTCTTTCGAATTGCTGCTGTCAAGAAGCTAAAGCCACGATTCCTTCATTCTTCTTTACGATTCTATGTGCACTGCCAGTTCTTGATAGATTCGACGATGAATTGTCTCCATCACTGAAAAATGAATAGCACGGACACCGCCAATGAATGGGCGTGTTGTACCCATGGAAAAACAATCCTTGCGTGTTGAGGGCCTCGTAGGGATTGGTAAAGGTCGGCTCCAAAATATTTCCTGCCGCGTTACGCTGATAACGTTGAATAACCGCAGTTTGGTTCCGTGCGAGATTTACCGCCACGCCACCAGCGGATATAGAATCCGAATCCTCGCCATCTCTCCGACGTCACGTTTATTATGCTACTACGAAAGCAAAAGTTAAGGATGGTGTCTTTCGTAGAGTACAGAACCCATAACCGCGTTGGAAAGGAGTACACTGACAGTCAAGGGAGCTACAAGATTTGAAATTTTGCACTACCGTCCTGAAGGCATCACCTTGACAGCGCTTTTTTCTACTGCAGGGTCTTCTGCCTTTTCAAGGTCATCTTCACCAGCAGCTGCGTGCTGTTCAACAAGGCTAAATTTGTCTGAATTCTCGTAGCTCGGAAGACAACCAAGAATATGGTGGAGATCTCTCTTGAGAATGCAGCAGCCAACGAGGATGAAGAATGTCCGTAAAATAAATTATCCTCTGCCCTCTCATCTCACGAATCAGTGATAATGCACTGTACGGCTTAAAAATAAAAACAGAAATAGGGTGAACGTGCCACCACCTACACTATTGCAAATTAGGATAAATGCAATTACTGCAGCAAATTCTGTTTCCTTGCATGTAGCCTTTAGGCCTCTAATATTGCCGCCACTGAATATCTGATCGCTGCGATATCATGACCATTTCAAAGCAGCACTGACGACTCAACACAGATAATTCATTGTGCGACTCGGAACGATGTTTGCTTCCCCATGTGGTTTAGCAGCTCCACAATAATGTATGGTTCACTATTTCCTCTTAGCTTTTTTGTCACCACACTTGTTCGCAGCTGGTCAGAATGTATAATGCATATCCGTCGCGTATCCTCTTCCCTGTGACTGCGTCAATCTACGCATTTCAACGGGTTTTTTAAGATACGGAAAGTAACGCGGGGAAACCATGCCGACTATTACATTTCATAGCGTCTGAATGCCTGAGATCGAAGTTAACCTTATCACCAGACTCGTATGCACTTCGCTCTCCCATCGGTAAATTCTGAGAAGACACAACACCGAAATGGTGGTTGAGAATAGAAAGAAATGAAACAACGTCTTGGAACATGGTCGAATGAAGACATAGAAGTGTTATGTTTGCGGGATTTTTCTGTGGTCCTAAAATAAATTTCACTAACCGTCTTCCACACGATTTATTGGAAAGTTCAATTGGAGTCAGATTTACAAAGAAACAGAGAGAAGAAAAAAATGGAAGTGGTGAATAACCTGACAGCAACCAGAATTTGGCTACTATGCACGAATCGCGAAAGACAATAGGGACCCGTTGTTGCTGGTCTTCTTGCATGGAAGTTTAGTTGTACCACTCAGAGCACTTTAGATGCATAAGAATCACCGTGACTGCCATTAGCCTACAATGGAGGGCAAGACATACATCCGCTTATTCCATCGAATTGGATTCTGTAATTCGTATGTAACTACGGGTGGTGACGAAATATTTCTCTGTTGTCTTCTTCATCATTCGAGGTATCTAGAAAGGCGGTATTCGTCGTTCCGGTGAGGCAGAGTCCCAGTTGCAAATGTTCTTTCTGATGAAGGAGATCTAGAGTTTCTGCATTTCACACCAGCCCAAATAAAAATCGCGTAGAAAAAAAAATGACGTACTCAATGTGAAACACTACAGAGAGAGTTTTGGTACTCGCCTGGCTTGTGCCAGAATCGACAGGAATTATCTTCTTATGTAACCACTATGATTTCTAAAACAGGTCGCTGAAAACGAATGGCTGTGTCAAGAGCACTTGTGCAGTTGCCCGATGTGCGATATAATGCCATGAATATTATTTATGCATATGTACTTCTCCTGCCACATAGCACATATACCTATAGGAACAACTCTCGTCCATTCGCTTAATAATATTCATTGGAACCGTAAAAACCAAGATCCAAAAGTTGTTTAGATGGTAGCATTAAAAAAACATATGAGACTTATCCTGTTGTGCAGTAGAAGGTTTTACCGCGAGACTTGCTCCAAGCAGTAAAAGTCCCTTTAAGCGTTTGCCTCACGTGATCCGCACGTTAAACGGGAAGTTCTAAAGTACTGCAGATGACCACTCCGTACACATTCCTATGCCCCTAAGCTAGAGGCTTTCAGTGAAGCAAGATTTCACTATGCCGCAGCGTCAACAGGAAGCGTGCATTTCGCCGAAAATAAACGCGTGTTTGTAAGCCCCAGACGCTATTCTGGACCTCGACAGTGTTTACAGATAGCGACCTGCGTATAGCAGCTGGCGACAATGGGAGTCAGCGTAGCCTAAAATTGATGTTTAGTTGCGGCGCGCTCCGGAAAATGGTGCTAAATTTAATCCCCAACCTTGCCAACTTCGCTTCGCTCGCAGTGGGGCCTGCGACGGCTCGATTAAGCTGTAGCCAGTCGTACCAATCATCCCGACTGTACCGATGAGTACCTACAGTAGCGGCCAACACCGAGCATTTGCGGTTCAGTCTAGGCCCGCTTCTTAGGTTTCCAAACGTCAACGTACACAAGTAAACAACACTGCTAACATATCTTCCTGCTCGACTATATCATTTTTTTATCTCCTTGATTATGTCCATAATTCACATTCGGAAACTCTATACACGTTCACCTTACGTCAAGAAACGTTCTTTTGATGTGAGGCTCGTCTATGCACTGGCAAAAGAGAAGCCTCTAAAGGGCATAAAGAAGCTCGAAAAGGGTTTTTCAGTGCTCGGAAGCGCCGTCAATCTTGCTGGAAAAAATAATGTTAGAACGAAGGGGTGGCACTAATTAAAAACGGCACCCCTGCAACGGCTGCGGCGTTTTCCTCATAACTGCAGCCAAGTTTCAAGGAAGGTCCTGGGGGTGGCTCACGAGCCCAAGAAATATGACAGTTGGGTATGACAACCATTCCCGGTCAATGCCTGCGGTGAGAACCCCAGTTGTTCTTCGACATATATTTTTGATCCAATGCCCCGTACCGACGTGATCGAAACCTGGTGAGAAAAGTTGCCTTTGCCGTGCGGCTGCCGGTATTCCTCAGCTGTTCTCTCCAAATGACAATCGCCGTCAATATGTTGACGAGAAGTACGTTGCGCAAAAAAGCTTCGCAGGATCTTGCAGCATATTATTTGGCAAAAACATTTGCTCTCCCTGTGATGGTCACCGAACCTTCTGTCATAGTCGACTATAGCTAACGCGGGGTCGGCAAAAACATTTCGAACCATTCCTTAGTGGATGGCTAGCCCTGTTAGGGCGCTTGGTGGATGCCCATACGTGAATCTGCACTCATGCACATGTCCACGCTAGAGACTGACTCTGAATGGATAGAATCTGCGTTCCAAGCAGCATTCATGGAAATGTGTTTATTTCTCTTCCTGTTTTTTGCCTACGGGACGTCGATTTCCGCGTTTCAGGCTGTCCGCGGATTTCTCGGGCGAAGGAAAAATTCTATCTTTAAAGGCGAAGCGGAAATCTTTTCTCTTGCTCTTTTTTTTGTTTCTTATCTTTAAGTATGATAATGCCTGCGTGTTAAACTTTATTTCCGTTCCGCAGCACTGAGTCTTAGCGATAAGACCCCGGTGTAGAAAAAGCTTAAAAGATTATTTCGCCAAATATTACTTAATTATAATATCCAGCCCAATGCCATCAGTAATGCTTATCATGAACTTCGAAATTTATGCAGGCATGGTTTCTTCCGGGTATTAGGCACCCCTGAAAGAGTTTTGTGCTTATTTCGTACACTAATTAGAGGTACCACGTGTTGTCGGCAAAATCGAAAGGCGAGCTTGTAGTATAGCCATGTGCGAAGCCTCGTTTGCTGTCCCTTTAATTCTATTAAAGTAGTGGAATATTGATTAAGCCGTTTCTCGGCTATGTTCAGAGAAAACCACGGAATCCTCCTGGAACACAGGAGTTCTGAATTCGCAATGTTGAAGTTATCTTTAATGCAGCAGCTTAGTCTCTAGGCAAACTCGGAAACTCGTTTGCACTGCGAAGCTCCTGAGAGAGACCGGTTCCTTTGGAAGCATTTTCTTGTTAGTTATGTTAATGACATAGAACTTTCTAACTATAGAAAACTGAACGGGAGGCGAAAACGTTTAATAATTTGCATGTAAATGAAAGCTAAATCCAAATCTGAATATACAGAAACGCACCATTCATGTGGAGACACGCACGAGGCGGACTGATAAAGAATTACTGTGTTAACGCCATGTGTTTGGTTGTTCAGGAACCGCAGGATTAGTTA
Source organism: Haemaphysalis longicornis (assembly GCA_013339765.2). Classification (NCBI taxonomy): domain Eukaryota; kingdom Metazoa; phylum Arthropoda; class Arachnida; order Ixodida; family Ixodidae; genus Haemaphysalis; species Haemaphysalis longicornis. Next base: position 87,238,698 of record CM023456.1, read on the forward strand.
AGGCACATTTGCCAAGAAACCACAAATCGTTATAAAAGTTCTGACTCTTCTCGACAGCCAGTGAATTTCTTGCATTAATGTTTCCTGTGTGAATGGACCACTTAAAAGCAGATAACACTTTATAATTTATTAATCTTTGCGATGTCCACACGGCGGAAAAGAACTTTTTTTAACGTTCCTTTTGTGGTAGGCTCTAAACCTGTTATTTCGCATGAACCAGGCATGAATGCATTAACAATGCATAACAGATGATAACAACAATTGTGCAGTTAGAAAAGCAAATAACCTCCAGTTAAAATTAAAACAAAATTAAAGACCACCGCTTTTTTAGGTAAAGCATTATAAGGCTCAATGAAATGCAGGTGCCTAAAAATATTTACAGCTGAGGATTGAAACGCCAAGACAGAAACTGTAGGTTCTTTATCTGTTACGGAGGTTATTGATTCAAAGCTGCAATAGCTTAGCAACAATTCTAGTAGTAGTAGTAAGGTTTTCAAGTAGTAACAGTTTCGCTGATTACAATTTTTATACTGTTACGCAGGTATACATCGGACTCTAAAAACACAGTTGTGTCCTTTTGTAATCCTTGTTATGGGCCGCGCACCACTGAAATGGTTTCGCATGTACGATTGCAAAGCCGGTTGTTGCGGGATCGAGGCTGCCAAGGTTATCTGGTTGTTAGACAGGAAGAAGTTCGATTGTATCCCACCATAACGCTATACCACTTCAGAACTCGCATGGGAACCTTTAAGGTGGCTAAACCCATGTACAGAAGTTTTATCCTGATATATGCCCATCCTTCTTTGGTGTGACAGTGTTATGGAGAAATATTTAGACCTCAAACACTCAAGGTGCACAGCGTCGTTCAGCTGAAATCGCCTTTTTTATTGTACCTGTTTTCCTCTCACAGTAGGAAAGTAGAACCGCCTTGCCGAACAGCTTGGGCGCATACCAGATAATCAATTTTTTAGATAAGCATTATCCGCCCACTCCTCTGTGTAAACAGCTTCGCCCATTCTTTATAACTTTGTGTACATTGAGTATGTCATTTTGGCGCCTTTTGTTTTTTTTGCGCTAATACTATGTCTCAACTCCTGAATACTTTATTTGTCTTATTACGCCCATATATTCTCTATTGTACGTTCAGTGAATATCGCCTTTGAACTGTATGCTTTTGTTCATGCGCTGGTTTTGCTTCTATGTCTTTGCAAATCTGTGTCATATTCTCGTTTTGCTTTTTTCGTTCAACACCATGTTGCTCTGGAACCGATTGTAGCATATGCGCTCATTTGAACTGCATACTGTATTCGTTTGTTCAGTCGTCTGCTGTGTGCTGTTTGTGTTGTTTGTGCTGTGTGTGCCGTTTGTACTAACTGTGCTGTTGCATTTTTTGTTTCTTCCGCACCTTATATGCAATCTCACACCTTATTCCATCCACCCACTCCCATCCGTAACGCACTACTCCGGTCCTAAGGGCACAATCATTAATTTATTGTTAACGTAATTATTATTAATTAGTTAATTTTAACAAATTATTATTAATAAAAATTAAATATGTAATCAATATTAATAATGGAATTAAATATAAATAATTAATTAGCAATTGTTAACTAATAACAATTAAATAAATATTTTTTATTTATTGATTGATAATTATAATAAATTAGCATATTAATAATTATACAAAAATAACAAATAAATAAATAATAACTTTTAATGAAAACAGGCTTTCGCCTTTCTCTACCATATATGTACATGTACGCACATGCGCCGTAATGTGTCGAACACGCCATTTCCTTTGTTTAGAATATAGTCACCCCGCTCGGGGCCACAGGCACCCGCTAATTTCCTAACTGAACAAACTATATTTGAGATAGAAAAAATAATTGAAGCGACAATAAAAGTTTTTTTCCAATCCAAAAATAACAGTTTTTTTTTTAATTGAAGCCACAACGGCAGTAATCTTCCAGCGGCATTTATATAAGGCAGAATTCACAACTATTCAGCACTTGTTGAGGGATACCTCAGGACATTTTTTTTATAAAAATAGAGATCCAAGACTTTATTCGGTTACATTTGATGAGGTAATGTGTGGATCGCAACATAACGCCTCCCAAACTTATACCTGAAACTACGAATTGTCTTTTTAATTATCACTGTTTTTTCCGGCAATATTTTTGCCCAAAGTTTTCTCCATACTCTGGCAATTACCATTTCATGACATTTTTCAATCATTTTTTTGTTGACCAAACATTAACAAAACGCAAATCACAGGTAAAAGAGCCAGACATATTCTAGCCACCATAAGAAAAAATAGTGACTGTGGAACCATGGATATTTTATTCGGGGAATACATTCAAAGGTTTTCGTAATCCGTTTCGCGTTTTTATTGACGAAAGAATTTTTTAGGAGTTTAGGATTGCACAGGGTTCGCTTAACATAGCGTATTTTTTCCCAAGCGAGAACAGAAAAGAAAATTTAGAAGCTCAATCTACATTTGATTATTGACATGGCTCTACGGCTGCGCTCCTCTTACGATTGCATTATGGATAATGGTTTTTCTAAAACCATTTTTTGCTACAACGAGACCGAGTAATTCCATAGTTACTAATAATATTTTTTGCCTAATGCAGTAATGATACCCTAAAGCTGCTTCGTATGATAGTGCCCCCACAAACGTTTTTTATTACGTCCAATGCATTTTTGTTGCAACAACACACAATATTCCATAGCTACTCATAATATCTTTCGCTTAACCCAGTAATCATACTTTACAACTTCTTTTATAATAGTGGTCCCACACACTCTTTTTTTTCTTCACGCTTCAACCATTCTGTACCATGCGGTACCATCCCGAGGAGGTTTTTTTTACATTCAAGTAGGCACAACGACAGAAATATAATTAGTGAGTGTCTCTTTCCTTTTATAGCCGTGGTTGGCTATGTTACCGTTTAAAAATATAACATCGGAAGAAATGAGACACGATAACACTTGACTATAGAATCACTTGACGACACATTATTGGTAGTGCCCAATGCAGCCTTGTGGTGAAGTCTGTGTTTCTAAACGTTACTTCTAATTTACACTTTTCCTTTTATGCGAGAACACTACGTCCACAGCTAGGTGAAAAATATACATCGCCGTTTTGAGGAACTCAAAAATGGCTGCCGCTACAAAGAGTAAAAATCTCTAAAAGTCCCGGACCCTCTGCTCATCCTCCCCAGGTTTCACTAACGTGAAACCTTGTCAGGGGCGAAGCATGCAGTGTATCAGTGTGTTCTTGGCACCTGCGAGTTTTCACCAACGAAGATGAAACCGTTGGGTGTAGAAGCATACAACTTTCCTTGAAGCACTAGCGTTCCAGCGCGAGAAGTTAGAAAACGAGTGTCCCAGTGTGTTCGTTTAGTACGCGTTACATTCTAGCCTGAGGCGTCAACGAGTGTCCCGATGTTTTATTAGCGTGACTAGTTCTAGGTGTAGACGAGCGTCCCGGTGTTCTAGTACCATGAATAAATGACACGACGACATCAGACACCAACAGCCAGAGTGGCTAGGGGCTTTGTTCATAAATATCGGGATTTTTACCAAAATGCACATGCGAAATATTTTTGTAAAATAACTCAATTATTGTGAAAAAAAAACTTTTGTACATTTCTGTGTGTATGGAAGGAGAATACAGGTGTGGTGAGTGAAATCCCTGCGGGCTTTTTCTCCGCTATACGAATACTTTGCCAGCGGAATGAAAAGACTTCGCCTCCTGCTTAAAGCGCTGAGGTAATAATGCGAGACCTCTTTATTTCAGGCCACGAGAGTAGAACCGGTGCACGACAGCCTGTGCACCTGGCAACGATTATCTCTGAGGAAGCAAAGGCATAACATGTCCCCAGTTTGCCTCTGGAAGTAATTTACGCCGTACCACGTGGTGGAGAGTGCTGCTTAGTCGGATGTACCTACTGCGAGTTTTTCTACTAGTTTAGTGCGATGGAACATTCAGCTACTGCAAGAAGACCGACGCCCAGGAGCCGTGACGCGAGGAAAGCCAAAGACAAAAAATCAACGCGAAGAAAGAAACGTAAACATATTATTGCAGTAAAAAATATTTCTGTAAAATGTAAAAAAAAAGTTTCGCCAGACGAAGCGTTTATCGTTTATCACTCATAGAAAGTGCGCAGGCTAAAATGGCATCAAAATTTGCAATGTATTACATCTGATTTCCTCCATCTGTCGTGCAAAAATTAATAGGATCGCAGCCAAGGACACAGTGACCCCTGCTTCGGTGCATGCCGCCAAGCAACCGACTACTGACACTCTTTAGAGACACGCACCAACATATTGCTTTAGTGGTACCGACTTGCTCCTTCAATATTCGCATTCAACCGCTTACCTTCTCTTCTCCATACACCACAAATTATGCTTGGTTGCTGGGCTGTGTTCGTAGTAGGATAGGTATCGGCTATCCTGTCGTGTGTTGCACACAACCCGGTTCGCATTTAATTCCTTTACCAGAAAGGAAAACACACAAAGGGCACTTGTCAGAATACCAGAGCTTTGCTGGCCTAACGATAACGCTGCATTCATAGCGATCACTGGAGTAACAATTTTTTCATAATGCAAGTGGAATCATGTACTCCATTGGCGTTACCGTGTGGACTGTTTTGTGCTTCCTCAAAGATTGTTTGATTAATTACATTCATACGACCTTACCTCTGGCCACACTCCTCTTACAGACTTGCTGGTGCATTGTGGCACTGGTTCTTGTTCTCGTATTCATTCAAGCATCGTTAGTTCATGTGAGCACCATCAAAAGGGTGTGGCGTAGATGGCGTTCCGTGACAAGGTACCTTTTACAGGCAGCCGTTTACTTAACAGGTTCTCTTGGGTTTGGGAGGTGGCTCAAGCGCTTTTATAAAATCTCTTGCCGCATTTGTTGTGAGACAGCACACTGCACCGTCGTTGCACGACACTCGTAAGTTGGGGGAGCTTGTCCCAGACGACATCACTTCTAAGAATTTCGCAAAAACATGGCTGTGTTTCGTAATAAGAGATGCTCTACAACTTCGCGCTTTTAACATGTCGGACATAATTATTACAGTAAAGATGTATTCATTTTAACTCCAGTAGTTCATTACATCACTAATTACAAATTTATTCAAAACGTATACATAAGTTTATGATTTCCTCTAGTTAGTCGAAACCTACCTCTATTACGCAGCCTCTCCAATTTTAGAGCAAGTGTCGTTGTTAGCCAGGGAGGAGCTCATGTCGGGACTTCAAACTCAAAACAACTTGCCCGCTCCGGAAATTGGGAAGCGAAAGTTAGTAGTGGAAGCTGATAGCTATGTCGTTTCAACGTGGAAAACACGTACCCGTATAGGGACGTACGGCTGGGCCAGGTGGCGCGCCGGAGCGATACTAGCAGCGCTGCGCGCGGCGGAGAACCGCCCTAGATTGCCCGTACGCGCACCGAGCTGCCGTGCGGCCGCTGCTGGTTTTCAATGGCGACTAACACGTTGGCATTCTACTGCGGCTTCCTCCTCTCGAAAACTGTGAGCTATTTTTTAGGGAGGCGATCCTGAAGAAGGAAAGCTACTCGTGAAACATGTGTTCGCGGTGGAGGAGATAATACAAGCAGACGAGCATCAGCTGAACGCTAAGTGCGTTTCACAAGTGCAAGACAACGTCGTCTACGATGTGCGTTTGAAGGTAAACGCTCTTTCTCTTTTTTGTGTTCTTTCTACCACTCTTGTCGAATGTATTCGCGCTCAGAGGCTAAGTACAGAAAGGTGGTGATACTAAATTGACTTTTCGCATGCAGATCTGCGCTCACACACGGTCCGTAGCCTCCGGGACGTGCTCTTGCAAGGCGGGAATAACCGGCCGCTGTAAGCATGCCGCGGCTGTGTGCGCCTACGTGGATGAGGCAACTGACGATACCTGCACAAGCACACCCCAAGCAGTGGAGAAACCGTCGAAAAAACCCAAACGGGACGCGAACAAGACCATCACGGACCTATTCACAGGTATTTTGATTAGGAATTCATTCGCTCGATTCCTCTTTTCACCGTGGTTTCGTGACTGATTGATTATGAGTTTAACGCGCCGACGCTACACAGACGACGAGGCGCGCCGTAGTGCAGGTTGCGGATTAATTTTGACCACCTGAGGATATTTAACGTGTGCCGAAATCTCGAACACACGGGCGTTTTTTGCTTTTCGCCTGCGTCATAAAAGCGGCCGGCCGCGGCCGGGAACCGAACCCGCTTTCTTGACATACCCTGGTTTCGTGAACTTGAAAACTTATCCTCCTCATATTTCTGTTAAACCGAGTGAAAGCTGATTAGTTTCATGCTAGCAGCGTTGCATTCTTCGTGAAAGTAACACCGAAATCGCAATTTCTATGCAGTTGCAAGGGGCTGAGAAAAAATGCCGTCTCGAAGACTTTCTTTTTACTCTCCATACAGAGCTATCTGAATGTTTCTAGAGCCTCTCTACACAAAGGAAGTGTGTAAAACTTGTTCTTCCTCCAAAAGTTACAGGGATAAATCAGTTTAAGTAAAAGTTTCCAGTTATTCAACTAGGTGATACAGAAGTTCTCATGCCTGTATAGCCGCTTAAAAGGTAATAAAGCTCGGTCAGTGCGAAGTATATTAAAACCAACTAGGATGGAGCTAATAGTGTAAGTTTGTCTTTAATGACCACTTTTAACCTGACCGGAATTCTTCTTCTAGCTGGACCCCTCACGTGTGCCAAGGACACAAGGCCAGAGTCACCCACGGTTCACTCACTTTTTCCACCGCACAGCCCCAATCCAGGCTTCTCGGCGGTCTGTCTTGTACCACTTGCCGGGAAACGAATATAACTTGACGATGGGCTCTTTTCCCTTCGGTTTGCGACGCTGTTGTGGCACCCCAACTACACAACAATATTTAGAGCCCTGTCTTTTCCTCTTAGGCGCGCTAGTTTTCATTCACGGCGACGAGCAGCAAGCAGCGTACTCCAAGCGAATCTGCGGAAGAGCGCACCCCGTGTGCGGCAATGAAATGGGAGCAAAGGCCGCCAGGGGAGGGAAACGGGCTGCATGCGCGCGGCGAAACTTGAGCCGTACGCCCCTATTGTTGAATACTCTGCTTCACCTCATTAAGAGTCCTTTTGTGGCAAAGTACCCTTTACAGGTGCATAAGGGCGGAAAAAAAAACCGCAACTGAAAAGCACGGCAAAAATTGCCCTCTCCAAATACACATCAGTTATGCTGATTCCAAGAAATGAAAAAGCACTACAGAAAAATAACCGCTTTCGTGCACTAAAAGAGAAGAGGGAGAAGAAATACAACGGGTCTCTCATTGCGGTCATTAAAAAATCTTTCCACGCAATGTCGGTGCCTTCCTGAACGGGAATGCGGTGTCTGTATCAATGACCAGTGCAGCCTGTTGCATTTAGTTTCTAATGATAAAAGCCAAAAGCGTCATTCAAAAACGCAGTGTGTTGAACACCAGAAAAAAAAACACGATTCCGCATCGTTCGAAATGTCAACAAATTACGCTCCGAGATAACTTGTAGAGAACGCCTTGTCTGCTTTTCCTACCTTTCCACGAAAAGCTTCCTTGTGTTATGCTAGCGGAATGCACAGCGTCCGGTAGGCAGAGAATGTGGTAGACAAAATAAGGTAGGGGAAAATACTGTATGCAAAAGAAGAAAAGCCGGGATTACGGAGCTGATCCAGCCAGTCTCAGCGAAAAACACGATGCTGGGAAACACTGAGAGCACCGACGGGAACTCGCAGAGAAAGCCTTGCAAGAGTGAGAGGGGTTCCTTTTTTATATGAAGGTTTCCGAGTATTAACTTACAAGGAAATCCAATTAGGCCACACGAAATGACACTATCTTGTTTGTCATACTGTAGACTGGTAAGTGGAATACCCTGGCATTTCATTGCTTTTAAGAGATTGATTTTGCAACAATGTCACTTCAAGAAAAATGCAGTGTTGTACATGCTCCTCTAAAACAGGAACGAAAGCTTGTCCCTCGTTCCTTCCCAATTTTCAAACGAGTTCCCGTTACAAGTTACTTTATTGCGAAATGAACGCGTCCCAGTTACAGTTCGAACATTGGAACGTGTTGTTACATTAACGTTACATTTCATTTTTTAAATTAACATATGGTGTCGGATTCCTGAGGCGAAATAAAGCTAGGAATTTAAAACTCACATAGAAGTACGTATATCATAGGAATATTAACACCGCCGGAAGCAGTTTATCTCGAGGTACAAAGAATCCAAAGAAACGCCCCTAGACGATTTTTTTTCAGGGAGCACCGGAAAAACTCCAACATGTCTAACCGCGACTTTGGTGCTCGTCTATTATAGGTGCAACACATATGACACTTCCCACTTCGGTCTTACAAATGCGCAGTAAGTTTATTGCGCTTCATATATGCTTATAGAAAGTTACTCACATGCAGGAAAGTAATTAAATGTCTTAATTTTTTTAGAAACCGCATCGAAAGGAACAATACATAGGCCTTTTATGAATGCTGATATAATGTTACAGTTTATTTAAAATACCTTACAGCCCCGTTTGCTGGGAATTCAGTCAGGGGTTACAAAACTGAAGCTTTGCAGATCATACAGCACAAATTTGCGAGTAACAAAACTCAGGAGAACAACCATTGACTACGAGGTTCGCAATCTAAGTTTAGGTCGGAAGACGATAACAAGAAAAAAATAAAAGCCAACAGCGTAGTCACACACGAAATCTACTCACAATAATTACAAGGTATGCGGAACACAATCAGGGTAATAGATAAAGGAAACAACCAAAGGTAGCCAAGTATGTGGACGCGACGCATGAATCAGTTGCGATGGTTAGAAATACGCGTAAGGGAAAAGCACAGGACATAACACGGAGGCTAATCACGCATGTAAAAAACATTTATAGTGTAAAAAATATAGTCGGACACAAATTGCGACATAGTAAAGTGAAATAGCAAGCACAAATAATTAAAAAAGTATTGACAAAACAAGAAAACTCGTGCCGTGGTACTGAAACGAAAGATTCTGTGGTTCTTCAAGCAGAAATAAAATTTCCCCGCATTTCCCCGAGGGGAAGAATGTGAAAGTGCGAATGCAGGAGTTGAATTTGCGCGGTTCGGTAATGTTCGCGAAAGAGAGGATCACACACACACACACAACTACAAAGAAAGAAAGATGCATTTATTCACAGACACCTATTTGTGTTGTCGTTGTACTTGATTGGTTAGAGCGGATCTCAGCTTTGAAATTTCGTGTCAGTACTTCCTTTAAGCGGGTGCATTAGCCCTTCTCACGCCCGATTCCTGGCCAATCCCCACGTGGGTATGTGCCATGCACAGACACCTATTTGTGTTGTCGTTGTACTTGATTGCTAGAGCGGATCTCAGCTTTGAAATTTCGTGTCAGTACTCCTATTAAGCGGGTGCATTAGCCCTTCTCACGCCCGATTTTTGGCCAATCGCCCTAAGTGGGTATGTGCTAAAGAAATTAGGAACTCTTCTTGGCCAATCGCCCTAACTGGGTATGTGGTGCGGACGGACGGACGGCGGTGGACGCGGTGATTCAGATTACTTGGCCAATCGCCCCTAAGTGGGTATGTGCTAAAGAAATTAGGAACTCTTCTTGCCAATCACCCTAAGTGGGGTATGTGGTGCGGACGGACGGACGGCGGTGGACGCATGATTCAGGGTCGCTTAAGAAGTGCATTCACGCATGATTCAGATTACTTGGCCAATCGCCCTAAGTGGGTATGTGCTAAAGAAATTAGGAACTCTTCTTGGCCAATCGCCCTAAGTGGGTATGTGTGCGGACGGACGGACGGCGGTTGACGCGTGATTCAGGGTCGCTTAAGAAGTGCATTCGCACTTAAAAAGTTAAGTACATAAACAAAGTTACAGTATATCGGCAGAAGAGAAAAAATGTAGTAATGAATGAAAAAAAATATGAAAACAATGAGTGGGAAAAAATGCCTGAATGCATAGTCGCAACTAAGTAGAGTCCCTAGTTGCAACTCAGCAAGAGTTGCAACTCGATGTTGGAGCCAGGAACACGAACCCGTTTTTTCTTCAGCACTTCGTTGGAAATGTTGAAGAGCCGTTCCACGTAAGCGCTTGAGGGTACTGATGTGTTGTACTTAACGAAAAGTTGGTTCAGTCCCTCGAAGTTCTTCATCTGCGACAGCGGGTAGTTAACTGGTACCAGCAGGTACCGCGACAGCTCATCCTGTGCCTCGGCTGGAAGGGTTCGCTGCACAAAGAGAAGGAAATCCTCGGGCGCGGATGAGGTGGCAAAATCTGCTCTGGCAGGCTGAGTCACCGCAGCAAGCACTGTCTGTATGTCGTTGGTGGCCTTGTCTCAGCATAGAACAGTCTGGGATTCATGATAGCTTAAACGTTGGGATTAAGCAACTGGCGACAACGAGCTCGCGCTTTGCTTTGAGCTGTCCAAACCTGCAATTCCGAACAATGTCCGGTGACCCCGTGGCCCTTCGAATGACCTCACAGCGAGAGCAACTCCCTCAACAACAACGCACCCGCGGCTCGCGCGCACTAATGCGGTAATTACCCGTGACAATATACGGCGGATTCACAAGGTACCTATCGCTCCTCTCGGACTTAGAAACATTTACCCGGGAAGGAACAATTCTATCTGCCAGACGCGCATCCTGGCCTCCCCACACAAACTATGAAATGTGAAAAGCATTCTCTCGGCGGTGCTCTTCTCCCGTCAAATGCCGCGTAAGCTCAACCGGCATGAAAGCACGCACAAGCTGTGGCCCGCTGCGTGGTTATTATTCTTCCTTTTACATTCGAAGAAGCTTGTTCCGTTGAAGGGCGGGCAAATTGGTCAGCATATAGACGACAAACGCAGTAGCGACTTGTGGATTTTTGTACTCAAGCCTTGGCATCAAAAGAGCCCATTCCTAGGGACGTAACGTCTGCAGAAGGAACGCCGTTCCTGCCGTTCCTTCAGAAACCTAACGAGTTACTGTTACAGTTCTACCGACCCATAAGAGAACGGTGGCGTACCTCCGTTCCCCCAAAAAGGAACTAGTTCCAGGAACGCCGTTCCGTACAACACTGCAAAAATGTAACTTCCCAATGATGCCAGTTCATGGATAAAGAAACAATGTTGTTTACCAAAAAATGTCTCACGGAGGGCATAAAATGGCCTGGCAGTCGTACGGATCCGGCAAGACAACCGGTTTGCCTCGACTCAGCCGCCAACTCTTCAGCTCGTGGTCTATAATAAATTGCGGAAACCGAACACACTATAGAAACTGCTTCTTTCCTCCAAATAAGGCAAGAACATCGACCATTTCAATAGAAGAAAGCGTTAGAAAAGCAAAGGACGGCCTCACCACACTCGGGCCGCAATAAACACGTCTGTGGTAGGCAATGAGGGCAAGCATTAACACATTCTGGTACAACTGCTAGTAGAGAACATCTAATGCGCAAAATAGCTGCAAATTCCTCGCATACGAGCACTTCCACAGTCGTGTGCTCTCCTGTTAATAATCGTAAAAAAAGGCAAAAAAGAGAAAAAGAAACGAAGCGAGCATAGATTTTTTATACCCATGTCAAGTGAACGCTGTTGTGCTCGAGCAGGGAATAAAAGCACTGCCGCTCAAAAGGCCGCGCCCCGCCTTTCTATAGCAGTTACTCGGCTTTGCTTATTTGCACATCTTAATTCACTGACGCAGCCGCTATGGTCGCCCTTATGAGAGTCGCCTGAACAAGGGTGCAGGCGGCTTTAGCGATCGAGCGAGATCTCGGATGACTAGGGCGGCTTAACGGGCTCGACCGACGCTTAAGCACATTCGCTGTTTTTTTTGTTTTTTTGTTTTTGTTCTCAACTGCGCTTTTCGTTCTCCCGTCCATCTTGCCAGTGTCGTTCAGAAGTTGCTTTTGTATTCTGCAGAGACGGCCGCCCGATAGCGCAAAGAATATGCTTAGCTCTGCGTGAAAAGTGGCTGTACTCGTCTGAGCAGTAAGTCTTTCGAGCACATTTCTGCAATACGTCAAGCGAAGATTAAACGTATATGCTTCTCACGAGAACTTATTTGGGGGTAGTGTGTACATTTTATGCGTAGCATTCTTTTTCGAGTACCCCCGTAGCCAATAGCGTGTAATGCCTTACATTTCCACATAAATGCATATTTGGCGGAAGTTTCACCTGTAATCGTTATAATAGCGGAGATAGATATAACTGGTCGAACATCGGATAGAATCGAAACCGAAGACTAACAAAAATAAAAAAAAAGCAATAAGTGACGTACCCTGTAAGGCGCTGCATTTCTACAAAAATGCATATTTCGCGATAGTTCCACTGCCATCGCCATAATGGCGCAAAAGAAAATAATTTGTCGAACCGAATTTCCAAAACCCCAGAAATTGAAAAATAAAAAATAGCGATAAATGGCGAACGGTGTCACGCCCTGCATTTCCACAGAAATGCAGATTTGGCGGAAGTTATAACGACAATCCTTATAATGACGTAAGTAGAGATAATTTATTTATTTTATTATTTCAAAAAAAACCCTAAAGGCCCTCTGGGGAGGGTATTACATAGGGTAGGGGGGTTACAAAGGTGTCACATAAACTAGAACAAGAACAAAATAAACACAAGAACTAAAAAATCGTACAAATCATTAACATTGCTAGAGTGAAAACAAATACAAAAATTAGGTAGAATAATAAGAACAGCTATTGATACAGGAACTAGAACAAACTACACCGATTATAACCACATGGTATATTACAACATGTCATCTGACAAGGCAAGAACTGAATGAAATGACGCATGAAATGATACATATTATACATTGATATTTTTGCTCAAAGCATTAGTAAATTTCGTGGTATTAGGTTCAGTAACAATGTTTGATGGTAGATTATTCCAGTCTATTGTGGTACGAGGAGCAAATGATTCGGCAAAAGCAACGGTACGACATGTGATGCGTTTGATTTTGCATGAGTGATCTCGACGCGGAAAAATGGCGGCGGGTTCACACATAAATTCGTTATGAAGGCATGTATGGTAGTACAGTTATGAAATAAAGTTAAGCGAGATATGTTGCGACGATGCGATAAGGTTACAAGTTCAGCACGATTTTTAATTGGGCAAACGGAATAAGAAAAACTAAATACAAATGTCTCTAAAGAACTCACACTCTAGGCAGGGGCATAAGAATGCTACGGCAATAGTAGACGATTCTGTGAATTTCTGCAGATTATTTTTCTTTTCCGTGTTTTTTCGCGGTATTTTGGACACGATTTATTCCGCAAGAAAAAAAAGGAAAATTTACGCCAGTGAAAACAATAGGCGTCAGTTATCGTCGAGTCGAGTTTCATTTTTGAGTTTTTTCTGAACGTAGCCGTTAAATTTATGGGGTGTAGTTAATAAAGGTAGCTTTAATCGACCAGTATTAGGGGAAACCCCAAGGTAGAGTACGTTTCTGTGGAAAATTTGACATCCACCTGAATGCAGGCAAACAGCTACAAAGGAAAGCTGCACAGCTTCCTCAAAAACTTCGCAACTGAAGAAAAATTTTACTTCGCAAAGGTAGTTGGTAGAGATGTTACGACGAAAACAATACACTCGCAATAGCAGTCACAATTTGCTATCGGGGTATTTTGTTCTACTTCATAAACCACAAAAATTTGTCAGCCGCCATGTCGGTAAGAAAATATTTCGCTAGGACAGTTCCCGTACAAATCTCTGTAAATGCTACCGCGTTTCGCATCAACACGAGCATAATCCTAGGACAAGAGCTTGTCCTTCGTGTCGCGTGTTTCCCAATTTTTTTTAGTATTCGACAGTTACTGCATTGATCCGCGCTGTACGAATCAAGATTATTGTAAAAGTAGAGCAAATAAAGAATTCAGAGTGAATTACTACACAGCTTCTGCCATTCAAGAAAATATGAAGGTATGTCGAGCTTGTCACTAGTTTCCTGTTTATCTTAAATTGCAATTTTTTTTAGAAGAGTAGGCGGAAGAGAAGACTTTATACGAATAAACGCGCTAGAATAGAAATCGCACATTCACGGTCCTGCAAGCGGCCCAGCATTCCACTCGCTTTTTCGGCAACCGCAAGCAAACTCATTGGACTGTGGAAGCATAAAAGTTCCAACAGAGGATATATTAGCTGACTTAGTGCAGCTCTATAGCTGCCGTCCATCCATATTCCCATTTAAACGTGCATGACTTCAAGTGTGGTAGTCATGCTTTGAAAATCATCCCCCGAGTTACTTAGCAAGGAAAAATGTCATCAGCAAATCTGAGGTTACTAAGGTATTCTCTATGAGCCCTTACACCCACCTGCTCCCATCCAATGTTCTGATTACCTCTTGTAAACATGCTGTGAATAACGTTAGAGGCATTGTGTCTCTCTGTTTGACGCCCTTGTGTATAGGCATTTTACTGCTCTCTTTATGGAGGTTTATGGTAGCTGTGAACCTATTGTAGATATCCTCTAGTATTCTTACATAATGCTCGTCTACACCCTGATTCCGGAATGCCTGCGTAACGGCTGAGGTTTCCACCGACTCAAATGCTTTCTCATATTCTTGGAAGCCTACATAAGGGGTTTTGGTATCTCCGCGCATTTCTCTATCACCAGATTGATCGTGTGAATATGGTGTAATGTTGAACATCCTTTACGAAACCGTGCTTGTTCATTAGGTTGACTGAAATATAAGGTGGCAGAAATTTTGTTAGTGATTACCTTGGTAAGAACTTCGGAGACGGCTCACAGAAAGCTGATCGGCCTGTAATTTTTCAAGTCCTTCATGCCACCTTTCTTGGGGAGTAGGATTGTGTTCGCGTTCTTCCGTGTTTCCAGTACACTCGAGGTCATTAGCCATTCCGTAAACAGGTTTGTCATCTTTTCAGCTACAATTTACCCCCCATCCTTCAAGAGGTGTGCTTTTATCTGATCCTCACCAGCCGATTTGCCCCCTTGCAATTCTTTCACAGCCTTCTTCCCTTCTTCTGTGGTCACTGGTGGGATGTTTACTTTGTCTGAACTACTGCCTTGTTCGTTATTACCCTGGATGTCGCGGCTACAGTACTGATCTCTATATAACGTTTCGGCTACTAAGACTAATTTATCTCTATCTGTGATGACATTGCCTTGCTTGACTTTATTGCATACTTCTGATTTTCCCCATGTCTAGACGAATCTTTGCTGCTTTCAGGCTGCCTCTATTCTTTACAGCATATTCCCTTCTCTCCGTGTTATACTTGCGTACGTCATCTGTATTACGCTTATTGATTAACTTCGAAGCTCCGCTAGTTCTATTCTGTCAGCTGAGATGAGATTGGCATGGTTTGCCGTTTCCAATTAGATCTTTCGTCTCCTGGGAAAGTTTGCCAGTATCCTGTCTAGCCATCGTGCCCCAGTTTTCTACTGAACACTCCGTGATAATGCGTGTAAGTTTGTCGCTGGCTTCCTGTGTTGTGAACTCTGCTTCCTCGGCAAGACCTGAATATTGGTTCTGGAGCGCGATCATGAATTCTTCAACTTTACGTCTTACTGTCGAAAGTCAGGAAAAGGAACAGGTGAGAGCACTCGTTCTGTACATTCGTGTAGAAAGCTCTTGATGATCGGAGTTTTAAATGCTGGCAGCCATTTTGATGTTGAACCAGAACGCAAACGACAAGACACAGGACGATACCAAGAAGACACACGAAGCGCTTGGTGTGTCCTCTTGCTGTCGTCCCCTGTCTTGCCGTTTTCGCTCTGATTCAACATGCATCACCAACTCGCCCAAGTTTTCACATGTCAGCAATACTTTATTTCTTTCTCTGTGTGTGTGCCTGTGAGTACGGGCGCGCATGTCCTCGTGACCATTGTAATAACCGACCCTCCTGCAGCACCTAAATATTACCCGGTCTCTAGAACAGGAAGTTTAGTCGAAGTTTTCCAAGATAGAGCTGGCTAAAAATTCAAGAAACTGGATCTGAAACATGGTTATCAACATGTCGTGTAGAGTTCGGAAAGGACTCAGTGTGAGTGTTTGCAGTCAACACTCCCCGAAGTTCGTTTCACATCACAAAGCTACTTTTCTGACCCTGGCCACAGCAACGGCCATTCACGAAGAAACTGAGAACTTCTTTTAAGGCCTGCCTGTAGTCACAATGTATATACCGACCCCATCATTTCAGGCGAGCCTGAACGAGTGCCACACAGATAACTTCGGAAGTTTGCATTCCCTTTTTGCAATGCCCACGGGTCGAACGTCTTCAGCCCAAATGCACTAAATGACATCTAGCAGATTAACTCCATTATGTACGCATAGTGCTCGATCCTTGTAGGAGCAAAGCTTGAAACGTTCATAAGAAACTCCAGATCCGACGGACGTCAAGCTGCTGCCTGGTTACGTAGTGCTCATGTACTCGCACAGGTGTTTCCTGGATCGGCTATTTTCTCTGCTCTTGCAACTGCAGCGCCTTTATACAAAAGGCTCACAGAGAAGCTGAAGAATAAAACGGAGACGAAGTGTTCA
This sequence comes from Haemaphysalis longicornis, assembly GCA_013339765.2. Taxonomy (NCBI): domain Eukaryota; kingdom Metazoa; phylum Arthropoda; class Arachnida; order Ixodida; family Ixodidae; genus Haemaphysalis; species Haemaphysalis longicornis. The sequence continues at coordinate 87,255,235 of CM023456.1, forward strand.
AGCAAAGCAAGAATTGGCTTACTTTCCCACCTGCGCCACCGCCCTTCCCACCCCTTCCAATTTGATGGTCTGAAGAAGTTTTGAAGAGGAGGATGCAACAGTGCGCAGAAGAAACCATTTTTAAAAGGGCCTGAAAGACAAAATACACGTTTTCATCATTAAAAAGAGTGCTTTGCAATATAAAATGGAATCAGCTTCATTGGAAAGTTCTAAAAATAATCGAACAATTATTGAGAACATAGGAAGCAGTGACTACTCCCTCCCCGTTTTCCGGGAACATTTCGATGACGTCACCGAAACATGTATGAGCAATTACGTATGAGCAAAACTACGTATTCTATTTGGGATGCAGAAATCAACACAGGACAAAACAGATGCGGTCTGGGGATAAAAGGCTGACGCTTATCTGACGCTGATTTATTTTTTAGTTAATCACTCGGAGGTCGCTTGCTCTGCCATTCGTATTTCTACGTCTCTAATGCACTTCTTTTTCTTCTATTCAGAGAGCATTCACATCCCCTCTACAAGACCCGAGCCTTAAACCACAGCCGTGAAGTGGCAATAAAAACCGCCAGTTTTTTTTTCTTTTCTTATCTTTTTGACGGGTCATGGTTTGTTTGGCTTCTCTTGGCATTTTTGTGGTGGTAAAATTGCTGTCCTCCACCCAACCGCTCGCTGATGGAAATGGATGGTGCTCCCCGTCAACAGGTCACCGCTTTTTCTGAGGTAGAAGCGTTAAAACGCCCCAGGAGCTGGCTAAGTGGACATTTCACCGCTTCTCGCTCTGGTCTGCGGTAAAAGCAACGAGAATGGAGCGATGAGAAAGCACTCGAAATTTAGCAGCGCATGTTCACTCGCTAAGCACAGGTGAACGAAAAACATGATAGGTGTTGCAAAAAGCGATCACCCCGCGGCTTATCTTCCACAACAGAGCCGATGATCTTCTCAAGTTGCTTCATTTTGAGCCAAATAATGTTTTCGTTTGGTTGTCATTGCTGTTATTTTTCGGGGCCCACTCGAAGCTTCATTTTCAGTATATGGTTCGTTTCCATCGATTTACTGTTTGCAGACATCTTCAGCTCAAGTAAAAGATGCGCTAGTTTTGTTCATAAAAATATTTATAACAATTTCGTCATATGGTACTAAAATTCTTAAGGTAATGCTAGTATTTATTTTACGTAATATAATTGTTCTGCGAAAATGTTTTGTGTATTCGTCTTTATAGTCGTTACAAGACGGAAACGGCATTTTATAAGTGAAAAGTATTTTGGCCGCTTTTAAGCAGAATGTTTAATTATTAGCAAGCATATAAGAAATCAACACGACGGGGCGAAAGCATCAACATCTTCTGCGAGTTCGTAGAGAGCGATAACTTCTTTTGTGGAAGTTACATCTTTCGCGCATTTCTTGTAGCGCGAACTGCTGTAACTTAGCTTCCAGAAGAAACCCTCAAAATTTGGACCCGTTACGAAATACATAAACAAAAAAAGAAAATGCAATTGTGAAGTAATTTCACTGGTAATGGAAACGCCAAAACAGAGCTACCAATCCGCAATTGAAGCATCACGGGTGTTTTAATTTATTTCCGCTTCGACTCTGAAACGCTAGCTTAGACATGTCAGAATAGTTTGAATATCGATTGCTCTGTTTTTGCAACAGTTATTCTGGGTAAATGTGATCACTCCACACCGCGAATTGGTGTGACACTAGGCATTAACGCCGTGAACACAACGACTGCCCCAGCCCCTTTGGGTTTTTAATCTGATAGATAAGCTCATTAAAAAAAACTACGAAAAGAAAAAAAGGAAGAGTCGTGCCCTGGCAATATATTTGACCCTTTTTCCGAATACACTCATTTCGTCGTTCAAAAACTAAAACAAAATTACAGTACAACCTTGCAGAGAAACGCTTATTTAAATTCCATCAAGAAAGTAGGTCGCCGACAACTGAAATTTGTTTATTCATTTCCAATCGTCCTCGGCAGGTAGTTTTGAATTTCTCATGACTGCAGCGGAATATTCAGCGGCCGGTTCGAGTCCGTTTGTTAGGCCGCCGAATGCTTAGCGGATAACCCTTCTACCGTGTAAGGCCATCCATTATTGGCACAGTAATTACCGTCCTCTTCAACAACTTCGCAAATGTCGATTCTGCTGTCGTCTTTATGAATTCTTCAAGCGCTGCGCATTGTAGTTGGGCGTACAGAGCTTTTTTCAGAATTTTATATCCCATTTCGAGAAGCGTCTTCCGAATCCGGATGAGAATACCAGGATGCACGGGTAATGGAAATGTTCCATGGCACAACAGCAAGCTTACTAGGCGCAATGCTCCAGGGACATAAAATTCATAAGCTTCAGGGTATAAAACAGGATTCACTGCGGCTGACGTGTATACCCCTACAGGTGAAAAGATGTATTCCAGCCGACAGCCATGAATTTTCAAGATGGTGACAGCATGGGCTACTGCTTTGTCGAATATGTGATTTACAGCCGGGTGAACTACCAACTTCTTATTTATTGTTCTCGAAGTGTGTCGGGCAGAACTTATAAACGCGAGGCTAATATTTTGTTGAGTAGCACGCAGAGCCCTTCCTATCCTCCTTTCTATTCTATATTCCATGAATCGTTTACGACGACGTGCACGAATAGACTTACCCTTGCTCGATAAAAGTGCTATTTTATTGCTTTTAACCATTTTAGCCTCAGTTTATTTTTCTTCAAAAAAGTGGTTTCCGCCAATTTTTCCAAATGTCGGGGCCACAAAATACTGTAAGCATTCAGCCCGAACTCCGGGTACTTCCTGAAGCCCCAAGGATATTTTACGTTTCCCAAATCATATCCTTGATAGAAAACTACCGATCATGGCCTGGCCACGCGATTGAATCTGTATCTGTATTAAGGACCATGATTCTATTTTCGTTCATGGCTATGACGGGAACATTTTTTTGTAAATGTTTGACCGATGCGCACGTATTGTTGAAGAAACCGGAGACCACGCTTTGATAGGTTCTCGTTACTCGACTTCGGAATGAGCGGGCCATTGCTGTTTTAATATGGGATGTGGACAACTATAAACAATAAGGGAGAAACAAATGACTATTATCGATGCTGAATGCTGCTCCAGCAAAATACGTTGGAATGGCTGTTTCAAGCTCCTATTACAAAGCTGAGGTCGATTTCTCTAACTGGTGCCTATTCAGGCCACGTGAGTCTCTGCTCTCTTTATTATGGTGATATCAACAACCGACACATCATATCGGGGAAGGCAAAGGCGAAGGAGAAAGCTGGCATTCGCGGATTTGTGTGGGCATACTAGGATAACTTAATTAGCGTATTCATGGGAGGTTGTGGCCTTTACTACAGCAGAGTGGCCAATCCTGCTCTGTTGAAAGTACGGTAAATTAAGTGATGGATTCAGCATAAGTCGAGGACCACTCAGCGAGCAATGGAACGAAGGATAGGTCTAACATTAACGGACAAGGAGAGAGCAGAGTGGATCAGGGAACAACCGTATGTTAAGGACATATTAGTAGAAATTGAGAAGAAGAAAAGGATGTGGGCGGGGCATGTAATGCGAAGGCAAGATAATGCTGGACATTAAGGGTAACTGCGTGAATCCCTAGAGAATGAACTGTCTGGCAGAGGGCGGCAGAAAGTTATATGGGCAGATGAGATCAAGAAGTTTGCGGGGATAAATTGCTCGCTGTTAGCGCAGGACTGGGATAATTGGCCATCTATGGGAGAGGCGGTAGCCCTGCAGTTGGTGGAAAGAGGCTGATGATGATGATGACTAGGATAAGCAAAACAGCTCTTTTGTGCTATCACAACGACGTTATAGCCTTACTAAGTACACGCCTCTTTTATTGTGCGCGAATCGCGTACGCTCACGTTAAAACGAAATTCTTCACACTCATCCTGGTGGCGGGCATCCGCCTCCGTACCTAAGATAACGTTACGTGCTTAGATGCGGTAGCTGTCATGAACCTCGGCTTCTGAAATACCAAGCACATATCGAGTGTTGTCGAATCGAATGCTGTGGCGTCTGCTCTGCAGCTTTATATTTCGGCGCGAGTGTTTCTGGAACCGTCGATTCACATCCAGAACATTGTAGATCACAGAAGATTATTCTGGGCTAGCGACGTTAGGGCGAAACAGTCTGGCTATCTGAATGAGATACCCCGTGCGGCATAAAAATAAAGAATTGAAGACGCGCTTTGCTAGGAACGCAGATAACACAGCCGGGCGTGGCCCGGTAGTAAAAACAAACAATAAATAAACAAAACCATACATGGTTTGAAGCAGTAGTAAGACGCATTCCGGTGGCGCCCAAAGCAAGGATAACACCCGAAGGTGCGCGGAAGAAACCGCAGTTCAGTTGCCGGCAGGCAAGGACATGGCGTTCAATTCGTGCCCACTTACGCGCGTACGGTAGCACGGGCCGCAGCTATATGGCTCCCACTACGCACTAGGCCATTACGCCGCAGTGTGAGGCATCAGAAGGCCCACTAGTGTACCCCAGAGATTTGCACCATGCGAAGAGAGCCTGCGGTTTGCCAACGAGATCTCCGATGGGTCCCGTGTTTCATCCAAAATTATCCGCAGGGACCACGTCGGGCCGACGCGGTCCCTGCAGAGTGTTGCTTTGTGCTGTAACTGCAGATTGTGGCATTGTAGCGGGTGTGGGTGCAATAACAAGACTGTAGAGCAGAAACACCAAGTTCACCAAATAATCTATTTTTGTCTTATATACCTTCTCCTATCTATACGTGGTTTCATTTCGTTCGCCAAACAAAGTCCTTTGAGTCACAGACTGGCGGACGAAGTCTTACGTATATGAGTTACAATCTCGAACCATCATCACGCGACGAAGCCACTTCACCTTTTGCGGCGTCTTTGTAATTTCATGCCGCTGCCGTCGTTCCAAATGCTTCATTTTGCGCTTTGAAATTAAGAAGTGACGCTTGAGAGTCGGAGTTGAAAGCACAACATGGTACAGCTACATAGTTACCGATTTAAGTGCGGAAGTATTCAGGAACTATTGTACCATCATGAAAACAAGCAAGAAAAAAAAACACGAGACGACAAGAAAAGTGCAGGGGACAAGCGCTTGCGGCTAAGCTCTCGTCCTGTGAACTTCGCCTGTCATTACGGGTTTTAACGACAAATCCTCTACTAGGCCCCGTCTCTCAAGCCATTAATCGCGGGGCAATGATTTCAGTCAGCGGGACGAAAGTGTGGTAGGCTGCACCCCAGCTGCGTTAGGCCGGAGCCACTACGCTGCGGCGCCACATGACTAGGCGAAGGTTTAAGGGCTGCTTCGCCGGCGGTTTACCATTCAGCTTCGCCATGGATGGCACTCCGGCTGGCCCTTCTATACGAGCACTTTATTTTTTACTCGTGTTAACTACGTTTACAGGTTGTCCATGTAACCCACGGTCAATCGAACTCGGCGTGGCCGCGAAGTGTCACATGTAGTGCAGTAATAAAATTCGACGTACGGTGGCTTCCTTCGTCAGTTATACATATAACTGATTTCGGCAGGGTTGTGAAGACGCCAGAAGAAGTGGCCGCCGTGCAAACTAAGCGCCGATACATCGCAAATGGGGGAGTCTTATGGACGAGAAAAGAAAACAATAATTGAGACAGTCACTTTTGCCTGCGCCTCTGAACTTCAATAAGATCGCAGAGAGTTTGAGAAAAAATAAGCATACGCATCAGCTCTATGTGCCCTGGAACCGGCAGAAGCGTTGAGGTGGAACACTTTTCGTGCCTTTCCACGCAAACATCAACACAGCTGAGGGCCAGTTCCCGTTACGGGAGAACAGACCATTAGTCAAGGTTTTCGATAGTGACTTCTTCATTCTTGCCGTCATTGCTATCTTTTCAAAACACGTTGCTTCTAAATGTCGAATACACGCCCCCTTATACAAGAACTTATGTGCTTGCCAGGCAGGTCTCGAACAAAATAGGCATGCGTATATGCACCCTCCTAGCCTATGACCCAGACAGAAAATCTTCGCTAAAGTAATAAAAGCTCTTGCCCGTTCCGGATCATTACGAGAAAGAAAGTATGTCTGCTCCTTCAAAGTGAACCCATTAGCCTCATTTACTCGACCACTGAAACATGTCGCCCTGTACAGTCTCGCGATTCAGTGCGGCTTTCGATCGGGGACCGCAAAAGTAAGAACTTGTCCACTTCTTATCTTTGACAGGAGCATTCGTATCGTAGGAATCCATATTGCATTTTTTCTTTCAAAGTAACCTCGACTCGGTTTCAAAAAATCCTGCTTCAAAAAAGTGAAGCCATCTGGCTCTGCATAATGTTCTGCGATGATTCTTTACAATATGCCAGCGTTATTTATTTTTTTATTATTCGGGTGGAGGTAGAACCAAGCCCTGGCTTATCTGGGGTGAACTATGTAATGGGTAAAAGCGTAGCCCCATCACAATGTTCTCCTCTTGTGTGCACCGCTATACAAGCCAGAGGCGTGCTAGACTAACAGACATATTTATTGCGTTTGTATTTGAAAGCTTCAATGCAGGACTCATAACGTCAGGGCTAGAGAAAAACAAATCACGGCGTCTTCACGAGTTTCATTTACGCCTGTTTTCTTTTTGGACTATCATTGTTCTACTGGCAGACGTTAAGCCCAATAATAGTGGAAATGGGCCTTGGTAAATTCAGAAGTCGATTGGGCCCGCCGTACGATCAATCGGTAGTGAGATAGTGGCGCAGGTAAGGCGAACATAGACAGGCGCTGGTCGTGCGCCGGTCGAAGAAGTGAGTAGCCTTTCGCCTTTTATTCGGCTTTATTTTTGCTCTTTGACTCCGCACAACCGCAAATGAGGTCCCCAGAACGGGAAAGTTACACCCCCGTGTAGAGAGGGATCGCCGCAAATGTGCCTCAGGCGCAGGAAATAAATGAAGTGGATAATTTCAGGAGGAGAGCGAAAATAGCTGTCTCCTCTTTTCGTCTTGTCATCGATTGGTCAGTTACGGTTCGATAGCAGCCTTACCCACGGAAACAGCGCTGCGGCAAGGCTGAAGTTAATTTTCGCGCGTGCGTTTGGAGGAACTGACCCAGAGAACGCGATTAACGCTTCTTACGTATGGAAACGCGCAAAAACAAAAATGCATCATCGATGCAATGAAGCGAAAAAGAGGAGTAAGCTAACGAATAGGTTGTAAAAAAAACGGGGGATTCAAGCTTGACGTCTAACATTATCAAGCTTCCGCGTAAGTTTCTGGCCAGGCCTACAGTAAATGAATCTGAAGGTTTTTTTTGGAATGACTTTAGAACAGCAGAACCGATCGGTCTACCCTAACGTAATGAGGAGTCACGTGCACGACTGTTAATATTTGGCTCCAGCCTCCGCGGTGGCTCAGTTGCAGCTGAGCAAGAGGTTGCGGGTTCGATTCCCTGCCGCGGCGGCCGCTTTTCTTATGAAGGCGAAAAGCAAAAGCGCCCGTGCGTCCGAAATTTCGGCGTGCGTTAAAGATCCCCAGGTGGTCAACATTAATCCGGAGTCGTCCACTACGGCGGGCCTCATCGCGTGCGGTGCGTCGGCGCGTAAAACCCCACATTCAATCAATTATTCTGCTCTCGACTGAAGTGCAACTGAACCTCCAGACTCGCCAAACTGCGCAACCTGTTAACGGCTGCACCAGCACTGGGGGTGAAAACTGGTTGACCGCCACGGCCGTTGGACCGGTATAGTTGCTCCCAACTTACTCGTTGACCTATAATTAAAAAGTTAATTAGCTTTGCGCTTCTAGTCTTTTCACTTTTATAGTATACTCAGCCGGAATTAGGACAACAGGTGCATTATTTAAAACTTTGAAGCTGTAAGCTAGCTAAAACTTAGAAATTAGCCGGACGGGGTCATAAAAGATAAACATGAGTTTGCTCCGTTAAAATATTAGTTTGTCAAATAAATATTCAGCATATTCGCCATAAAAATATTCGCCATATAAAATACCGTTTCTTACTCGATTCTGAGCACCCCCTTGTTCCACCATCACGATGCCCAAAGTGAGGAGGGGTGCTTAGATTGAAAAAACATAAATTACCCACCCCAACTTTTTTTTGCGACCGCATCTCCACGAGACAGGCGCAAAGAATAATTTTTATTTGGCAAAAATTCAATAGAGAAATAGTTTACAGAGAGTGAACTCACCGGTTGAGTCTGATAATGAGTTAAGCGCGATACACATGGACGATTGGTGCATGCGAATCACATGCGACTGATCGTTACGACTGTCGTCACGACTAGTCGTACGCGTGAATTTGAGACATGGCCCGATGCGGGCGTGCGATGAGTCGTCGGCGCCGCTCCGCCCACTGTTTTGCTCCATTGTCAACTTCGACGATCGCTGAGCTGAATTTGTAGATTCCAAGCGTTGTTCGCAAGAAATAGATAAAGCATGCAATCGTGAAGCAGTTTCTGCCTTCGGAAACAGTCCGCGCACACGCCGGCCGCGCCTGCCAGCTCGGCACACTCAGCGGCTCTATCCGGCGCAGCCCACTGTAGCAACCGCTTATCGCTGCTCTTCCGAATCAATCTGATTGCTAAAAAGAAGCTCCACATGCGAGAAAGTAGGTGTTGGTGTGGTGAAAAATTGGGCTTGGTGTTGTTATCGGGGATTATTTTAAAAGCGGCGATCAGATGTCTGCCGCGATGACCAACCTACGCTGACCTGCCGCGGAGGTTCGGCGGTCTGACCGGTCGCTGCGGTGCGCGGTGCGCCGAGCGGCCGAGAGATGGCGCTACCTGCGCGGAAGCATCGAAATAGGCAACGCAGATCTCTTTGTCACCGATCGCTCAAACGGCAATTATATCTGAAATAAAGCTCCACATGCGACAAAGGGATGATAGTGTGGTGAAAAGTTGTGTTACGGATTGTCATTCTCAGTTGCACAGATAGCGGCGATCAAGTATCGTCCAGGATGGTAAGCCTAAAGTTACCAGCACCATCTCAGCCGACCCGAGCAATTTAAGCTGGTTTTGGGCGGTTGGGGCTCAGCGGGCTCTCATTGGCTGTGGCCTCACGACGATCGCAGCGATGGCACGACTGCATCTGGCTTGCCAGTCACACGTCATGAGCCTCCACGGCCAGCGAACGATGTCAAAACCGGTCCTAACGATGAATCGCAACGACCAGTCGCATGCGGCGTCGCGTGCACCAGTCCTCCGTGTGTCTCGCGATTTACCCTCACCGCCATCCGAGTCCATTATGCCGCTTGGGCCGCCGATCTCATTATTCCCCAGCAGGTCGTCTTCTGTTCTGTTGACGTTGTTTGTAAATGAAAACTTAAAAATACTGGCCAAAACGTCACCTTTGGCCCGCTTCCACGTGTTTGAAGTCCACCTTGCGGTGGGTGCTTAGAAAATAGCCGTGGTTAGGTTCGCATGCAAATTTTTCTTCCAATTTTCTTCCCGAAAGTAGGGGAGGGTGTTTAGAATCGGGGGGTGCTTAGAAACGCGAAATACGGCAACTCATATGAGGCAGAGGCAAACTCCGCACCACTTTTCGGCGATTTCTCCCTGACGCCACAAATCTTGTTTGCGCGATTCGCGCTGACCGACATCGGCCGTGGCCAAGAGATATGACTGGAAGATTCTAGTGGACCGTCTAGTTCGAATTCACTGTAACATTTAATGCTAACGCGCAGTTACACAGAGATTCTAGTGGACCGTCTAGTTCGAATTCACTGTAACATTTAATGCTAACGCGCAGTTACACACTGACAAATGTATTTCAGTGAAGGCCCATATACGTCACTCGTCCAGATATTAATGTCACTGCAGCGTTAACTTTGAAAGTTTTCGGGGGCACAGCTGTTTAAGCCGAGCATTTTCCGCCCGTCGCACCACAAAACCTCCAAGCCTCAAGAAAAACATGTGGTTATGGATGTCGTAAAAATAAAACCCCGGACGTTTACGCCGGGAGACCGGTAATCTACACAGAACCTCCCTAAAGGACCGAAAGGCATGGGGTTAGAAGCGGCGGAGAACAGTAACTTGTGCATATAACTGGAAAGAAAAAAA